>LPNX010377334.1:30723-120787 GCA_001517045.1 Pseudotsuga menziesii
ATGATGCCTTTGACATGTAACTCTTTTCGGGTGAGTGATAACACTGCCCTTTGATTCTTAATAAAAGAATAACAAGGATAGGCTTTTTTTATCTGAAAAAAAAAATCTAGAATATTTTTTTCCATGGTCTCGATATGCGTTTAAAGGTTGCTATCATTTTGAGACTTGCAAAAATATCCTTGGTCATTGTTTCATCTGGTTTAAATGTGTATGCTTTCTACATGGACTATTTATGACTTTAAAGGTTTCCTTTTTTATCCTTTTTGAAGTCTCCCTCTTTTTTTAGTTGACCTAGTGAAATGTATATTTTATATCTTGATTATAATTAATAGAATATATAAGTTTTTTTTTTTTGAAAAAAAATCTCATAAGAAAGATCATACAAGGAAATCTAGTGAAAGAAATGTCTAATCATGATATCATAGATAAACAAAATATAATTATAATTCTTCTAAAATAAAACTTAACCCAAAACCGAGAAAGGGTCCAATTAGAATGATTGAGTTAGACAAGAAGACAAATGGGAAAAAAGTATTTTCCCATAAAAAATATAGGAAATTCAACTCATAATGACAACATACCAACAAGAAAACTAACACAGTTATGGAAGCAAATGGATAGAGAGATTAATTTCTCAAGATCAATCATAAAACCATGAGTGAGTAAAATCATAATCATTCCATGTAAGTTTCTCCACTTGCTAAGAAATAATTGAATGAGTGAGTAAAATCATAATCATTCCATGTAAGTTTCTCCACTTGTTAAGAAATAATTGAATAATGATGAAGATTTACTGGTTTACCATTCCAAAGTTAAGTACAAAGAAGGTTTGCAAGTTTTATGAACTTGGAGTTTATTAAGACTTAACATTGTGGTAACCAAATCAAATAGTTTTCATTTGAGAAGTTTCTTGTTATGCTATTATATTTAACCACTGTTCCATATCAAATTATTATTTTTTATTTCCTCCCACACAAAGCTTCATTACTACTTTCTAACAAAAAGTTGTCAAGACACCTCAAAATTTGCTTGAAACTTTGTAGTAGTGATTCTCTAGTTGTTGGCACCCACTAGTAGATGTGGTTTGTAAGAGGCGATTAGAATAACTATTGTGGTTTTGATCATTCCTTGGGAAACATAAAAGGTAGTATAACCCTTGGCCTACCACTATTCTCTATTTGCTTATTGCTTCAAAAACTTTATCCCTTTTTTGAGATTTCTCATTTGATTCCATGACCTCTTGCTTCCACTTTCCAAAAAAATACAATTATGACATCCACTCGTTTGTAAATTGACAATTTTTTTTTTGGGGGCTCGATTGAACCATAATTATCTAGAATTGATTTATGGATAGTTGGAAACATGCGTCGTTGGTAGAATTTGTCACCTTGTTGGTTGCTAGCCTTTCATAATTGTGTTCCATTTTTTTTTGTGTGTTGCTTCTCATTGCATACAAAACCATTCTATTTATTTTTTCTAATTTACTTAAGGCTATTATCTCTTAGCTACAAAGTTATAGTTTTGATGTAGCTATTATTTTTAATATTAACAAAGAATTATGCTTTTGTTCTTCACTCTTAGGGTTGGTTAAGTGTAGGTTTAATCCTAACCAATAAAAGGTTCAATGCTATAGAATCAATTTTTTAGTAACATGTAAATTAATCTAGACCATGAATCCTCGAGCATTTCAAAGTTTCACAATTTACTAAAATATAATTGTATTAATATTTTGTGATGATAGTGATGTTTATCATCCCCTAAGACTTGTTGGACAAATGAAGGAAATTTGATTAAATATTCTTCAAAATACCATTTTTATACTTAAAACTAATGGAAATATAAGTACTACATTCATCTTGGTTTATAGTTTATATAAATGATAAGATTCTTAAAATTTTGTTATACATGTATATTTTTACAATTAATTATTTTTAAAATTATACACACACACACCCACCCACACACACACACCCTTAATTATTCCTTTCTTTGCAAGACACATTTATTCGTCTTGAGGTCTTTGCTCATTTGGTGATTAAAAGGACAAGTGAATTGAAATTACAAATCAAGGTTAAGCTTCTGAGGTGCCTAGTTATGCCAACCCTATATTACGTTATCCCTGGGGGGTATTTTGATGGAGCTAATCAACCCCTATCCCTCCCACCCCCACCCCCCAAGTGTGGAGTAGAGGATGTTCTATTCCTCAATCAATATTCTCATTACTTTCACATCAAATATGTGCCAAGGAATGGATCCAATTTGAAGGATGAATCTCGACCTTATGGGCTCTCCTCTATTTTGCATATATTCAAAATATTAAGAACTCTAGGTGATGGGTGACTCCAACATTGTTATTGATTGGGAAACAAAAGGATCAACATGGAGATGGATTGCTTGAAACATTTTATCCACGAAATTCAGTCCTCTATTCAGTATTTGGAATGGATTCCCTTCTTGCAGATCTTCAGGGAGAGTTGAATTCTCAAGTTGACTCCCTTTCCAAGTACGAACTCCTCCTAGATGAAGGTTCCTCGTGTTTATGAATTATTCAATGGGAAAGAGAAAGAGGCGATTGAGTCCCTTTTCTAAAAATCGATCCTTTTTCTTAATCAGTTTTGTTTTTTGTGTTTGTTTGACATAGAAGATGCATATGTGTGCAATTTGCTTGCAAAAATTCAGTTTGTGTATCTCACCAGTCATATCGATTTGTTAAATTAAACTCTGTTAATTTACATTTCGATAAGTTTGATATCTTAGATAAACAAACAAATTTCTCTTTATAATTAATCCCGAAAAAACAAAATTATGTATATTCTTCATAAAATATATATATTTTTTCTAAAAATATTTCATAAAATTTCTTATTAATAAATTTCTTCTTATTAATATCATACAAATTGCATTTCTCCATCCATACACCTCAATATTCAATATTCTTGATTCAACCAGACAAAACCTATATAATTTTTTTTTTTCAGAAGAAAAATAGCAGATCCTTGATATTCAACGTGAATCAAAGGGAACAAGTTACATCAGCATGATAATATATCAATCACAAGCAGAGTCTAGATGTCCATAATAAAGACAGTCCTGCGACTATATAGTCACTCTTCACATCATCCCCACCAAAAGTGGCTGACTATCCAAAGATGTCCCTAGAGAAGATACAGAGAACACAGAAATGTTATCCAAGGAAGGGATCGGGGAAGTGACTAAAGACAGTCACTCAGAGGTGAAGATCAACAGTATCTATAAGATACACCATACATGTAAGTAAATGCCATACTCAAAGAAACTTGTGGAGTAGGCCAGAAGGAGCATAAGCTCATCTAAAAAAGTTGAATTGTGGCTTTTCCAATGACTATACCTTCACAATATCTAGTAAAGGATAGTAGGCTTGTTGCCAATTGGAGCCATTCCTTGGATAAGATATCCGCCTTCTCATTATATTCTCTGTAGACATGTTGGTAATCAAGAGATGAAAAGAAAGTTGTAAGATCTTTGATGTTCTCACACCAAGCCTTTAAGTCTAGAGTAGTGAGAGTAGAGATGCCTTTCGCCCAGTTTATAATTATAATAGACGAGTCTCCAAATATATGCATCATTGGGAGCCCAATTTCTTTGGATAAAAACAGAAGTGCCCAAATGGCCATAAGCTCTGCTCTTGTGTTGGTAATTTTACCACATCCCATCTTGATATTGAAATGATGTGACTGGCTAATCAATAATAAAATACTAGCTCCCCTAGCTAAGTTAGCAGCAACACCATCAAAGAATCTTGAAGAGTATGTGAGGACATGAGGACTGCCTATGTTCCTGACTTTTTGTTTTTTGCTAGGTGGCACATGGGAGGAAGAAACATGTTGCATAATAATGTGACCCAGTCTGTTTACCTCTGGTTTTTGTCCTAAAAAATATAGTAGTTTCGGGTCTTCCACAGGTCCCAAATGAAAAAGAAGGGGAGATAGTGTAAATCACCACTTCTTTTGAGCCAATTTTCAATATTTTCCAGCATTGAAATGCCAGTCCTAGTCAGTGAGCAATTACAATACTTGTGGAGGAAGTTGATGGTCGAGCGTGCAAATGTACAATCAACAAAGAGATGTGTGACTAATTCATCTTTGCATTTGCAGATGCAGCATCTGTTGGGTCTATGACTCCATTCCAACCTTTCTTTACTAGATTATCCCAGATGTTGATGTTATTTTCAATAACAAACCAAACCAAACATTTTATTTTCTGAAAATAATTAAAGTGCCACAAGTGTGAGTAAATACTATGCTAAGCCAAAAGCAAATTAGATGACACATTGAAATCATAAGCCATCTTGGTTGTAACCATACCATTCATACTTAAAATATAAATAATATTACTAAGGCACTCGAATGTGATAAACCGAGGACCCGAACAAATGAAATCCACCCACAATTATTAAAATAAGGGAGCATAATCTTGTTTGATTATTATAACATTCTTTGCCTAGATAAAAGCTAAGGAACATTTTCCTAGGAGTTCAAAGACTATAGAGCAAAAACTATTTATAAATCTTTTATGTTATAAAAACTCTTCGATAGATAATAAAAATGTATTTTTCATATCCAAAGATATTTTGCAAAAGTAGTTTATTAATTAAATACATATTTCCCAAAGGTAGATTCGACCATTTCTTTAGTTATTTTAATTTTGATGACCCGTCATAGTCAGAAAAGGAAAAGGTATTTGTATTTTCGAGTATATGATAATTGATGTTTGGTTATAAGTTTATTTAGGATTTTAAGTTTTGGGAAATTTGTATTTTGATGTGGAGTAAGATTTTAGGTAGAGTTAAAGTTTATTATTTTGTGTAGGTGGTTTTTTTTTATAAAGTTTATATATAAGTTATTTAATTCTAGAGTAATAATATAGGAGATTAGTGTTAACTTCAACAATATAGATACATAGTCCTTTCTTGTTAGAAATGTTGGTTATTTTTTTTTATGTTCAAATTTTGTTATGGTTACTTGTTCTTTGAGATTCAAATTTAATTATGTGTTGTTTGATTAAATTAAGTATTTCTAGCCATACCTTAATTTTTTAAAATATCACGTTTTGACATATTTTAATGGAAAAAAAAAGATAGTCATCCCTTATTAAACTCCCTTGATTTTTTTTGAAAAAGGAAAACAAAAGAGTCTTATTAAGCTTTAAGTGGGGTGGAAATCTCATAAATGACATAGTGCATGCATGTTAACAACATTAAGGGTTTAATGGGTCTCTTGCGTATTATTCGTTCTTAATATTTTTCCAAAAGAAAAATAGCAGTTCCTTGTTATTCATCAGAATCAAAGGTAATCTTTGTGTTGCAACAAGAGTGCAAAAAATATTAGGAAGGGTCATAGCCAGGGGCATAGTACAAACCCTTCACCAAAATACACATAGAAAGTATCAAAGGAGGATCCCAACAAAAAGGAAGCAATACAATACGAACTTCCAATAGACATCTCGAATCACCTCTGCAACATCAAACTAGTCAATACAAACCAGTTGATCTAAGGAGGCACTGTTGGGAAGTAAACATGTTCAAAATATGAATAGAACCCCAATCAACAAAGATGAAAAAACTCATGCTCAATCCCCAAAGGAAGAAAAGGGGAGAATCTCATAATCAAAAGAGATGAATTGAGCCCTGCCAATGGCATACATCCTCAGAAAATTCCAAGAATTGAAGGATCCCAGATGGTAAACTAAGTGCCTCCTTAGATAAGCTGTCCACCTTGACATTAAATTCTCTGTAGACATGGGATGATTCGATATGGATAAAGCAAGATCTGAGGGACATAATCTCATGACACCAGCCTGCCAGATCCAGAGCCTCTAATGCAGTTTTCCCATTATACCAATTAATGATTGCCGAAGAGTCCCCTCTGATATGTAAATATGGCATCCAAATAAGTTTGGAGAAGACTAATAGCACCCAAAGAGCAAGTAGTTCAGACCGAGTGTTAGTACTCCATCCACAACCCAATTTTAAATGAAAATAATGATCTTTGCTTAGTAAAAGGTGGACACTAATGCCCCCAGTCCTATTTGTTGAAGCTCCATTAAAAAAAACCAACTGGGAATTCATATACATGTGCCATAGCTTTTATGCTCCTGTTAATTCTTGAAGCCACCTTTACTGTATGTATATTAAGTTGTTCCGGAATGAGGTGGATGGTGTGCTTCGAAGAAGGTCTGAAATTTTCAAATATAATGTTGTTGCATAAAATCCAAATCTACCAGGTCATAAGAAAGGGAAGATACTTCAAATCTTTTTCAATCTCAGTCCAATTAACCAAATTTTGCTTGAAAGTAGGCTCATTCCAAGTAATGGCACGATGGAGAGCAATACTAAGTCCACCAATGACCTCCTTAGTGTAGCTACAATCAACAAATAAGTGATTGACAGACTTTGCATACCTAGAGCATAAACAACAACAGTTCGGGCTAGTCCAAGCCTTTTTTTGTACGTTATCCCAAGTATTGATCCGATTGGATAAACATACCCATACAAAGCAAATCACTTTCAGAGGAAGATTAAATTTCCAAATAATAACCAGGATCTTATCTGTAATTTCAGGGAATAGACTTGTAGCAATAGACTCATATGCAAAATGGGCTAAGACCTGACCTGTGCTCTTCTTATACATCCACACCAGAGTGTAGAGATTATTTCCAATTCGAATGCATCCATGGGAGAGCCCATTAATGTAATTGGTCCACAAGTCCTTCCAAGTGCCATCCAAGTCAAGGTCCTTGGTAGTAAGGCAATACTTATGGACTTGGTCACATGTTCCCCAGTAGTGGGCATATGCAAGAGAAGAAATACCATAATATTCTAAGTAGGCTCTGAGATCCTCCGGTAATACAAAGACTGAATTTAAACCAGCAATGGGATCAACCCCAATATTTATATTTTTGCCATTGCTCACCCTCCATCTTGGGTATCTGGTGATCCATGACAGAGATCTAATGAAACTGTTCCATATATATGAGGTCCCATGTATAGTAAAGGCTTGAGAGCGGACCCAATCCACTGCCGACGTATTTTTTAGATACTTGTGTTTGATGATGAGAGACCATATACCTTCCCCCTGCGATACCATACAAAAACATTTGAGCCTGAGGGCTAGGCTAAACCACTCCAGATTCTTAATATTCCACCCACCTAAATCATATGGCATGGAGAGAAAACGCCAGTCCACCAAGTGACACCTGGTTTTACCATAAGAATTTCCCCAAAGAAAATTAAAGATTTCTCGTCTGAGATAGTTCATTATAGTCTTGGGCATCCTAGCCAGAGTGAGCCAAAATATAGCCAGCCCATTAAGACTGATATTACCAGAATACACTTTCCTCCAAGTGTTAATAGTTTGTAAGTCCAATTACTGATTCTTTTTTCAATTTTTTTTATAAGCCAACGCCAGACATAGACATGATAACCCACTGGTTTCAGATAGAATCCCAAATACACCCAAGGAGAGTGGTTCCATTTTAAATGGGAGAAAGGCTGCAACATTGGCTCTGGTAAGCTCATTGATTTCATTAAACAAGAAAGAAGATTTATCCTCACTAATTTTCATGCCCGTTGCTGAGCAGAATAGATCTAATAGTTCTTTATAATGCTTCCATTCCTCAAAAGTCCCTTCCCCAAACAGAATAACGCCATTAACAAATAATAGGTGAGTAAGATTCAGGGAAGAGGAAAATTTTATACCCACAATATGCCCTCTTTGTTGAGCATGAGTGATCAGCAAGCTCAAGCTTTAAATAATCAAAATAAATAGCAGTGGAGAGAGAGGACATCCCTGTTTGATGCCTCTTGTACAAATAAATTTTTTTGAGGGAGTGCCATTTATAAGTACAACAAAATTGCAAGACTCCACACAACCCAGAACCCAATTTACACCAATAACAGGTACACCAATCTGAAGTAGAACCAATCTAAAGAATGTCCAATTTACTCTATCAAAAGCCTTAACAAGGTCTAGTTTGAGCATGAAAACTTGCCTTCTTTCCACTTTAATGGTGTGCATAACCTCCTGGGTAATTCCAGTGGGTTCAATGATCTGCCTATTATGCAGAAAGCCAAGTTGATTCCAAGAGATAGCTCTGTCTAATACGGCTTTAGTCTAACAGCTGCAAGCTAAGTTACCTGACACGTCCATACTGGCCCACGTGTCCGTACCTGCGGTGTCCACGTGAAGACATGCTATGGTACGTGTCCAACACGTGGTCAAAACGTGTCTTATCCCTGGGATACGTGGTCAACGCGTGTCCGACACTCTTTTGTAACGTGTCTCGATTTTAGGACATGTGTCCTGTGAAAAGTGATGAAATTAGGGGTTTTTTTGCTGTTTAAATCTCCGCGTGACATCCTGAATGTTCCATTTTCCATGCTCGATGCCCAGCTGTGAGAGAGACTAATCCTGTGAGTCGTGACCGTGGTTGCAAAGCTTGAAAGCAGTCAATTGGCAACTGACAACTATCCATACAGTCATCTTGCTTGATGTGATAATAAATAAACGTTGTGCAAAAAGACAACAGTGCTGAGTCTAACATCTGATCATTTGATTTGACAAAAGAACATCATTTACTGTGATATATATATCTCTGTCAAGATTTGGTTGCCATTGCTGTCACATGGTTTCCTAACCTGTTCAACACACATATCTAAAAGGAAAATCTGACATAGCAGTGAGCACCAATGCACAACTTCTCAACTGGATGCTCATTATTGTAATTGCATAACGCAAGCATTGTTATTTGGTTTATTTGAAGCATTTAAATTTTACACCATTGTGATTTTGAGGACATACACTCGGCATTCACACACACACTTATGTCTTGGCCAACTTGTCTCTGAACTATACATCTGTTATTGGAATCATTTGAAGTGGCAACCAAGCACTAAAATGACAATTTGAGAATTGATAGATAGATGCCAGATGGAACTGTCAAATAATTTAATAAATGATAATTTCCAGCCAACAAGTATTTTTTTTATCAGTCCAGACTCCAAACGTTACTTTCAGTAAAATTGTGGATGCCATTTCCAAAAGTTATAGCAATTCCAAGTTTTCACAAGTAGATAGCAAAAGTGTGTTTGTCAACTCCAAAGGGACTGTGGAATGCAATGTATTTTCCAGCCAAGCCAATTTAACTATGACTGTCCCAAACAACATTTTCCAGTATGAAAGTCTAAGGACAAGCCCATATGTAGTAATTTGTAAACCTTTACAAGGTTATTTTCTTATAAGTGTTTAAGAGGCTTGGGCGTTGTGTCTCACCAATATATATGTATGTTTATTGGTGTTTGAATCTTTGATGTATCTTTTTCGAAGTTCATGATGTAACATTGATCAATATCTACTATCAAGATTCAATATTTTCTCTATTACAGTAATTTGTATAATATATATATATATATATATATATATATAACGTGTCCTCCGTGTCCTGATTCCGGGGGTCGCCGTGTCCGTGTCGGATACTCGTTTTTCCGTGTCCTCCGTGTCCCGTGTCTTCGTGTCAGGTGACTTAGGCTGCAAGTTTAGAAATCACCTTGTATACCCAATTGAAAAGGGAGATAGGCCTATAATTTGCAAAGGAGGAGGGCTTATCGCATTTCGGTATCAGTGTAATAAAGGTAGCATTTAGAGCCCCAGGCACTCTTCCTTCAGTACGAGGCGGAGTGACATTCGTGAGGATATCAAGACCAACAAGTTCAAAAAAATGCAGGTAAAATTCTACGGGCCACCCATTCGGACGAGGGCTCTTGTCCTTTTTAAAATCCTTAAGGACTCCTTCAATTTCTGAAAGTGAGAAATTTGACAAAAAAGATTCTTTTCATCCTCAAGTACCATAGAGGGAAACAACCTAATGAGTAATATGTGGGTTCCAGCTAGTAAGAAGACCCCTAGAGAGACCCCTCGAGTCGAAATCACAAAATTCCCATCCAGGCTTCATTTTTGAGAAACTAAGAAGAGCAGAGTAATGATCACACATAGTTTCTTGTAGCATAATCAAATCAGGATTCAGAGAGGAGAAGAGAGAGGAGAGGGATTTTTGTTTGGTAAGCCCCCCAAACCCACCCAAACCCACATGTATTCATGGAGATAATCCTCATGGGTCAACCTGTGAAGTAGGTGACTATGCTCTAAGTACCTGGGATGAGTTATGGGTTCTGGCAACAGCTTTGATCCTTGATGAGATGGGACTATAGAGGCCTAAGGGACCAGAGACATCAGAAGGTTTGTTTCTCCTAGAGTTCCTGATAGTAACATTTTCATACCTGATAGAATCCAGAGGGAAAGTAGAAGGAGAGATAGGAGGCTTATCTGAAAAAATATTAAGGGATTTCAGCAAGGAGGGATCCATAAAGGAGGGGGAAGAGATAGGACTAAGAGGGGCACATGTGGTATCAGGTGACAAAGCTTTCTGTAGTGGAGGGAACTCCTCCAATGTGAAGGGGGGAGGGGACACCAATGAAGTGTAAGAAGTATTGAATAGTGGAGACTGACTAGTATCAGGTAACCCCCTAGGAAGCTCAGAAGAAGCAGGAGGTTCCAGGAAAATGATAAGATTAGTAGGAGGTGCCAAAACAGGAGAATAGACAGAAGAAGCTTGAGATTGATTCTCAATATCCTGGATACACTGTAAATCCACTTTGGTAAGATCACCAAAGACAGTCAAGGAATCATAAGGTCTAAGAGGAGTAGGAGAGTTTGAAGAAGGCTGCAGGAGGAGAAACTTCCAAAGGAGACTCAGGTGAGAGTTCAAGATTAGAAAATCAAAGATTTAAAGGCCGACCTTGACAAAGAGAAGAGCATTTATTCCTTAAATGTCCAGTCTCATGGAAATAGCTACATCGAAAGGGTATGTTCAAATAATCCAACTTCTAGACAATAATCGAACTGCCACAGTCAATCGCAATCTCAGGTAAGAGCCCTTTGGATACATCCAATTCCACCAACACTTTTTCCATTATTTTGTCGAATATAAGGTGGAAATGTTTTTCCAGGTCCACAAATCTTCCTAAGGTATTGGCTATTCCCATCAGGAAGTCCCTATTCCACAGAGGGAAGGACAGGGCCGGTATTAGCACCCAGAGATGATGCTTAACAAATCTTTCCTGAAGAGATTCAAAGAGTTCCAGCGACTGAGAACCAACGAGCCATTCTCTATGGTCCAAAGAGAGTTTAAGATGCGAGAGGCATCTTCGTCATCAATAAAAACAATAATCAACCATTTATTGGACAAGAGGATAATGGTAGGTACATAATTGAGGATAGGTTTCCAATGGGTAGTATGCCAGGAAACCCAATCCTCCTTGTTCATGTTACAGTACTCAAGTTGACCGATCAGCGCCCTACGACAGAGTTTGGAGACCCTATCCAACATAATGTCCCTTCCCAAAACGTAGTGACACTTAGAATCTAGGGCTTTCATTTACTTGAATTTCCTACACATGGCATACCGGGAGGGACGGTCAGTGGCCCCAATGGATCTGCAGGGTGGGCAGATTTCTGGAGAATCCATGCTCAACAAATACTCAATAAGATACCCCCGTAGTACCCCATGGACCCAAGTGGACAGGTAACCAAGGAAAGCAAAAAGCCTATTTCCAAACAAAGGAACCTAGAAAGCTGTGAAGTCAGTTGTAGATATCAGGCAGAGCGAAACCAAGGAAAAGAAGAGTTCGATAGACAGACCAAACATGTATATAATAAACCCAAAGAACCAAAGAACAAAAAAGGAGGAATGTCAGACTACCCTAATACCTAGAGTGTAAACAAGAAAGAACTTCCCACTTTTTTAGCATGGTTGGTACTAACCCTCGAGGGAGGGTGGACTCCATGTAGAGCAAACTCTGTTAATGAAAATCATCAAAAAAGGAGAAACCCCTAATCCCCATAAAGTGACAAGTAATAACAGACAGACTTAGGTTTATGAAGAATACCTCAAATATCGGGTTTGAAGGGATTCTTCAGCTCCTGGAAAACGAAATGCCCGTGAAATCATGTATGAGGTCGACTTCGGGTCCACAAAGAGGAGTCACCCTGCAAAGTACGCTGAGCCGACTAGTCGTCGACCGATAAGGGAAAGTCAAACTGCAACAGGTGATAACACTCGTAACATCGCGACCAAAAAAACCCATGCAGAGCACCCAGGAGGGTGACAGAATCCCGTGAAAGTTGCTGGAAAAAAAGGATGGGCGCCTAAGATAAGACCAAAATAACCCTCCAATTCAAAAACGAGAAATCGAGAGAATGGTGAAAGCTCGTAGCTGATGTGAAGGAGCCTGGTGCCACTAGCCATAGAGGGTGGGACTGGAGGGTATTAGCATGGACGCGCCCACCATTGTTACAGCCTCTCAAACCCTTGCCCCCAAAGAGAATTTCTTCCTATTCGTTCTTAATATGTAAATGTTATGTTATGGTTTATTTACGTTTAGTGGGAACTTTGTTTTTCTCGTCTAGGTTTCATTATCGTTTAAAGATTTTTGATGGGTTTGTGCATGATTTAATTATAAACCTTAATTAAGGATTACAGATAACATCCTCTTACATCATTTGGTCTCTTTTAACCATGTTTAAAGAGACTTTACTTCCCAATTTTTATTTATTTATTTATTATATGCATTCAAAATTGAAGCATTTTTTATTCTAAGAAGATAAGGTGTTGCTAGTTTCATTTATTAAACCTAGTGATTATAAAAGGTAA
Organism: Pseudotsuga menziesii; assembly: GCA_001517045.1. NCBI lineage: Eukaryota > Viridiplantae > Streptophyta > Pinopsida > Pinales > Pinaceae > Pseudotsuga > Pseudotsuga menziesii. Next base: position 43,468 of record LPNX010377334.1, read on the forward strand.
TATTTCTATATACATAATGTTTGGAAAGGTGTAACAAATATAAAGGTATATTATTATGAGAGCATTATAATCATTCATTTATTATAAATTATACTTTTAGATATTCAATATTTATTGCATAATAATTTTATGTTTATATTTGGAAAATTAGTATAATGATTTGATACACATATTACAAAGGAACCTCCCTAGTGCTTAGAAGGAGCAATTCAAACCCCCAAAACCAAACAAGGATAATTATGATGCTGCCACATGAACATGCTTGGCTAGGAATAATCTAATTTATTATGCTTTGAAGACAAAACATTCCTTAAGAGTGTGGCAATGTAACAAATATAATAATATTTAATGAAGATTCATAGGTAAGGAAAATTTTAAGGATCCATAATTTTCTGAAAGTGTAATCTAACCTTGGCGAATCTTATTAATTCTTAAATTTACAGCCATAAAATGTTGGGAAATATTTTTCTAAATGGATTCAAATTTCTAGACAATATTGATGACTTTTAGAGTAAAAATTTATCATCCCATGGAATTTGAGCGAATAAATTTAAAAAAAACACAATATTTTTTGGAAAAAAGGTAAAAATTAGCCCATGAGCTAAATTCACCTTAAAATTTTCCTTAGTCATAAGTCGCACATTTTCACTCTCCTTACTAGTCAATGCCTATAAAGGTATACCATCATAAAATCATTGTAATAATTCATTCATGATCAATTATACTTTTATGTTTATAGCACTTCCACTACAACATGGTTGGGATTTGTTTATACATTTTGTTTGGACATGGTCCTTTTCAAGTGATATGACACTAGAGGTTGGGATTGAGTCTCAGTTTGGAATATTTTTTATTTTATTTCTCACATTCTGTTAGTTAAACAGGTTCAACTTTGATTATCCATGCCTAACTACATGTTATAAGCAACATTATTTCGTTTATTAATTTATCAACCATCAGTTATTTTTTATATTCTTTGTCCATCTCACATTCTTCTAGTTATCTTCCATGAACTATTCATTATCCATTCATTAGCTATGAGTTATCCATGCGTCACTACCAGTTATCCATTAATCAACTAACAATAATTTTTCAAATTTCAAACGACTTCTATACGATACACTTGTCTCATCCTTGTGCAATCTTGGAAAAGTATATGACGTAGTTCACCTGAAATTCTCAAATAAAAACACCTTTCGACATAAATATTTGTGTTGGAAAACTTTATTGTTGAGGAGATTGAGTAATTGACATTGGATATATAAGAAGGAGATTGTGGATTTTGAAAATAAGAAATATATATATATATATATATATATATATATATAAGTTGAGTTTTAAATGGTTGTATATGACCTTTTTTAATTTTTTTAATTTGACTTAGTAAAACAATGGTTAATTGGTTATGGGATTAGTATGCTTTCTTGCTTGACTTTCTTCTTTTCCATAAGATGTATTGTGTTGGTGCATGTGTATATCAAAATAGTGAAATACACATATATTGTGACATTTTGGAATTTCTTATATGACTATAAAATGCCCTCTCCTCTTGCTTTCTTGTATATCAGGTTTTACCACAAAAGCTAATTTGGTTAAGCCAAACTTTGCTTACTCCTTTTGTAGGAAATATGAGAGAATAAATGTAATAGCTTGTGTGTTAAGCCCCAGATATATGTAATTTGTAATTGTTTATTATTGTGGCACAAGGTTCCATAACAAGGGTATTTACGGACCTAGAGACATTATTATTATTTTGTAAATAATTAATTAATGAAAACAACCGTCACACCAAAGACCACAAAAGAGTATGGGAGGCCTAGATTTATAAGGTGAGGGGTAATGGGAATATTCCTAACACTTTAGAACTTGCTTGGTTGAGCTTGGTTCGTAATTATTCTTTGGTGACTTTATTAGTTGATGGTCACCCAAGCATTGTACAACAGACCCAAATTCTATTTATTTCATCCTATGTTGGTATTATTGAGCTTAACTCATAATTTAGTGGGCCTTCCTTAGTGATTGGATGGATCCCACTTTTCAAAGTGTCCCTTTGGTGGTTTTGTAACTCCTTTGTCGAGGTTATAATTCATTTTGTAACCCCCACTTGCACAAGTGTGCCCTCACTGGCTATTTTTAGCCTTGACACCTCAAATATTGTGTAAATCCTTGTGTAACTCATTGTGCAGCTCCTTGTGTAACCCCTCCTTTGTTATTTTGGGAAGATGCCTTGGATTGTGTGCCACCTCACCTCACTAATTTTGATTCTCATTCATGGATGACATGTCCACACATGAATTTGAGTTGGGGGGAGTGAATTGGAGTCACTCTCCTTGAAATTCGAATTGCTTGGGTTGGATTAGAGTTAACCTCTTGTGGTTCAGTTATCCCCCTTGAATTGACTCAAGTTGGATTACCTTGGTTTGATTTGACCCCCTTGAGTTGGAATTACCTTCTTTGGTCTATAAATCCATGTTTGATCTCCTTGGTTGGGGGTTATTTTTGGATGGTTGATTATGTTTGGTTATTCTTGTTTGTTCATACCTTTGATTTTGAGAACTTGGTAAGCTTGCGAGCTCCAGAAGCCATGTATGCACTACTATGTGAATGAAATTTTTTCTTGAAGCACTATGATCTTGTATGGTGTTTATGGTAAGCCTAGAAAACTATGGGTAGTTCCTTCATTTCCACTACTTGGCTCTTTCCTAGACATGCACATAAATCCTGATGGTGAATGGTGATACCCTGAGGGCCTAGGGGGGTATAGATTAGTATTGCACCTAGTAGTGGGGTGGAAGAGGAAGTATGTGGTGAGGAATATATTTCAGCTTCTCAAACTGATACTTGATCTATTCTTGAGTGCACCTTTTTGGTGTATCTATGGCCTCAGCTCGACGATGTCCTATCAAAATGAGATCTGGCTTGGCAGTGCCAAAGGCTGGGTAGAACGTGGTCCATATGATGCCAATTGCACATTAATAAGATGAGTGGTTTATTACTTTGTAAATTCATATGTACTTTATATAATGTTTTTATTGTTCCATAGCTAAATTTTTTACATGGTTAAAATCTTGGTAGATATATCAATGGTTGGATACAAATATGATGGTTTAATTGCTAGGATTCTTGCTTAGAAATTGGTGTTTTTCTCTTCTATTTGATATATGATCTTGATGGAAGATTTACATATGTGATTTATGTGCTTATTTGTTGTATCTTACTTTGAAAATGTTCCCTATACGACTGAGCAAACCGATAGATGAATTTGCTGTTGGAATGGTTTGGTTTTTGGAACTCTAGTTGAGGAATCTTTCTTGGAAATTGGAGTTTTATCCTTGTTTTGAGATATGATATTAATGGAAACTTGAGATATGTTTGTAAATGTATTATTTTTTGTATCATGATCTGCAACTATTCCCTCCATGGATGATCAGGTCCGTTCCATGATTCTACTATTGAAATTACTGATTTTTTATCGCTAGTTAATGGGGTTTTCTGCTTGGAAACTAGATTGAACTGATATTTTCTCTGGAGATTTGAATATATGATATTGTATGGTTTTTTATTAATTCTCTAGTGCACCCTTGGTGGTTGTAGAGTGCCCCATATAGCTATTATGCTTGTTATTTAAAGTTTATAGTTGGTTTTACAAGGATTTGGATGCTTACGGGATGATCTCATAGTGATTTTTATAGCAATAACACATATGATCTTTGTATGAATTAATGGTTGTATATGATAGCTCTGTATTTTCCATTTTTCATTATTGAATTTCTATAGGTGTTAGTTTCAGATATGGCCTGATGAGAAATGAAAAACTGTTAATGAAAGTGTCATAAATTGAATTAGTGGGAGTGCCATAATTTGCATAGCTTTATGGCGAAAAGATCTAGTTTGTAATTGTTTGAAAATAATTCCATAAATATGATTAGTTATCAATATGGGGTTGATTATGGTTCCCTTTAATGTTTTACTAATGCTAAGGTCCAAGTTTATTAAAGTTTGTAATGTGGTTGCATTGTCATGTGCTTGCATGGTGTTGCATTTGCATGAGCTCTTGGAGAAAGTATAATTGTTTTTGAAGTATCACGACTATTTTAAAGGATGTATGTTTATTTTAATTGGATTGATGGTATGTTATCCTAGCCTTCGGTTGAATTTATTTCTCTATTCTATACCTTTATTCGGCCTTCCTTTGGATTTACATGTGCCCATGACCTTGGTTTTGGGGTCTGGTACATTACAATAAAACACATTTGTTGGGATTGTGAAGAGTTATGAGGAATAGAGGAGACTTAGTGTACACATGATTTTTTCATATATTGTTCAATACCCCTTGAAATTTCACCATATATATTTTTCACCCCCACTTGTGTTTGATAAATTCCATCCTTAGTGATTGTAAAACTCAGGCTTGTGAGTGGTTTGACCTTACATGTTAAGCGATCTGTGTCATTGTGCTTTAAGAAAGTGAAATGGAATAACTAATATTCGAATGGGGTAAATATGTGTGTTTGTACATCATTATAAACTGATATAGAATAAGGTCTTTATTGTGTGGTGAAATACCCCCAATACACAAATGCACACCTTTACTTTGGGACACACTAACCACCCTCTAGGACCCCCTTCATCCCATGATCAACAACTCTTCCTTGGGGATAAGACCTGCATTTATGTACCCTTGAGGGAGGTGAATGCACATAAATGCAACCCCTCACCACCATCACATGGGGTGAAGATGTACAAATGCATAGATTTAGCCTCATGACCACCCACTTCGCCAAGTTGAAGGTCCAAAAATTTATACTTTCACCACTTTGGAAGAGTGTGTGAAGTGGGTAACAAGCCTCCTAAGGTGAGAAAAGTGTACATATGTACATTAAAAGATGCCCCACCCTAGCCCAACCCACCCTATAAACCACCCATTAAATGTGAGTGAAGGTGCATAAATGCACAACTCACCCTTTCCTCTCTAAGATCATTGTCCCTACTAAAATGTGAAGGCATGCATGTGTATCTAAGATCATTGCCCCTACTAAAATGTGAAGGCATGCATGTGTACATTATAGAGTGAAGATGCACAAAGGACACTTAAAGCACTTTACATAGATGAAATTGTATAAATATTATCTTTAGCCTCTCCATCCACTCAAATTTTCATTTATTCATTTTTACAATAAGTTTACTCGACCTCCACAATGATTGTGTTCAATCTTATTACATTCTATAATTTGAATGAACATTATAATTAAAAATCTATATAAATTTTTTTTTAAATAAATCTAACTTATATCAAATTATCAAAAATAATTTATAAATTCAAAATATTTTTTAATTTCACACTTTCATTCATTTTCATTAAAAAAAAACACAAAAAAGAGCTTAGAGTATTTTCCAATTCACAACCATGTATTAACTTTTTTATAAAAATAATAAAACGAATTTACAATTTATTTTCTCATTATTAAGCTACTAAAACTCAGAACATTGTGTGGATCTAGCAACCCATTTCAACAACACATGGATTTGAAACTGAGTTAAGTATATCTGAGAGTACAACACATGGATTTGAAACTGAGTTAAGTATATCTGAGAGTACAGCAGAGAAGATGATGAAGAACAATGAGTCGTAAGTCAACCATTATTGAGTGGTGAAATGGAATAATAGGTGCTCATGCTTCCCGCAGCATAAGTACTGAGAAGCGCTTCATTCTGAGATGGCCAGAATTCTGCTTTCATTCCTGCTCTTCTCACTGCTTTCAACACCTTATTGGGATGAACACATCCAGATACCACCACTTTTCCATAACCCACATCCACTTCCACCTTTTCAATGCCTGCTACACATTACACACCATAATCATTATTATTTTGTTATAGAATATCTCAAGGGTATTGTTCTCTATAAAATAAAATATAAAAATCAGTGTGGTGACAGGTAATTTAGATACCTTTTAAAATATAAAAAGTATGTAGAGTGTAAGTTTTTAAGTTATTCAAAATCACAGTTTTAAATGATAAAAAGTGTGTAGAGTGTAAGTTTTTAAGTTATTCAAAATCACAGGTTTGTAGAGTAAAGGTGTAAAAAATATCAAAATATGTTTTTAAGGGATACTTTATCTTTTTAAGGGATACTTTACTTATTATTAACTAGTTTTGAATAACAAAATAAAAAAGATAAGCAAGAGGATAGTTCTGAACAATAAAATAACGAAAAAAAACATTGTTTAAGTATTTATACTAACACAGTAACGAGTAAAGTGGAGGGTGAATGCACAACCAATCACTTAGTTTTGTGAAAATAGGTGCTGTTAAACAAAACTAAAATATATAATTTCATATATAAGCAAAAAAAACAAATACTATTAAAAAATGTTACCTTTAAACTTATTTAAATCTTAATCAAGATGCATTTAACCATAACAAGATACTACCACCATGAAATGAATCACTTATGATATGAATCATACAAATATCAAAATATGTTTTTAGGGGATACTTCACTTATTATTAACTAGTTTTGAATAATAAAATAAAAAAGATAAGTAAGAGGATAGTTCTGAACACTAAAATAAAGAAAGCAAAACATTGTTTAGATATTTATACTAGCACAGCAACAAGTAAAGTGGAGGGTGAATGCACAACCAACCACTTAGTTTTGTAAAGATAGGTGGCTTTTAAACAAAACTAAAATACATAATTTCATATATAAGCAAAAAAAAAAATACTATTAAAAAAAACTGACATGAAAAAACAAAAATAAATTGTTACTTTTAAACTTATTTAAATCTTAATCATGACGCATTTAACCATAACAAGATACTACCACCATGAAATGAATCACTGCTGTAAACTTGTTACAGGTGGATTAATCTTCTTGATGGACTCCAACAATTTCAAAATATAAAATAATATCTAAATAACTATCCACATAAAAATAGGAAATGTTAAAATGCCAAGCTTTCCACCCGACCATTTGCACTGATCGGACGACCTGGCTCGCTTGAGCTTTCACATCACGTATTGCTGGTTGTCGGATCGGTGCAAATGGTCGGGTGGAAAGGCTAACGCCAATTTTAAGTATTTATAAAATAATAAATACTAAAATACTATGTTTCTTTTAGAAATGCTAAAGAATATTTTGGTTTTTTAACCAAATCTTTTTTTAGAAATGTTAAAGAATATTTTGTTTTTTTAACACATTTTATTAGAAAAAAACCATGATAAAAAATACTTTGAAACCTTAGATTGAAATTTAGATGGTTATTGGCTCGTTACACAATTCATAATGAAATTTAGATGGTTATTGGCTCGTTACACAATTCATAATGAAAGAAATTGTGAAAATATATCAAACAAATATTTCGAAATCCTAGATTGAAATTTAGATGGTTCCACAATTCAAGATGAAAGAAACTGTCAATGATATATCAAAGAGGCTGAAGCAGCATCATATTCTTAGATAACTAGGTGTTCTCAAATTTTTCATTGTCAAATGACTTTACAAGATTTTAATTCTTAACAGTTATGAACAATCTGAGAAATTCATAAATCTACAATTCATTTTTTAGTTTTAACAACATAAAATTTTTCTTCATACATACAGCTAACTATTATCACTGATCAGTGCCATCATATAAATCTTTACAATGACAAACTGCAAAAAGTCTCTAGTCTATTTCCTTATTAAGTAAACAAGAAGGAAAAATTAGGGTTTCGCTCTCGCTTACCTCTGAGTTTAGCTAAACATTTCTTAATCTTTTGTTCGCAGTTATATCCGGCCATCACTACTTTCAATTCCACCGTCTGTAAGAAGATCACAAACGATTGAATCAACCAATCTGAAGCCCACAAAGTCTAGAAAAGCCAGAGATGGAAGAAGAAAAGCAGAAAAACATTCAATAATAACAAAAGTACAGATCGATAATCAGTGAGATGTACAATAATCAGTGAGATGTAAAACAATTGGTGGCAGGGTAAGGTTAAGAGGCCTCCTAAGCTGTAATCTACAGGTTCAAATCCTATTGATACCAAAAATCCAACCCCATTGATACCAAAAATCCACAAACTATTGAATCAACCAATCTGAGGCCTACAAAGTCTAGAAAAGCCAGAGATTGAAGAAGAAAAGCAGAAAAACATTGAATAATAACAAAAGTACAGATCGATAATCAGTGAGATGTAAAACAAATGGTGACAGGGTAAGGTTAAGAGGCCTCCTAAGCTGTAATCTACAGGTTGAAATCCCATTGATACCAAAAATCCAACCTCATTCAATACCAAAAATCCACAAACTATTGAATCAATCAATCTGAGGCCCACAACTTCTAAAAAAGCCAGAGATTGAAGAAGAAAAGCAGAAAAACATTGAATAATAACAGAAAAACAGATCTATAATCTGTGAAAGGTTAATGGTTGGTACAATCTCTTGATGATTTTGATGATTTAGATATTTCTAATTTGTGGTAACTTAGCCAATAACAAACCTGCTAATCAAAAGTTTTTTCACTTACCAACAAAAAAAAATAAAAATACAGATCGATAAAAATACCTCCATGATCTTCTTCTTCCTGTTATTGCTTGCCAATCGCCTGACCAAGGATTTGAGATCGTAAAATAATTAGAAATATTGTTGTTTCTGTGATTCTGAGAAGACTGAAGAGGAAAGAGCTTATATAGAATTGTGTCCGGAATTCATATTCCAAGTTTGCATGCCTTTTGTTCCACGTTTTCTATGCATTCGATGCCATCTGATCCGATCTCATCTGCATTCACACCACAAAATATATATATATCTCTGCAGTGGTAGATCTAAAAAGCAAACTTCACAGATTTTTCAATATATTATTATTGGAAGGCAGTATCATTATTGGTTCAAGGGATTTGAACATATAAATTTACTATGAATACTATATACAATCTGAGAAGACATCCTGTCAATATTCATAAAAACTGCTTTACGAAAAAAGGCTGCCATTATTGAAATAGTTACAGCTTATTAGATTCTCTGATAATTGAGTGCAAAGATTTAAAATCTGTAATTGATGTGATCTGAGAGAAAATAAAATCTTATTTAAAGTTATTGAGTAATATATTAATTTAGGTTAAAGTTATTGAGTAATTTTGATGTTGGTTTTTTTTATTAATTAGGTTATTATTATTTTTATTCTAATTGGAGGTCTTACTTTTTTAAAAAGATGGAATTAAATTCGACCATAAAATAAAAAACTTACCTCTTATATTTAGAATATTTTTCTCAACTAATAAATAAAAGTTTAATTTAAAGCTTCCCGCTAAACAAGTAAGACTTTCTTTTTAATTTAAAACTTCTTGAAAAAAAAGGGGGAAGACTTTGTCTTAGAGTTTATATGATGTCCAGGTTGTCTCTTAGTGTTTCCTTTATCATAAATTTTGATTGACCATGATAATGATAGTGCAAAAACTTACCTTGTAATAATTTTCTATCACTTAATAAATATAAGTTTTTAATTCAAAACCTCTTACAAAACATGTAGGACTTGTCTTAGACTTTATAAAATGACTTTATTGTCACTTTGCGTATTGCTTTTTATCATGGTTTAAGGTTGATTTAATTTTAGCCCCAAGGGTTAGCTTAATTGGTAAAACGTGCACACACTCTCTCGGTTTCGGGGGAGGTCACGGGTTCGAGCCTTGAGTCCACCACCTCTACCATCCACGAATTTGGGGAAGTATTCCTTTACCATCCACTAATTTGGGGAAGTATTCCTTTACCATCCACTAATGTGGGGAAGTATTGCTGGTTTCCTGTGGATCTTTCCATATGAGAAAAGGTTGATTTAATTTTGCTCACATTTATATTATTTTAGTTTTTTTTATTTGTATATTTTTTAAATAATATTTATATTTAATTTTTATTTTCATTAAATGTTATTAAGAAATTAAAAAATATTTATATTTATGAAAAATTAAGGAATTATTTGTTTTTTATTAATTTAATTTTTATATTGAAAAAATTAATTTTTTTTAATTTTATTTTAAGTATTTTAAGTTAAACTTTTAAAAAAAACTCTATTTAATTTTAAGTTTCTTTTGAATTTTTATTTTAGTTTAACATAGATAATATAAACATAAAACTATCACATATAAGTTTAAATAGAGAATGTGGTATTACAAGGAATTCTCGCGAAGATCAAAAGTACTTCTCTATCTTAACAAGTTCAAAGAAGAAGATTAACATAGCCAAGATAAGAAACAACTCCCATGAGCTTTATACCAAAAAAGGTCGTTGGATAATTCCTAAAATTCCATGGGAGGAATCTCACTTTCTTATAGAGTGCCTTGTGTACACTACCCTCCACCCTAGTTTCCTAATATTTGCTACAACTCTAATCTCCATGATCTTCTAACTTCTCAAAACTATGGTATCCTAGGAACACTTCTTTCTCAACTTTTCCATCACATGAATACAATTTTACAGAAATCCAAGAAATCCAAGTAATTCCTTTCTCTTTTCTTAAGGTCCGAAAGACCAAAGACTCTCACTGGATGTTAACCACCACCATCATCATCATATAATAATTTTTATTAAATTCATGTGTAAATTATATTTTATTTAAAAATATGAAAACTATGGAAATACCATAACATTTATATATATTTTAAAACTAGAAAGAGTTATTTTTTTATATATTAAATACGGATAGAAGCAACTAACATATACAAATTAATTCACCCTAACAATGTACATTCTCAAATAAAAAATTTCCTGAAATTATACATGGAGACATACTATCTTAACAAGTAGACACATAAAACGTACATAATAAACCATTAATAGGGGAGGAGAAACAAAAACACCCCATCACCTCATCCTCCTTGTGTGCTCCTCGCATGCTTGAATCCAACTTTATGATTTTAGTTTTTGGGTGGAGCATTGATTTATCCTCGAGAGCTTGAGAAGTTTGCATGGAAATTCAATAGACCATCCTACTATCTCTTAGAACTCCTCCCGGAAGAGGATGAAGGAATAAGGGCACTTTCCCCTTCTCCTTACTCCTTTTAGATATTTTCCAAGATTCCGTGCTTTGGATACATGTCCACATGCAATATTAACAATGCAAATGTTTCATTAATTAAGAAATCCGATCATAATTACTTATTTTATTATTTCCCTTTATAAACCTTTTTTAATCTAATCCATGATTAATTTTGTCTTAATTTGATAAGTTATATATTTATGTTGTTATGAATCCCATGACCTTATAGTGTTATTGATATAAACATATATATTCTAATACTATTATGTAGGGATAGGACCCACTCATGTGGCCATCACAAGTGTGTCCCATGCCTACACTATAACCCCAACATGCCCCCTATCACTAATGTAATACAAGAAAGAGGGGTGTTACATACTCCCCCCCTTCAAGGAACTTTGACTGGAAGTTATGGTTACATGATTCCTAACCATAACTCTTTTACTTCCTTTCTTACACACTCTCTCCCATAATCATACCATCTAATCAAACACTGAACAACCCCAATACTTTAGATGGTCCTGCTCACCATGGCACGAGCCCCATGTTGCAACTAGTATAAGGGTTACCCATTATGGGGTGACCGTAGCGGTCATCCGAAGTCTAATCATAGATCCAATGAAGTGCGAGTATTATTCTCTCTATATCCTCTAGTTCTGGCATTGATTTAAGGCTTAAGGCCTTTCAACCTTACGAATTAATTCCTATGACTAGAGTCTTAATTCCTTAGTTGAATCATAGCCTAAGTCTTAACTCCTAACTTTCTGCAAAATCATAGCCTAAATCGAGTCGTGGAATTTCTGCATAATTAATTCATCCTTTTATATTTAAGTAATAGAAAAATTAGTGTTACGGAGAAAAAATCATATGGCTTGGGGTGGGAAGCAACAAACAATATGAGTCAAGAAATCACTCCACTTCCAATATACTAAAGATATAAACAAGTTTAACACTAAGGGATGAGAAGTAAACCTTGTTCCAGACGTTTGTAGTAGATCCATGTTGATCTTTCAATCACACTTGCACTTACATTTCATTCTCAACAACAACGAAACATACACGCATGATAGATGTTAAGTGTTAGAACCTACTCTAGCATATATAAATCAATATATAATCAAAGAAACTACATCCATGGATGATAATATTCATAGTTACACATATGGATGAGAAATGGATATGTCTATTAAGTATAAACATAGATATAAGTGACAAACTATGTCAGCACCTCGTCGAAATCGATAAACTGACTCTTCCACCTGGGCCTCCACCACTTCAATCCTCCATATCAATGGCAAGATCACACGAAAACACAAGCTTGGGAAGAACATCAATGGATGCTCAAAGGATAAAGGGATGTAGACTCAAGTATGCAAGAATGGGGCATAAATCCACTATAGTTCCTTTGCTCTCACAAGTTCTCCCCCTCTAATGCATCTAAGTAGCTCAATATATATCCCTTCAATAATAAGTGAAGGGTCTAGTTAGAGAGTTTCCAGGCATATGGAAGACCAATAGTCAAGTTATTCGTGACTTGATGAGGAAAACTCCAAATATTTTATTTTTGAGCACATTTCTCGATGTACGCAGGTCACAGTGAAACAAACTGCGTGTACATGCGGTCTCTAAGCTAGTGACCCACGTATAACCATAAATAAGACTTTTCTAAGATATTTTTTGGATCATCAAAGTTATATTGAGAAAAGGGGTGTCCAAAAAGTCTACATAGGGAGAGGGAAGGGAATAAAAACATGATCCACCAAGTGTGGTAAAATCAACTATAATAGATGCCCCCTAATGTGTGAGGTTAAAGGAGTAACATGATGGTTGGAATACATTATGAAAATCCTAGAAGTGGAGTAATCAAGACCTAAGTGGAAAAATCGGTCGCTCATCAGTACAATACAATGATAAGTCTCAACATGTGATTGCAAATATGAAGTGTAGAAGTCCCCAGATACATAATAGTATAATGGCCATGAATAGGCATAATAGACATATGTCACATGTGGTCATCGCCATGTACAATATATAGTGAAATAAGATCTTCATACAGAATGAAGAGATATGATGGTACACTGAAATCTGGTCATGAGAACTAATATCTCATAGATACTGGCATGATCAAGGAGGTAACATATATGTAATTCCACCAAGCACGGAGGTCTTCTACACAAATCGCCACTAGTACATGTCCCATCATATGAATAAAGGTGTTGAGATCGAACATGATGGACCATCGTTTGATTACCGATCATTGATGTATACCGTTAACAGACACGATATATCCCACTGATAATGATAATGGGAATCAAGGTTCAGAGTGCAATCAAACAAGTGTGAATAGATGTGTTGAGGTCGAACACTTGAGAGAGTCCATCGATTAGGGGACAATGATGTATTCCCGAAACTATCGATGGCGAGAGAACCTGTCATTAACGACTGCATGTCTCAAGGCACTCAATGGACTTTAGAATCTAAATCCCTATTCCAAAATAAATGATATGAATTCGATGGAATGGAATCCGCTGGAAGGAGGGAATTAAGGCACCCCCCATCAACCAACACGTGGTACACAACAACGCTGGATAATTTGAAAGAGCTCGGACGAAAAAATGTGCCCAAACCAGTAATTGTATTGAGAATGGCTGACATGCAAAGACAAGATAACTGAGGAGTGGCAGACTCAAGATAAAAATTCCTTCAAACAAGAGAATAAGGCAATTGGAGACTCATAGGAAACATTGAATCAACATGGAAACTGGGACAACTCTGTGACACATGAGGCATCGATAGAGGCTCCATAAGGACTGGAAGCATAGCCAGTCAGTGGAAAAACTCAGAGTAACGAATACAAATCCTAAATTCATACTAATAACCCAACCAATGGATGTAATATACAGTTATCTGCTCGAAGGCGACAAGACACGACAATTAACAAAGCAATATCATTTCCCGTCCAAATTTTTATGTTTTTTTATTTTTTTGTTATTTTTCATTTTGGAAAGCCTGAAAAAGAATAAAATTGCTTATAGTACAGAAGTAGGAGGAAACGAGTGTCGCAAGCAAGCAAACTAGTTCCAAGCAATGGAACATACCTATGCTTAATCCAAGGAAGCATGTGCAGGATAAGGACACTCGGGGGGATGTTTCCTCCGGGTATGGGGTAATCAAGTTACACAAGATATATGGAAATCTCTACTTGGATAGGATTGAGACAAGCTTGGGCTATATGGATCATCAAACTAAATCAGGGATTCGGCATAAAGCTCAATACGACAGGCAGACGCATGAAATTCAATTACAAATCGAAATAAATGGGAGTCCCTATGGGATATGGCCAACATAAAGTTCAAGAAAGAATATGAATTTCTTTGTCAAAGACATGGTGTAACTACAAGGGACTCCCAAACCTAAGGGAGGAATCTCAGCATGGGTACCAAATGGAAAAACATGATCTATCTAGGGCACCCATGTGTAGGAAGGCCCTACCACTTATGTAATGCCACCTCTAATAGCAGTGTGAAGGTTCTGTAACATCACGGAGTGGGTTCTTACCTATAGTTAAGGCGACATGGTCAAAGAACAATGCATGATGCATACAGAAAAAGTGACCCTATCCTATATGCCAGTTTTAATTTATACATGTTATAGACACGAACGAGTCAAGACCTTGGTAAAAGTGCACCCAAAACGAATCCCTACACCACAACATTAGTCCAAAACAACTCAAAAAGGTTAATAAGGGTCCAAACTATAGGTTAAGTGGGTAAAAATTTCAAAAGAATTTTGTTAAATAGTAAAATTTGACATTTTCACCATACCATTTTGTCTTTTACCACAAGTAGTGCATTTGGAGCCATTTGGACTACAAAGTTCAACTGTCGATTTCGGGAGCTAGGAGCAATGAAATCATGAGCCATCAGGACCAGATAAATATTAATCTCATTCCTCATCAATTCCATGCATTTATTTTCATTTTCCATAGTGTATTTTTTAGTTTGGAGAAACCATAAATGGGTATCCTAGACCACGTGGGTCACAAGCTATTGGGTCGTGTATAGGGCTTGATGTACGAGGTAAAAACACATAAAGCTTGTGTACATGCACATATGTTACCAAGAAAAGTCTTATACAGGGCCACATATACCCAATTTAATGGCAAACACTCATCAAAACTCAATGTTTTTTGACAAGATGGTGATGGAATGGAGGGAGTGTGAGCATGAGGACATGGATAGGGAAGTCCACCAAGACATAAATGCTCAACAAGCTCTAAACATATGTGTATTATACAATTTTTGGAAGCTTGGGGGTTTGAGGGCCCAGCCAATACTTCTTCAGATGTTTGTTGACTACCGAGACCTAGACACAGAGGCTTTTTAGCTAGACGGGATGCCCTTGAGACTAGAAGTGGAAGATATCTACTTCATTACCGGGCTATCCCGTCGAGGTGAGGTAGTAAATTTGCGGGCTCATGGGGTGGGAGGAGGGCTCACCATAGAGGAATATATAGCCAGTTATTTCTTTCTGGATAGTGAGAAGATCAGAAGCAAGGTTTTGATGAACTCCATCCAGAGCCTGAGTCTCAAGGTGATAGTTCTGGTACTAGCCATAATAGTAGGGTTGGAATCACTCCATTAGGCCTCCAGGCCTCTCATGTTTTATTTAGTAGAGTGCATGAGACCTACAGTGTATGATTGGAGCACATCACTATTGAACGCTATGAAAAAACAACTGATAGATTGCAAGCTAGGAAGGATAAAGAACTTCGGGTTTTCCAACATACTTAACACTTTCATTTTTGAGCAGATGTCGGGTCTTAGTCCAAGAGTCGAGGTTCCTCCACATAGTCTACAAGATACGACCCAAACTCGTTGGTGGAGGTAATGCGACGGTTAGGGGGAGGTCGAACACCGAGTCCTTTCCCAACTGACTTCTACCACTGGTGGAGGTGGAATATCGTGGCCGTAGATGACTATCCCTATGCAAGTATCGAATTCTATGGAGACCCAGACATGCCACTACCACCGGGTGCCACATATAGTGACATAGGAAAAAATACCAAATTTATTTTGAATTATTTGTTTTTTTTTGTATTTTTGATAAATGGAATAAAAAACATGGTTTTGGTGGTATCACGTACTAGCATTGATCACGTATATGCATATGTGGTTCCGATATACCTAGATGGTTTCCCCCGACATCATCAGAGGGGATGAGGGGATGACATAATCGGTGCAGATGTGGAGCGAACACTCTAGAACATACACAACAACTTCGTCAAACTGACACATAGGGTACCCATGGTGCAAGTCGAGGACTTTCACGAGGCTATATAGAGACACGTAGTAAGAGTACCCTATCTGTGGGTTAGACTATTCCAGTAGTTTGCCAATGCAGTTGTTTGTTACCATGATCATCACCCTGGACCACAGGAATAGATTCCTAGATAGACCTTTTGTATCGATCATATAGTTTTTTGGTGGCTTAAAGCCCCAATTTTGTATCATGATATTTTGTACCGTGACACCATTTTGAACTATATTCATAAATAAAAAACTTATAGTGACCAGCTTGATGTATTTACATGCGTGTTTAAATGCGAATGGAATGTGTATGCTTCATTATTGATTTGACAAATGCCAGTCTAAAACGTAATTTGCATAAGAATCAACAACATGATTGTAAAACATAGGAATGTGATTGTATGTTATGTAGTCAAATTGTCATTCTACAATCTCACCCATAATAATGTTAGCAACAAATTCAGATCCATGATATGGTACACACCATTTAACTGTGACATAACCAGCTGTGAGTCAAGATTGACTTCAAGAGATCAAACACCATTGGAGATGGCATTGCGTAGTACCTCAATCACGACACCATATTCAACAACATTATTTGATGATGGCCGGAGACACACACCTCATGAAGACACCACATGACCCTCATGCGTATAAATTACCCAAGTAGTCGAAGCTAATTTATGGGTATGTCGGTTGGCACCATCAGCGTATCCTAGGTATACCAAAGATTTCGTCGACATCTGTCACAACAAGGAGAAGCATGTCAACAAATTGAATCGCTACAAGGGGACCAAAAGTAAACTATGAAAATGTATAATAATAAACAATATATCAGCCTCAATTGAGAATTAGGCATAGTATTTTTTGAGATAGAGCCCATTTCTAGGCTCTGCCAAGGTTCTACCTTCATAATCCTCTAGGTCATAGGCGCCCTTATCTAATAAATGTTTTACTACGCAAGGCCCATGCCACATGGGGTTGAACTCACCCACCGCTAAAGGTTCACTAGCTTGGTCACAGGAGGACCAAGTCACCTTCATTAAATCTATGGGGACAGACAAACTTATCGTACTGAGCCTTCACACGATGCTTATTGATCTCAAGAGCCATTATGGCATCTCGACGCTGCTCATCAAGTTGATCTAAGTGGACCAAACATTCTTCCAACTCAAAAGTCTCTGGTAAGAGACCTATGGTTAGTTTCAATGAGGAAATTTCACATTCAAATGGTAAAATCGACTCCACCCCATGTACTAGTTGATACGGAGAAATACCAATGGCAATCTTAACTATGGTTCGGTATTCCCACAAACTAGGGTAAATTATAATTTTCCAATTGGTCTTGCTTTGTCTAACGGTTCTTTGCAGAATGGACTTAAGGGATTTGTTCACAGCTTCAACTTGTCCATTCGATTAAGGATAATAAGAAGAGGAGTAGTCTTGATTATATCCCAATTTCAAGGATAATTCATCCATCATCTTATTTTGAAAGTGTCTGCCATGGTTAGTGACAAGCACTTTTGGGATACCAAACCGAGTGATTATCTGATTGAATACGAAATGAGCAATTGTCTCATGGTTGGATTTAATAGAAGGCATAGCCTCTGGAAATTTCATGAAATAGTCCATGGCCACTATGATGTGATGGTGGCCCCCCAGCTGAAGCTGTGTTGCAATCCATAAAGTGTACCCCCCACTTCGTGAAGGGACCGATAGTGATAATAGGATGTAATGGGGCAGGATGCGAGCGCACATTCTGTGCAAACACCTAGCAAGGGTGGGACCTCTTGACTGCATTAACAACATATTTAAAGATAGAAGACCAGTAATAACCCACTCTAACGATATTTTGAGTTGTAGAAAGCCTATATAAATGACCACCATAGGCCCCACCATGGAAGTCATTCAACACAGTCTCAACCTTATCATGATTCAAACATCGACGCAAAATGGAATCCACCCCACGTTGATACAATGTGTCACCAATAATAAGGTAGTTCTTAGCATTACATCATAAACGTTGATGTTCATCCCATGATAGGTGAGTAGGAACCTTCAAAGTCTGTAAGTATATGATGATATCACCATACCAAGGATCTGCGGTCGAAATAAGGAAGATATGCTCATCCACAAAGGAATCTTCATGAATTTCGTCTTCATCCAAACTAGGGATATCCGATATGAGCTCCACAAAAACTAATGATTTCTTTGACTTTGTTGAAACAAACTCGAGATCGAATTCTTGCAAAATAACAATCTATTCTTTTTACTTTCCCCTCGGTCATTCATCTAGTCAATAAAAACTGAAACGAATTGATATGAGCTAAAACCATAGTCTGGAGAAGCAATATATAATGTCTTAACCACTGTACTGCATGAATAGTCACTAAGTCTAGATTCTTGATGTGACTATATCAAAGTTCAATGTTAATGATATTCTGGCTAATATAGTAGATAACGTGCTCTTGGAGCGCGTCGTCATCTTGAACCAGAATCATCCCAATCGTCTCTTGAGACGCGACCATGTATTATAGGAAATCATGACTATAGTAAGGTGCAATAAGCACGGGGTCGATGCCAAGGATTTCTTAAGTGCATCGAATCACTCCTAGGCTCTCCCATCCCATATGAATGGCATTAGAGGAATTTTGGGGTCTAAAATGGGCCTCCTAAGGAAAATAATAAAATAATAGTTAAAATAATAAAATAATAGTTAAAATAATAAAATAATATTGATTAATTTTGGAGGAAGAAAGAAAACAACTACTTTTTGTGTTCGTATTTTCGACATATCTCCTTGTTTTTTTACTCAAATTTCGATCGGGAGAGCTCATTGGATGTAGAATTTGATTCCGTATCCAATGAGTACCCACACTGCATACTTTTGACGGACCCCGCTACCCCAAAAACAAGAAATACCTGAAAAAAACGTGATGATGACATCATCATCACGTTTTTTCCAGGTATTTCTTATTTTTGGGGTAGCGGGGTCCATCAAAAGTATGCAGTGTGGGAACTCGTTGGATGTGGAATCAAATTCCGCATCCAACGAGCTCTCTCGATCGAAATTTGAGTAAAAACACAATGAGATATGTTGAAAATACGAACAAAAAAAGTAGTTTTTTTTAATGACAAATATGTCAATTCAACCATTATGGTTGACTTATTTTATTGAAATTCTATTGGTTCTTGAATTCCAACTCACAAAAACTTATTTTGGCACGTTTTCTTATAAGGCCCATTTTAGACCCCAAATTTCCTCTAATGAGTATCCTTCTTCAAAAGGCACATGAAACCCTAGGTCAAATTGGCAAAATTGACGACAAATCTCCGTAAGAAGTTAGCCATAACTTGGATACTTTGAAGATGTTTAATCATGCATGGGGGAGACAACTGAAGTATTTCCTCAACCTTCAAAGGATTGACCATAATTCCCTCCTTATAAACCATAAACCCTAATAATTGACCCACTTTCACACAAAATATGCACTTTTGAGGGTTTAACCAGATTTGATAACGACGACATCTTTTGAAAACCAAGTGCAAATGGTTTGGATGATCCACTCTCAAATGAGAGTGAGTATCTAATTCGTCCATATAGACTTCAATAATATGCTTAAGTTCATGAAAAGCAAAGGTCATCACCCGCTGAAATGTAGCTCCGACGTTTTTAAGGCCGAAAGGAATCTTTTAGTATGCAAACGTACCCCAAGGAAAAATGAAAGAAGTCTTGTGTTGATCCTTAGGTTTAACTTGTATTTGGTTTTACCCTGAAAAACCATCCATAAACGAGAATACTTCGCTCCTGGCACACTCATCCAAAATATGATCTATGAATGGTGTGGGGAAATTGTCTTTCGGACTGCCTTATCCAGGGCTCTAAAGTTAGTGCACACACAGATAGTTCACTAATTCTTATCTACCGGAATGGGATTGGATACCCATTCATTCAAGGGAACTGGATAGATAAAGCCAACTTTGAGTAACTTTTATATCTCAACCTTAATGGAAGGCACGTTACGAGGGTTCATCGCGTGTAAACACTATCGAATAGTCTTAGCATTAGGATAATTTTTAATCTCATGCTTGACAATACGAGGGTCTATTCCTAGAATCTCGTCATACAAACAAGTGTAAACATCACAAAATTCTTTAAACAACTCAGTGTATGCCTTAATTTCATTGGAAGAGCAATATGCACCAATGCAAACATTCTCTATCTTGCCAAGAATCCAAGAAATGTTGATTATAGGAATTGTAGGCGATAAGTTTGCCATGTTTGCTTTGGCATATACACCATGAGTTCCTGATTGGACCACGAGACAACCAACATTATCGCTAAGGGTCGACCTAAAGTCATCACACTCGATCCATTTGAGCTCCAAGAGGGAGTAAGAGTGATGGTGCAACTCCTCCCAAGGCCATTCTAGAACATTCATGGCCTCGAGAATCGCTTTGTCTGAAGGAAAAAGATCATCAAAGCAATAATGCGAGTGTGACAACACAATTGCCCAAGAATATAGTGCAATTATATCCTCCTCTCCCATTCGGGAAGAGGAAGGACTAGGTTCTACAACAGGATCAAGAATAGCTTAACATGCAACCTCCATTGCACACAATGACATCTCCATCTTGTTAGGTCTAGTGTCTTCATCCAAAGTGCTTAGAGAAGGGAGAGTCCAAGTGTTAACAGTCACAATGTACCCCTGGTTGTGAAAGGATAACCCCAAGGTAACCACAAAACCAAGCTTTAGGAAAGAAAGTTGGCTTTAATACATCCCTTTAGAGATGCTTTTACTTTGACAACTTTAATCTTCTTGTTAATTATATCTTAATAAGAGAAATACATAATTCTTACTTGAGCTAATCGGTTTCTTATCTTGGTTAGTGTGTAACAAATACATCTCGTGTTTACCTTTGTGCACATTTATGGCATAGGATTTTCCATTCTTGATGTTATGATCCTCCTTAGGGCTGTAATAGGGGCCCATAGGGCCCATTAGAGTAAATAGTGAAATAATTTTGATGCAAAGTGGACTTGGTACACTATGTTGTTATTATTAAATAAGGCCCACTAAGTTAGTATATAAATGTAATGGGACCTCATTAAATAATTTCCATTAAGTAGTTAAAAGGTTGTTAGGAGGTTACAAGCCCATTATATATTGTGCATTCATTCATATCTTTCAGATCTAAGTTGGGAGGTTAGATTGTAGTAATATCTATAAATAAGGATGGTTTCCTCCTTATGATTTGTGTGGAGAAGTATATTGTAATTGGATCATAGCTCATAGGAGGTTTCCCCCTACAAGTCACTAGTGAACAGGAGTTGATTCCTCCCTTAAAATAATCATTTGACATTAATAAAAATGTGGATGATTTCTATTATCTCTTGTGGTGATTCTCTTGGATATGTTTTGATTGAATGTTATGACCCTCCCTAAGGATGTAATGGGGTGCCAAAAGGGCTCATTAGAGTAATAGTGGAGGCCATTCAATGCAAAGTGGTGTAGGTCCACTATGTTGTTATCATTAAATAAATTCCACTATGTTAGTAAGTAGATGTAATGGGACCTCATTAAAGAATGTCCACTAAGTAGTTAAAATTAGGTTGTTAGGAGGTTATTGACCCATTATATGTATTGTATATTCATTCATATCTTTCATATCTAAGTTAGGAGGTTAGATTGTGGTAAGATATATAACAAATGATGGATTCCCCCTTATGAGTTACGTGGAGAATAATATTTTAAATGGATCATAGCTCATATGAGGTTTTCCCCTGGAAGTGGAAAGTGAACAGGAGTTGTTTCCTCCCTTAAAATAGTCATTTGACATAAATAAAAGTGCGGATCATTTTTATTATCTCTTTTGGTGAATCTCTTGGATATGTTTTGATTGAATGTTATGACCCTCCATAGGGGTGTAATGGGGGTAGAGGGCCCATTAAAGTAATAGTGGAGGCCATTCAATGTATTATTAAATAAGTCCCACTATGTTAGTAAATAAATGTAATGGGACCACATAAGAAGGTCCATCTGGTAGTTAAAGGTTGTTTGAAGGTTAGAGTTGTAATATGATCTATAAATAAGGAAAGATTACTCATTATGGAGTGCGAAGAAGAATGTTGTAATTGGATCCTAGCTCATGGGAGGTTGCTCCCTTGAAGAAGAAACTGAACAGGAGTGGATCCTTCCATAAAAGGATCAAGTTGGAATATTAATAAAAGTGATTTTTTATATATTTTGCGTTCATTCATATCTAAGTTACACTGCAACTAGAATTAGAGCACTTTATTAGGTTGTAAAATTGGAAGAACTTTTTTTTCATTCTTTGCATATTTTTTAAGAGAAAAAATAGGGTCGTGATACTAAGATTCATTTCTAAGTATTTTCCTATCAAATTTCTCAAGTATGATTGCATATCTGATTTCCTCTCGAAAAAATGCACGATTTAAAAAAAAACACTCAATTTGGAGTCCGGGAGAAGAAAATATGGACATTTGAAATTTGCATTTTTTTAAGGTTTCAGGTGATAGCTATGAACCTTGTTGAGGTGATAACTTTTTATAGACATTAGTTTGTAACAATATCAACATTTTTGGAGAGATAAATTTTGGGGCTTTCATATGACATATTATGTGCCCTAGTTCCAGCCACTCTATCTTATGTTTTCACCCTTGCAACAATTATGTACTCAACCCCTCACTGAATTGATGCATGGTAAATTGGGAGCCCATACAATGGGATCAATCTTGACAACAACTTATGATTAAATTTAATGATATTTTCTCTAAATTGGAGGAGACTTGTGTTACTCACACCACATATTCTTTAAATATTGAAGACATAAACAAGACATATATGCATGGTATAATTTAAAGGATGATTGTGACACTTGGTATATGGATAGTTGAAATTTTTTGGATGACAACTACCTTCATATAAATTATTTTTATGAATCTTCTCCTTCATATAAAAAGTAACTTGTGGAAAAAAGGACAATAATATTCCTCTTCTACAGTAGCAGACTTCCTCTTAGCTCCATCACTTTCCTGCCCTATGGAGGATTTGATTGCTTTGGTTGGTTATACTTATATGGATCCACATGACTATCACAAGCATGTCAAACATAACACTCAGAGGTTCCTAGAGACTTAGTGCCATCACTGGGTTGTTAGTTGGAGCACATGGAAATGGGACCGAAGCTTAAAACCGAGTGCTTAAAATGGAGCTTGTTGGACTACCTTAGCATCATGGCTCCCACTTCTCCATGGGAACATTAATCCTTGGATGAATTTTTTAGGATTTATAATCCTCCCTTGTCCATACTTAGTCTATTAGATTATATTTTCCTAACTTAGGATTCATTAATTAATATTGGGTCCACTAGTACCATTTGGGTCCACTTGGGCCCATGGGGCCACCAGTACCAGTCACTAGATTGTGGGGAACACATATAGAGGTTAACTTCAATTGACTGCACCTTCATGGATCAGTTTATGTGCCTCTGAGACTAATACCTACAATTTAGCAGCTATTGGGAGTGCCACCACCAACC
The DNA here is from genome assembly GCA_001517045.1 of Pseudotsuga menziesii. Lineage (NCBI taxonomy): Eukaryota > Viridiplantae > Streptophyta > Pinopsida > Pinales > Pinaceae > Pseudotsuga > Pseudotsuga menziesii. The sequence continues at coordinate 67,358 of LPNX010377334.1, forward strand.
TCCTCCAGTTGTTGGTAGTTGGTAAGTAGTCAAGCTAAGTTATGCTCCGGTTACATTCAATTAGATGTCCTACAATTTAGTTAACGCTAGTATTGCATGGTTGCATGTGGGTAGGCTCTTATTCTCACTTACCACATCAGTTTAACTGGTTTAACTGATTGCGAGACTAAATTAGACAGCTAGAGTTAGACTAGTGAGTTCTGATAGTGATTTAAACACTTCTAGTTATCCAACCAATTAGTCTTGAGTTGGTAGATTCGAATCCTATCCACATGATTTGAATTCTCCTTTATGTAACATTCATGTATACTGCTGGAATTAGTGAAGCTTATACTGTAATTAAACTGAGGATTACTTTTTTTTTTCAGTGAAATTTGTCTTGTTCAGTGTGTATTTTTCATTCCATTACATCGCATAATAACACAATTCAATTTCTCTCATTTCCTGTAGATAAATGGAACAATAATTTCACATGGTATCAGAGCATACTCAAGCATACAACAAGTTTTTCCAATCTCCATTGTACACTAGAAGCAACTGGGTTTCCACATAAGTCCCGCAAAGTGTGCATTGCTAGTTCTAGATTCCTCTAGAGAAGTCTCTATGGGCATGAAGGACCCTGAGAAAGTGTACGTGTCGAGATGGAAGGCTTGATTTATGACATGATTGCGAATTTTTTATTTATTTTGCAGTGTTTCTTACAGGTACTATGTAGCTTGATTAGAGAATTGACTGTTCAGAAGGAAGAATTGATGGATTCTACTACTTTCTTACCCTAGATCCTTACACCCTTCAACTATGTTTATTATAGGGAAGATATGCAGGTCTCCTTGTGCAAGTTTGGCATGTATAGGATGACTGCAAGAAGAGAGATAGAACCTCATCATCCTACTTAGAAAAACAAGTTCTTGAACCGGTTGGATGAAGCATTTGACTTCCTTTGCGCTCACATCTCTAGGGATCTCCTCTTTCATCTTGAGGGATTGAAGACTCCTAAAGAATATTGGGAGAAGCTCGAATTCTTGTTTTGTAAAAAAGATGAGCTTTTGGGGAACATATTGGAGAATGAGCTAATGGAATTGCAACCCAATTTTTTTGAAACTATCTAGCAATTTTTCACAAAATTCAAGTCTCTAGCACTACAATGTAAGAAATGCGGAATAAAGAGGAAGGATGAGTAGCTTGTGCTCTCTGTGCTCAGCAAACTTGGTTCTGAGTACTCTCTCTTCATCTTTACCTTTCATTTCAGAAGAGCTTCCATCCCCAATTGGAAGATGCCTTCACTTGATGGATTTTCTGAGTCTTTAATACAAGAGAAGGATAAGTTGGTCTAAATGGGAGTCCTCCAAAATTCCAAGAACCAAGATCTTTTGATGTCAGACCCAACCAATGCGCAATATAAAGGGAAGCACAAGGGGAAGGAGCCTAAATCCTTTGATTCAAAGCCAAAGGAGAATCAGAAATATTTTGTTTGAGCCTCGGCTTCCAAAAAAGAAAAGACTAGATGTTCATACTGTATGAAAGGCTTTCATCCAGAAAGCCAGTGCATGAACAAGACCTTGACAGTTGAAATCACTCCTTGAACATAACAATATTTCCCTTACACAAGGTGTAGAGATGTTTGATGCTAGAGAACATACTGAATAATTTGAGAGGTGCCATGCCTTGAAGGTAGGCCTCACTCCGTCAAATTCTTACTTGATATATTATGGAGCATCCAACCACATGGTTTCCTCTAGGGAATCCTTCACCACTCTCACTCTATGAGGAGGACCTAACACTGATATGGGATGTGACTTCCAAATCCCAACTTATGGGAGAGGTTCTATTAAAATCCAGCATGATGAGTTAAAGCATTTACTCAATGTGCCCTCCTCTGTAGCAAAGCAAGTTGTTCAACATGAAAAAGAAGCAGAGTCTTCCACAGTCAATTTGAATTGAAGAAAGTCTCCTTGGAGTGATTCTGTCTCCCACTGCTTTAGAAGTTTATGAGATGTCTGATATCTAATATTCTCATATGGCTGATCCATAAGAAGAAATTTGAATCTCTGTTATTGAGGAAAATCTTTGCATCCATTCTACCCAAAAATTCTCCAGTGATTCTTCTATTTTAAATTCTGTGCATAGTTTACCAATAAGTGTTGCATAAAATGAAGAGGAGTTTGATTTATCTGTCTCTAATGATGTTGCTGGTGTGCAGAAAAGTAATACTTTGGATGTTTTGGAAATAATTTCAGATTTTAGGAGTGATCCATTCACTCTCATTGATCTTGAGCTTCTAGGAAATTCCTATATGATTGAATGCATCAATACTCAGAGTTTTGAAAAAGGAGAAAATTGTGCATATACCATCTCGGTGGAGCACTTGGATTTGTTCCACATTATTGGATCTGATATGAAATTATTTGGATCTGATATGATCTTATTTGGTTCAATTTTTATGTTTCAAGAGCCTCCAGTCATGCTTGTAGTTGTTCTCATCAATTCTGGTGTGAAAAATCAAGTATCACAAGTGTCTTTCAAAATTGTTGATGGGGATTTGATGTCGGTTTTCTCTCATGAGTTTGCTGATGTTATATTTTGTGGATAATTGGTTATTTTTGAAGATATTTCATATTTTGGATCTCAAGCATTCACTCTCCACATTCCCAAGGCTTCTCTACCTTTCTGTTTGATCACATGCTCATCTCCTCACAGCACTAGTAAAGATGGAGACATTCTGCATTCGCCTAGAAACTTGATCCTAACACTTGGAATTGATTTTACCTCACATGGTTTGATGTTCAAGGCTGCCATATATCATTTTCTTGGTTTTTCCTCACATAGTTCAAATTCTCAAGCACTTTTTCTCTCTCATCAGTTGATCTCAGTTGCTCTACATGGGGTCCACTTGGTCCAATCGGGTCACCAGTACCAGTCACTAGAGTGTGGGGAACACATATAGAGGTTAAATGCAACTGACTGCACCTTCATGCATTAGTTTATGTGCCTCTGAGACCAATCCCTACAATTTAGGAGACACTAGGAATGCCATCACCAACCTCTTTCAGTTGTTGGTAGTTGGTAACTAGTCAAGCTAAGTTATTCTCTAGTCACATTCAGTTAGATGTCCTCCAGTTCAGTTAGTGCCAGTCTTGCATGGTTGCATGTGGGTAGGCGCCTATTGTCACCTACTTCTCACCTACCACATCAGTTTAACTGGTTTAACTAATTATAACTAATTGAGAGATTGAATTAGACATCTAGAGTTAGACCAGTGAGCTTTGATAGTGATTTAGACACTTCTAGTTAGCTAGTCAATCATTCTTGAGTTGGTAGATTCGAATCCTATCCACATGATTCGAATTCTCCTTTATGGAAGATTCATGTATACTGCTGGAATTAATGAAGTTTATATTGCAATTATACTGAGCAATGCTTATCTGTTTTCAGTGAAATTTGTCTTGTTCAGTGTGTAGTTTTCATTCCATTACACTACATAATAACACAATTCAATTGATGTCATTGCCTAAAGATCAATGACACAATAATTTCACATAATTTAGCATGGAGGCCAACATTTTCCATGGGATCTTGGATTATGGTTGTACAAATTCACATGAAGTGTTGAGGGAAACTCTTTCCTAATGGGCGTGGAGTGTTATGACCCTCCTTAGTGGTGTAATGGGGATCTAAAGGGCCCATTAGAGTAATAGTGGAGGTCATTTAGTGTAAAGGGGACCATGTCAATTATGTTATTATTAAATAAGACCCACTATGTTAGTAAAATAAATGTAATGGGACCTCATTAAAGACGATCCACTAGGTAGTTAAAATCTTGTTAGGAGATTAGAGTTGTTTTATGATCTATAAGTAAGGATAAAGTCCTTATGGAGTGTGAATAATGATACTGTAATTGGAACATAAATCATAGGAGGTTTCCCCCTTGGAGAGGAAAGCAAGAAGGATTTGATCCTTGCATAAAAGTATCGAGATGGAATATTATTAATAAAAGTGATTTTATTATATTTTGTGCTCATTCATATCTTTGATATTATAGAAGGATCCACTCATGCTCAATCACCTCTTCAAGGGGGTAACCTTCTATGAGATATACTCCAATTACAATATTCTTATTCACACTCTATAAATATGACTCCATCATTATTTATAGATCATATTACAACTCTAACTTCCTTACAACCTTTTAAATACCTAGTGGACCTTCTTTAATGACGTCCCATTAAATTTATTTACTAACATAGTCGGTCTTATTTAATAATAACAACATAGTGGACATAGTCTACTTACACTGAATGGTCTCCACTATTACTCTAATGGTCCCTCTGACCCCCTATTACACCCCTAGGGAGGGTCATAATGCTATACTAGGTGGTATTGTTTTTTCTCACTTCATTTCTATGTAGGGGCTTCAAAACAGAACAACACACCGCATCAAGTGGGAACTACATCTACATCGACTTTTCCAAAGGAAAATATGATCTTGCATATTTTGGTAATTCTGATCTATATATCCTTATTCACCCATTCTAGTGGGTACATACGATGATGGTTATAATCTTCCAATCCAAGCTTACTCAACAAATCCCTTACTATGAGGTTTCCTTGTGAAATGGAGCCAAATAGAGAATCAACCTTTGTCTTCTTGACTTAAGTATTCATATGAAAGATTTTAGTAATCTTCTTATCTTCATTGTGATTGATGTTTTTCATGTTCACCCCTCTCTACACTTTCATGTAGACATAATTATTGTCTACATCTAAGCTGCTCTCTACTTTTTTATCCATTTCAACAACTAGCAAGTTCTTCTTCTTGACCTCCTTTTGTATTTCTTGGGATTCATATTAGGATGTAAATTCCATCCCTTATTTTCAAAATGACCATAAATGTTACAATGGTTGTTTGGATACTTACATTGATGTCTAATGGGGAAAATATTCTTACCATTTCCTTTTCGCTTCTTATTTCCCTCCTTGGAACCACCATGTTGAACTATGTACTTGGAACAATTTTCTCGTCCTTTCTTCTTCTATTTTCTAGATGTTATGCTTACACACAAGGCTCATCTATGGCATAGATTTAAAGAGAATCACTAACCTCAAATGATCATGTAGACCACCCAAATAATTTAGGAATGCATTCAATATCTCAAGAGAAATTCCCAATTGAATTAGTTGTGTCCTACACTTGATAATGTACTCTTTCACACTATTCCCTTATTTTTTTTGATAGTAATGCCAATGAATGCAATGGTTCTCTTTGTAACCAATAGGGTTAAATTGTGACTCAAAGAGGGTTTTAATGCCCTTTCCACTTAGTCACTGGTGGATCAACCTCCAATCTAAGATTTTATGTATAGCTTTCTCACCAAGTTTGGGTGTGACCCTCTAGTTTCAATAAAGAAAATGATATCTTCTACCCTTCTCCTATGTTATGCACATTAAGTATACTTATAATGATTACAAAAAATTATTCAAATTCATAGTGTTTATATGACCTTGATAGGGCTTAACGCCCACTTTCTCTTCCACTATGAATAAAGGTTGGGAAAATGTATGTTGGAACTTGGCCTCTCTTTCTTTGGCTCCTTCTTTGGATCTTGTTTATATTCATGTTTCATATTATAGGCGTGATTATAGGTAGGACACATGGTAGATTGTAGAATGCAATATATGTGGAAGTGCATTCATATCATGATGAATGATGGATATTACATGCAATAGCTATTTCACATGTTTTGAAACCACACATAACTTGGGAAAAGCAATGCCAACTCTTTTGAGCATTATAATAATTATTGGGTTTCAAAGTGTTATCATGTAAAATGGCACTTCTTTGTCTGAGTACTGACACCCAATGTGTCGAAACACAAAAGGACAAAATGGATTGAAGCATCCAAAACACTATAGATGGGCATGACCTTTAAAACATCATTACCTTACCAGCTGGATATATTGTTTTATGGACATTAGGGTTGAATACGTGACTATTTGCATAAAAACCCACGTATCATACACAAGTATGTGCATTACAAATCATGTATATATCATTAGGGCTTGGACCCGTGGGTTTCCTTAAAGCAAGTCATGTATCATACACGACTTGCCAGTATCAATAGTCGCATATGCCTTAATCCAGAGTTAAAAAACATAAACACTATTAGTCAAGGATAGTTGGGCCCTTAATCATAACTATCCCAACTTCCTCAATCATCTCAACCTTCGTAACCTCTGTCTTTCCTAATGTATAAATAGAGGGTAGGGGTTGAGGCTAATCAATCATAAGTTATAGAGAAAAGTTATGCTAGTGGTTTGCCTTCAGATATCTTGGAGCAACAGAACTCAGTGTCCTTGGTTTGCAGAGGAGCACTTGTCTCAGATGTTGGGTTGTAATCTCACCACACTTGTTTATCAATAAAGAAATTTCTTCTTCTAATATTGTGTCTTTGCACTCTTATATATTGAGATTTCTAAATTATCTTATTGTTTGATTATGAATATGTTATTTCATTAACCATTGATATAATATATAATATATTGTAGGAAGATCTTGTTCTTTGCAGGTGATTGGAGATACCCTGGAAGCTGTGGAAGAAACTTGAAGAGAAGACCAAAATCTAGGATCGACCATCATAAATAAGGTATGCCTAGTTTTCTTCCTATTTCTATTTCAAATTCTGAAATGGCTGATTGTATGCAAGTTATTTTAGTAAGTTGGTAACCCTAGAGACCCTAGGTTATAAGGGTGTGTTTTACTGGTGACTCCATCGGGGAAGCCAACCGGGGCAGGATCTTTAGGATTTCCTGAGCAATTTTTCCTCTGTCTAATTCTATCTGTGACTTGTTTTGATTTTGTCTTTGATTTCCATTATTGCATGTTCAGATCCTGTCTATTAGTTGCGTTTTTGTTTTGAAAATTTTTGACAGCATATGTGGGTTGCATTGTTGACAGTCGTGTATTGCACTTTGTATACGCTGGTTTCTTTATTGACAGTCGTGTACGATACATGGGTTGCTTTAGTGACAGTCGCGTATGATACATGAGTTTCCTTTAAGATAGTCACATATTCCTGTAGGTGTCTGTGAGTCTATAGGGTTCTTTCTTGTCCCTATTTTTATGATCTCTCAGATGCTTGTGAAGGTTCTGTTTTTGAAATGATACTGTGGTCTTAGGTTTGTACATTTCACAGTTTACTTGATTAGTAAAGTCCTTGAGTGTTTTTGTGTTTGACTTTCTTCATTGGTGAATGTGTTAGGTCCTCCTACTTGGATTTTTGGGTCTAAGTGCTTGTGTTTTTAGGTCATTGATCAGTCCTTTGAAACAATGATATGCTCTATACTGTTCTTTGTGGTCCGAGTTAGTCATTCTTGTTGTTTTGGATCTATTAGTATTTGATTTGATAGTTCCACCAAGTCTAGGTTTTGTGCCATTTCTTCATGTGTGGGTGAAGTGTGCTACTATAGGGCATGTTTGCATCATTTACTGTTATATGTTTAAGCTCACGCAATTCACATTTACTTGTATCATCATTTTTTAATTTTTCGAAAAAAAGAAAAGACAAAAACATTTTTGTACTTCTTGCATTAGGTTTCATTTAGTTGTTCTTTTCGTTTTTTTTCAAATTTTTTTTTTTTTTTTTTTTTTAAGTCTTGTAGTTTCTCTTTTGTTTAAAATTTTCATTAGCTTGCATCATAGTTGCATTTACTTTGAAATTTTTTATACATCATTTGTTGCTTTCTTTCTGCTGAGTCTATAACATCATACAGTCTCATCCTGCTACCTTTGACTAATACAACCCCTTAAAAAGAATGATTAATTAAAATTTTACTAGTAAGTTTCTTTTTTCTAGGCTCATACATCAACTAGTTTAGGCTAGGCTTGTGGACCATGGAGTTTTAAGCGTCGATAAGAATTTTATTTCAAACGTACTAGGATTTTCACTAGGTAAATCCTCTTATACATGAGACCATCTGGAAATCTCCTCTCACACAGGAGTTAAGCATGAGGCCGCGTAAGAACCTGGTTGAGGAGATAACCCTCTGATTCATTGTTCGAGCGTATATTAAGATTTTTATGCATTTGGGGATCTTCTCAATACCACCTCTTGGGCCCCATGTGGTGCCGATGTTGACAGGGTTTTAGGATTTTCTACCTTGCCCATGCATAAGGATTAGATTTGTGACTGTTCTACCAGATTCTCGGTGTAGTTGTGGTAGCCTTTTAGTTTCTTGACACTATGGATCATACATAGGTGGTATTGGAAGGATATTTCTGATACACCTTGGAAAGACTTGGAAGGTAACCCCGGTAGACAGTTTAGGAGGGTGGTTGGGTGATTCCAGTGCTTGTGCCCAAGAAAATCTTCACAGGATTCCAAGTAACCATCCATCAATCTTCACTGGTTGGACCTGGTCCCTAATCATCCTAGGATTTCCTTTGGAAGGTGTACCTTATATCTGTTGTGTCTGTGTGAATTTAGGACATTTTTAGTGATTCTTGTTTGGTTTGTCTGTGTTTAGTTGGCCTTTAGGTGTGTGAGTCAAATTTATATCCGTGGATGGCCAACCTCTCCGTAGGTCAAGAAGGTTGCAAACCCTTCCTCCATCTGTTACAGTGGAGCCTCCACTGCCCCCTCAAAGGAAGAAACTATATACTGACGGTTCATTTAAACCAGTAGGAGTTAGTGAAATTTCAGCTGAACCAAAACTTAGGAATAACTAGGAAGAACCAACTGTAGTAGAGATTGAATACTTGCAGGATGACGAGTTTGCAAGGAATTTTAACCCACCTCTAACTAACTTAAACAATCCTGTGATCATCTAGGTTCTTCCCTTTAGTTCACCTGTTATTGGTGTTCCTATGAGTAGAGTTATGTCTAGCTCTAGAGACGGTGTTTCTACCTCAATTTCAGCCATTTTGGCTAGTAGAGTCCCACCTCCCCCGGTTGGTGCTTCAAGACCAAGTGCATCTGCTACACCCCTGTCACAAGTAGCCGAGTGGTTCAACCACCGGCTCCCTCTATTGTAGTAGATCCATCTAGTGGTGTATTCACTGGGATCCTCAGTGCACCTTTTGCTTCCCTCTCCTTCATGCATACTTCTCAAAGAGGTCTAAGTGGATCCTCCTCATTCGTCCAGGGTTTTCCATGGAATGTGGGGCACGTTCCCCCATCCACTCCTTATGTAGGTTCTACACTTGCATATGTGGGTATGTAGTTTGGAAACACAACTAGTTTTGGCAAATGTTTCCAGACACCAGTTTCAGCCCCTTTCACGAGCTCTCCCTTTTCACTTTTTAGCAGAGGGATACATGTTCCTGTCTTTCAAACTCCATTTTCATCTGGAGTGGCTCAAACCACTTATAGTGCACCACATATAAGTAATCCACTGGATTTCAAGTGGAATCCTTTTCACAGTAGTCTAACTACTTCACAACCGGCGGCTGGGGGCAACCCCACCTTTTCATTTGGGAACCAAGGGGAAGGTCCTTCTACATCCCAAACTGCTTCTTTTTAGGCCCCAATTAGGCCAAAGCTTCCTTTCCTGGAAACTTTAAACATGCCAGACTTGTCAAATTTGATGAATGACCCCATGCAGCATAGTGAAACATGGCCACCTGTTCCTATTAAGTTACCTTCAGACATTCCTAAGTTTGAAGGAAAAGATGGCGAAGATCCAGGTGCCCATATAACCACTTTTCGCTTATGGTGCTCTTCAAACTCACCGAACGATGACTTCGTTCAGTTGAGGCTTTTCCAGAGGACCTTGACTCATGTTGCAGCAAAATGGTACATTGAACTTCCCTTTGCTACATATGAAAGTTTTTTGGATTTAGCAACTGTGTTCCTCAATCACTTCCAGCTTCATGTCTGGTATGATGTCATCACATATTTGTTGTCGACTTTTCGGAAAAAAAAACCACGCATATCTCGGATCACATCCAGGAGTGGCGAATATAGAAGAGGCTTATCAAATCCACTATACCTCTCGATTTCTTATTAGAGTGGTTCCTAAAATCTTTACTGCCTTATATATCTATGGATGTATCCATGTCGGGGGTGACCATAGAAGAAGAGGCTATCCTCAGGTCCCAACAGTTATATTTGATTTATGCTCAGTCTAGGATCTTGTATGAAATCATACCTGATGCAACGAGGTCTACCAATAATGTAGAGAAACCCAAGCCTGGACCCCATGCCGATGGTGTGGTTGGTTCAGTTAATTCTCCCACTGTAGAGTCAATTGCTAAGAAACTCCATGAGTTTTCAGTGAAGCAATATGCAGTGGACACAGCAAAGGATGCCACCCCCTCATCTCAAACTACAATTATTTTTGCACAGTCTTCTCAAAAGAGAAATCAGCAGCCTGGTGGGAAAATAAGAAAGGGAAGAAGGGTGAGGGTAATCAAAAAAACCAGAAACCCATGAACAATGTTGATGGGGTAAGAAATATAAGAAGAGGGTTAATTTTCCCTATAAGTTGTCCAAGGGAGACCACCTAACTCATCAATACCCTCTCATGGATCAAGCTCATATGCTGCTTAAAAGTCAACAACCATCTATCCTGAAGGATCCATTTCCCCAAGGACAGAATGCAGCTTCTATTTTGAATGTAGCCGGGGGCACTTCTAGTGCTCCTCCTGATCAAAAGTATATCAACATGGTACAATCTAACACCTTACTCCAGACAAGAAACAAGAATTATGAATCAGAGGCTTCAGAGAAGTGTAAGTCTAATGGTGAAACTTCTAACCCTCTCACTATTGAGAAACATGCTGATCCGATACCTAAGATACTGAAAGGTGTCTTTAAAAAAGAATTTCACAATCCTAAATATAGGGTTTCTTCCAACTACTCCCTAGTTGAAGATTTGGCTCAAACTCCTTGTGAAATGTTAGCATTGGAAGTGTTACAGAGTTGTTCTGCTCAGGAGGGTGCCCTCTTAGTAGGTTTAGGCAGCATGGATTCATCAAGCCTATTGGCGAAGTTTAATCTGTTAGATGTTAAGATTCACCTGTTGTATCATGTGGCTTTGTCAATTGATGTTGTCCATGGTGGAAAAACCATTGTACGTACAGTTGTTGATGAAGGTGCTTCCACGTGTTTGAATGTCAATGCCTTGCTGGAAGGATTTAGGTTCCCCAGAGCTAGTTTTATCAAACACTTTACTTACTTCTTTCGACAGAAGGTCTTTCTATCCGCATGGTATCCTATCGGATTTTGAGATTAAGTTGGCAGGGAAAGCAGTAGTTGCTGAAGTAGAGGTGATTGATGCTCCTTTAGATTATAACTTTCTTTTAGCCTAAGAAGATGGACTTATACCATGTGTGTGATTACCTCGACCAGTCTTCGAGTGGTGGTCCTTCCACATGAAGGGAAGTTGGTTACTGTTGACCAACTCAGCTTCACTTGGAAGGGTCGTTTGGAGACGAATGAGTCCACTATACCTTTGATCGATCAGACTAAACTAGATAATGAGAGCTTGGGGGTCAGAATTTATTCATCTTTGACGGGAACATTTGATATCCCAGTCCCTATAAATTATCTAGGTTCTATGAGTGTAGGGAATTCTATCATGACGGTTGTCGATAGAACTGATCCTTGGGTCCTTCTTTCCCGTCATGAACCTCAGGTGTCCTTATCTATAGTGGAAGTGGCTTATCAAGCTATTGTTAATACCACTGTTGATCCTATCACGATTCCTTCTACAGTCTCAGAGGAGTCAGAAGAAGCTTATCTGGCCACCTGGGCGGAGAACTCTTTATATTTAGATGACTAGTTAGACATGGTTTTACCTTCGGATGAAGCCATTTTGGAATCTATGAGTGGGTGAGATAAGATTTGTGAAGATGTTCACCACAGGTCCTAATTTCTTCCAGAACTGAGTAGAATTGAAAACCAAGAGTTCCATGTGAGACTGGCAGAAGATGTTGATTTACTGATTAATCCTTTACCAAAGGAGGGACTATTTGTTGAGGGGAATATGGAAAATATCTATGTTACCATTCCAATCAAAATTTATGCAAACCCTAACGTCATAGAAAATGTGCATATTGGTGCAAACTACTCTTCGGAGGAGATTTCCATATATACTGCCTTATTTAAGGAATTTCGTGACGTGTTTGCATGGTCATATGAGGAGATGTCAGGCATTGATCCATTGATTGTAGAGCATGAAATCCTAACCTACCCCAATGCTAAACCGATTCGATAAAAGATTCAACCTATTAATCCGCGTAAAGCGGAAGCCGTCAAGGCTGAGGTGGAAAAGTTGTTGAAAGTTCGGTTTATCTACCCAATTGCTCTAACAAATTGGGTATTCAATCCCGTTCCTATTAATAAGAAACAAGGGACAATACGCATGTGCACTGATTTCCATGAACTAAATAAAGCGTGTCCCAAGGATAACTACCCCACGCCCTTATAGATCAAATCATTGATGCTTGTGCGAGTAGCGAAGTATTTTCATTTATGGATGGATATTTTGGATATAATCAAATCCAAATCAAGCTGGAAGACCAGCATAAAATAGATTTTATTTTTCCATGGGGTACCTTCGTGTACAAGAAAAGGTTGTTTGTTTTGAAAAATGTTGGGGCTACCTTTCAGGGGGCAATGAGTTTTTCCTTCCACGACAGTAAGAATATTGTTGAGTCGTATTTGGATGATTTTCCTACCCATTCTCGCAAGAGGAGGGACCATCCAAATCATCTTGAATCCCCACAAGTGTGTTTTCTGCGTCGAGTCGGGGAGGCTCCTAGGGTTTATCGTGTCAAACAAAGGAATTCAGGTGGATCCTTTGAAAGTTGAGGCTATTATTATCAACCCAAATGGCACTTCTTCATTCGAGTTCTGACACTTCATATGTTGGTACACAAAAGGACACTTTTGGATTGAAGGTTTCCTAAACACTATAGATGGGCATCACATGAGATGCATTCACTATCCAACCAGCTTGCCATTTTGCCTTTCTATATGTTGATTTCCGTATGCAACTATCTCCACAGTAAATCATGTACATACGCGACTATCTTCTTTGACAACCCGCGTACTGTACGCGACTATTATCATTGCAACTCGTGTACAGATCTGTACGCAGGTTTTCCTTATAGCAACTCGCATGTTATACGTGGGTTTCCAATATCAATAGTCGCGTACACATCCATTCGACATAAAAAATAATAAAACACGAATAATGGATATTTTTTGAGCCCTAATCATTAACTATCTCAACTGTCTCAACCTCCTCAACCTTCGAAACTGCTCTATTTCCAAAAGTATAAATAGAGGCCTTGGGGAGGGCATTAATACAATCATCTTGGAGAGCAAAGTTATGCTGGTGGTATATCTTCAGAAGTCTTTGGAGTAGCAGAACTTAGAGTCCTTTGGTTGCAGAGGAGTCCTTGTCTCAGGCGTTGGGTTGTACACTTATCTCATTCACTATTGTTAATAAAGAGAATTCTTCTTCCAACTTTGTGTCACAGTCTCTTTCATGTATCATGGTTGATGAATATTTTTGATTAAGCACTCTATATATTGTTTATCTAACCTGTCATATATACATGTATAAGATTGTACTTGGAGAATTTGCTCTTTGCAGGTGAAGGAGGTGCATCCTTGAAAGCTTTGGAGAGAAGCAGAGCGGGAGAACAGAAAGTTTGGATCAACAGTCGTTAATCAGGTGAGTTCAACATTTCTTACTATTCCTTTTCTGTACTTTAAAGCTGATTGTCTGCAAGTTTTAAAAGTACGTTGGTAACCCTAGACCCTAGGTTATAAGGGTGTTTATTCCTGAACAACAGAACTGGAGACTCTGCTGGGGAGCCCATACTGTTGTGGGTTATTTTTGTAGATCAGTGACCAGTCTCTGCCTTGATTTTATGTGTGGTGTTCTGTCTTGGTTTATGCTTAGAGCAGTGTTTGAAGACCTTGAAATTTTTTATTTTTATTAGAAAATTTTATACTTGTACGTAGATTGCTCTTGGATACAGTCGCGTACAGAGGCCTGCGTACGCAGGTTGCTCTCTAGGACAGCCGTGTATAGTACGCGGGTTTCCCTTGCACATAGTCGCGTACAAGCCTGAGCATTGGAATTTTTGGGCTAGGGTTTTCTTGTCCCTGTCCCTCTTTAAATTTTGTTTGCTGGTTTGGTCTTCCTTATAAACATTTCATTGTGAGTTTGATGGCCTTGTTAGCCATACCTTGTGCTTTCTGGAAAAGCCCTTGAGTCCTTATTGTTTGGATTTTTTTTATTATTAGCAACTTCAAGTGGATTTTCTTGTTGGGTTATAGGTTCGAGTGTTGGTTTCTTGAATTAGTGATCAGGGTTCTAGGCACAGTATATCCCATTCTATTTTCGGATAGTTTTTGGTTTGCCACTTGCCTTTGTGCGATCTCAGTGATTTCCTTTCATTATGTCCGCCCAAGCTAGGGTACCAAGTCTTCCTTAAGTGGTTGATTTTTGGTCTTATTAATCTGTTTACTTCACTTTGCTTACTTTATACAGTTAGTTTAATTCAAGCATTCTCAAGTTTTGTACATTTAGGTGCATAGTAGTCTTTGAGAATTTAAAAAAGTGAAAAGAAAACATTTAGAAGCTTTTGCATTTGATTTGCATATAGTAGTTTTATTTTCAGTTTTTAAAATATAATCTCAAAAAACTACAAAAATATAGTCTTAGTGTTCTCTTTATTGTTGCATTTTCATCAATTTACATTTACAAAAAAGAAAAGAAGCTTGTTTTTTAGTAGTGATAATTTGCTTTGGTAGTATACACCTTTGCTTTTTATATTTCTTATCGAGTCAAAAACATCATAGTCTTTCACTCCACTTGCCTTCTGAGTAAAAATAGCCCTTAAAATGAATGTAATAATTAAAATCTATTAGTAATTTTTATTTTTGAGGGCCATACACCTACTAACTTAGGCTAGACCTGTGGGATAGGAAGTTTAAACTTCCCATAAGTATTTAAATTCAAACATAGTGGGCCAATCGATAGGTAAATCGTTCTCTTTATCGATAGTATTTGGGAAGATCCTCTCAAACGGGAGTCAAGCACAAGGCCGCGTGGAGACATTGAACTGAGGAGATAACCCTCCAATTCCTTGTCAAAATGTAAATCAGGATTTTTACGCATTTGGGGATTCTGTCCTAGACAGAGTTTCGGGCTCAGCTACCCTGCCCATCCGTACAAATCAGGCTTGCGACTGCCCCCTCAGACTGTTGGTATAGTTAAGGTAGCCTCTAGTCTCTTGACATCTAGGGTTCATACCTAGGTAAACCAGAAGGCTATTTCTGGTTCACCTTGGACGGGCTTGGAAGGTAACCCTTGTTGAAAGTGTAGGAGGGCGGTGGGTGATTCCTCCACTTGTGCCTAAGAACCTCTTCAAGGATGCAAAGTAACTGTTCTTCAGCTTTCTTTGGGAAAGCATATCTTTTACCCTTGCTGAATGTTGAGACTTTAGGAATTTTCGTAGTGATTGTCAGAAGGTCACAAAGGTTGCAAAACCTTCCTCCACTCATCACATTGGAACCTCCACTTCCACCTCAAAGGCAGAGATTGGACACAGACGGTTCATTTGAATCGATAGGAGTAAGTGAAGTTCCAGGTGAACCAGAACTTAGGGCTAATCATTTTGATTTGAACACAGTTGAGATAGAAGAATTGCAGGCTGATGAGTTTGCAAGGAATTTTAATACACCCTTGATTGAATTAAATGATCATGTGATCGTCCAGGTTTGTCCTTTTGATCCACCCATGTTTGGTGTCCCTGTGGGCAGGATAATGTCTACTGTAGGAGAAAGTTCTTTTGTTTTCACCTCAGCCACTCCGGCTGAAGGGGTACTACCTCCCTCGATAAGTGCGCCTAGATTTAGCATACCTACTACGCCCTTAACTCCAGTGATCCGGGTGGTTCAACCGCCGGTTCCCACAATCCTAGGAAGTGCTTCTGGTGGCATGGTTACTGGGATTCCTAGTATACCTATTGTTCCTTCCTCCTTCACACACACTACCCAGAGTGGTCCGGTAGGATCCTCAGCTTTTGCCCAAGGATTTCCTTGGAATGGGGGGCATATTCCCTCATCCACTCCATACGTAGTCCCATCACCCTCTTATGTAGGAGTGCAGTTTGGAAACACTAACCCTTACGGGCAAGGTTTTCAAACTCCGGTCTCGGCCCTGTTCACGAGCTCTCCCTTTTCGTTGTTTAGCAGAGGGATACATGCTCCTGTTTTTCAAACCCCAATTTCGACTGGGATGACGAGAACCTCTTATACTACACCTCCCAACCATAATACTGTGGCTTACGGATGGAATCTGTTCCAAAGTAACCCATCCACTTCGCAACCGGTGGAAGGGGGCAACCCCACCTTCACTTATGGGAATTTGGGGGCAGGTCCCTCTAATCCCCACTCTGACACTTTTAGTGCTCCGGTTCGACCTAAGCTTTCGTTCTTGGCAACGTTAAACTTGCCAGATTTGTCTAAATTGATGAATGACCCGGTGAGGCATGATCCCTCTTGGCCACCTATCCCCACCAAATTTCCATCAGACATCCCAAAATTCGAAGGAAAAGTTGGTGAAGATCCTAGGGATCATGCCACCACTTTTCATTTATGGTGTTCTTCTAATTCACTGAATGAATATTCAATTAGGTTGAGGCTATTCCAAAGAACCTTAATGAGTACTGTAGAAAAATGGTACATTGAGTTGCCTTCTGCTACATTCAGTAGTTTTTGGGACTTGGCTAATGCATTCCTTAGCCACTTTCAGCTTTCGGTCCGATACGATTTCGGAACGGACTTGTTATCTACCTTCAGGCAGAACAAGGCTACCCACATCTCAGATCACATCCAAGAGTGGAGGAGGTGAAAGAGACTTATTAAAGCCACTATTCCTCTTGAGTTCTTATTAGAGTGGTTCCTTAAATCCCTATTGCCTTATATATCTAAGGACGTATCCACTTCAGGAGTGACGAATGAGGAAGAAGCTATCCTTAGGGCCCAACAATTGGATTTGATTTATTCTCAATCTGGGATCTTGTATGAGATTATCCCTGAGGCACCGAGGCCTACCCACGATGCAGAGAAACCTAATCCTGGACCCCATGCCGATGGTGTGGTTGGGTCCGTAAACTCTCCCACTATAGAATCTTTGGCCAAATAGCTCCATCAGCTATCTGTCAAACATTCTATGGTGGAGGCAGAAAAGGATACCCCCTCACCCCAAAATGCAAATGTTTTTGCACAGACCTCTTAGAAGGGCAATCAGCAGCCCGATGGGAAAAAGAAGAGAGAAAAGAAAGGGGAGGGAAATCAAAACAAGCAGAAACCCACAAACAATGTTGATGGGGGCAAGAAATAAAAGAAAAAGGTGAAATTCCCGTGTAAGTTGTGCCATGAGGATCACCTCACCCATCTTTATCCCCTTATGGAACAAGCCCAGAAGCTGCTAAAAGCTCAACAACCGGATGTCCTAAAGGATCCTTTTCTCTAAGGGCATAATTTTTCTTCAGCTTCTAATGTAGCAGGGGGCACTCCAAATGCCCCTGACCCCAATTATATCAACATGGTTCGATCTTAAACTTTGCTACATACTAGGAATAAAAACTATGAAAAAGAGACTTCTGAGAAGGGTAAGTCTATAGGTGAAACTTCTAACCCTCTCACGATCGAGAAGCCTGCTGAAACTATGCCTAAGATACCGAAAGGTGTCTTTAAGAAGACCTTGCATAACCCTAATGCTAGAGCTGCTTCAAACTACTCTGTGGTTCAAGACTTTGCCCAAACCCCTTGTGCAATGTCAGCTTTAGAGGTGTTACAGAGCTATCCCGCCCAATGGGATGCACTCTTAGCAGCCTTAGGCAACATGGACTCATTGAGTCTCATGGCGAAATTTCACTTGTCTGATGTTAAAATTCGCCTACCTTACCATGTAGCCTTATCGATAGATTTCATCCATGGTGGAAAGACCATTGGAAGGGCATTTTTCGACGAGGGTGCTTCTACATGTGTTATGTCCTTGTCTTGTTGGAAATCTCTTGGATCCCCAGAGCTGGTTCTATCAAACACCCTACTTACTGCTTTCAACGGGATGTCATTCCTCCTGCATGGTATCCTATCAGATTTTGAAATTAAGCTGGTAGGGAAAGCGATGTCTGCTGAGGTGGAGGTGATTGATGCACCTTTGGATTATAACCTACTTTTGGGAAGAAGTTGGACTTATGCCATGTCTACTATTGCATTGACCATCTTTTGGGTGGTAGTGTTTCCACACGAAGGGAAGTTGGTTACTGTTGACCAACTCAATTTTACTCGAAAAGGCCTCATGGAGTCTAATGAGTCCACTGTACCATTGGTTGATCAAGAGAAACCTGCTACTGAGAGCTTGGGGGTTGGAATGTACGCATCATTGATGGGCACATTTGATCTTCCAGCCCTGATTAACTATATAGGTTTTACTAGTGTGGGGAAGTCCATAGCCACGGTTGTTGATAGGACTGATCCTTGGGTTCTCCCTTCCCCCCATGAACCGAAAGTGCCCTTATCGGCAGTGGAAGTGGCTTACCAAGCTATCACTCAAAACACTGTTGATCCCGTTCCAGACCCTCTCATAGTCTTAGAGGACCTGGAAGAAGTCTATTTTCCTGCTTGGGCAGAAAACTCTTTGCAATCTACGGATTGTTTAGATATGGTTTTACCTTCTGATGAAGCCATTCTGAAAGCCATGTGCGGACGTGATAAGATCTGCGAAGATCTTCATCATCGATCCTATTTTCTTCCAGAACTAAGCAGGATAGAGAATCAAGAGTTTCATATGAGACTGGCAGACGATGTTGATACACTCATCAATCCCTTACCAAGGGAAGTAATGTTTGCTGAGGGGACTATGTAAAATATTTCCACTACTATCCCTATCAACATCTCTATAAATCCTGATGTCATGGAAAATATACATATCAGCGCAAACTATTCTCCTAAGGAGATTGCGATCTATACGTCCATATTTAAGGAATTCCGCAACGTTTTTTCCTGGTCATATGAGGAGATGCCAGGAATTGATCCATCTATAGTCGACCACAAGATCCGAACATACCCTGATGCTAAACCTGTTTGGAAAAAGTTAAGACCTGTTAACTCACGTAAAGCAGCGACTGTGCAGGCTGAAGTTGAAAAATTGCTGAAAGCCGGTTTTATTTATCCCATAGCTCTAACGGAATGGGTATCCAACCCTGTTCCTGTTGATAAGAAGCAAGGGACCATACGTGTCTGTACTGACTTTAGAGATCTGAACAAAGCCTGTCCTAAGGACAACTATCCCATGCCATTTATATACCAAATTATTGATGCTTGCGCGGGTAGTGAAGTTTTTTCGTTTATGGATGGCTTCTCCAGATATAATCAAATTCAAATAAAACTGGAAAACCAACATAAAACTGCTTTCATTTGTCCTTGGGTACCTTCGCGTACAAAAAAATACCCTTTGGATTGAAAAATGCAAGGGCAACCTTTCAGCGGGCAATGAATTTTTTGTTCCATGATATCAAAGCCATTGTCGAACCTTACCTTGATGATCTACCTACACATTCTTGTAAGAGGATTGACCATCCAGATCACCTTCGTTTGATATTTGAACAATGCAGATACTATAAAATTCGCTTGATTCCCCACAAGTGTGTGTTCTATGTCGAGTCAGGGAGACTGCTCGGATTCATTGTTTCTAATAGAGGTTTTCAGGTGGATCCATTAAAAGTTGAGGCCATTGTAAATCTGCCTCCTCCTTGTTCTATCAGGCAACTTCAGAGCCTACAGGGAAAGTCCAATTTTCTTTGACGTTTCATTGTAAACTATGCCAAGAATACCAAGGGTTTCATGTGCCTGCTAAAATAGGACACCCCATTTGTATGGGATGAAATTGCACAACTCGCTTTCGAGGCATTGAAAAAAGATTTGTTGTCGACTCCTTCATTGCGTCCGCTAGATTACTCTAGGGATTTTATATTGTATCTGGCCGCGTCTGAGTCGACCATAGGGGTGGTCCTAGTCCATGAGGACAATAGGCTCCAAGAGCATGTCGTTTACTATCTCAGCCGTGCTTTACCTGGACCTGAACCAAGGTACTCCCACGTCGAGAAGTTGGCTTTAGCAGCTATTTATGTTGTTCAGAGGTTACATCACCACATCCTACTAAGGACTACAATGGTAGTGACATGTTTTGATCCTTTTCAGTATGTTTTCCCCCGACAGATTGTTGGAGGCAAATTCAACAAATGGATAGTCATTCTCCAAGAGTTTGACTTGGATTTTCAGTCTGCCAAATCTAAAAAATCCTTAGTTTTTGCTGAGCTTACAACATAATTTCCAATGGAAGAATATGTAGCTATTGAAGAAGACTCATTCCCAGATGAGCACATCTTTTTGATTTCCACCTCTGATCCCTCGTAGAGATATACTTATCTATCTCCATACTTTGAAGTATCTTGTAGCTTTCTAGAGGGAAGAAGAACATAAACTACGCCTTCATGCCAAGAACTACCTCATCATAGGAGATACTCTATATCGTAGAGGGGTAGATTCTGTTTTGTGTCGATGTTTGACCCATGAGGAAGCAGAGATTGTGCTAAATGATGCCCACAGTGGAGCATGTTGGGGTCATTTATCTGGGTTTTCAACGGCCCAGAAGATACTACGTGCTGGTTATTTATGGCCCACGATCTTTAAGGACTGTGTGGAAGTTGTGAAGCGCTGTCATCATTGTCAGCTTTACACCAGGAAGATGTGGTCACATCCCGCTCCGTTATTTCCCGTTGTCTCGGTGGGCCCCTTCATGAAGTGGGGGATTGATTACGTGACGTGTAACACAACCTTGGCTAGGGGGCACAAATATATCATTGTCGCTGTAGACTATTTTACAAAATGGGCATAGGCATTTCCCACCTTTAAAGCTAACAGTGAAACTGCAACTTTTTTCATGTTCAATCAAATTATAGCACGGTTTGGTATACCCAAGGTGATTGTCACTGACCATGGCAGTCATTTTCAAAATACCATGATGATGGAACTGACCACTATGCTAGGATTCAGACAAGAACATTCGTCCTCTTTCTATCCTCAAGCTAATGGTCAGGTCGAGGCTGTTAATAAAACTTTGAAAACTATCCTCAAACACACTATTATTGCAGCCCGTTCAAACTGGCATATCATGCTATACCCTTCTCTTTGGGCGTATCAAACTAATGTAAAAACTGTTATAGGTTTCTCCCCCTTCCAACTCGTTCATGGAGTGGAAGCCGTTACCCTGGTTGAATCTGAAATACCATCCTTGAAAATAGCTATTAATGTGTTACCTGATATGACGAAGCTTGAAGACCGTTTCGTACATTTAGAAAATCTTGATGAACAATGTAGAGATGTGCTGACAACAAACCAAGCTCACAAAAATAGGGTCAAAATCCAATATGATAAGTCGGTCAAGCCTTGAATTTTCTTTGAGGGGGAACTTGTTTTGCTCTGGGACCAAGACAAAGAACCCCTGGGGGCAGGAAAGTTCAAGTCCATGTGGCTGGGGCCTTATGTTGTGTCAAAGGTCTTAAAGAAGGGTGCATATGAATTAATTGATTTTGATGGGAATGAGCTTCCTGAGCCTAGAAATGGGCTCTACATGAAAAAGTACTATGCTTAGGCTTAGCGCTTTTTCTTGTATTTTATTGTATGTATTTTTTATGTAGACTAGTCTATCGGTTTGTGTTTTTTATACCATCTGCTGGTTGTTTCAGATGTCTTCTGAGAGGTTCGTAGGTTTTGCTGATGGCGCCAGTCGCCATACTTGTAATCTAGCTTCAGCGACATGGGTCATTTATTCTCCCTCAGGACAGTTGGTTGCCTCAGGAGGCGCCTGCTTAGGTCCTGCTTCTAATAATGTCGCTGAGCATAGGGCTGTAATTGACCTTCTATGGGATGCTTTGTCACGTGGTATCACCCAGCTGGAAGTCCGACTGGACTCTCAACTGGTTGTTTCCCAGCTCAATCGGGCTTACCAGGTGCGGAACCCTATTCTATTACGTCAGTTTATGCAAGTTAGGTTATTGGAAAGAAATTTTGAATTCATTACATTCAATCATATTCCAAGAAATTAGAATTAATTAACTGATGCATAGGCTAATTACATCTTAGATTGGCATTTAACACATTTTTCATAAAAATATACAGCATACACATAAAAAACATTTGTAAATAGCCGACAAAATATATATATATATATATATATATATGTGAATATTTGTTCAAATATAGGTCGAGTCTTTGATCCTCAGATCCAGTCATAACTATATAATATACAAAAAATATACAAAATATGGATCAAAGTCCATCAAATGCCCTGGATCTAAGCTGGACCACCCTGGTCCCCCCGATCTCCCTGTACTCTGGATTCTTCAACCTCCTGGGCTTTAGTAGCCTCAACAACATCTATGTATACTAAAACTACCCTAGCTACACGGCTCAAAAGGCGTATCCAGACAGGTGGTACTCCAACCACAAACTCCTGCATGATGGTTGGGATGTGCTCAATCCCTAAGGTGGGTACTCTCTGGGTAAGCATGGCCAGCTTCCCCTCAAGAACCCTGATCAGCCCCTGGTCTTCTCCTAGAACAAGACGCACATACATGCGTGGATGCTCTTCAGGGCAAACCGGTCCAATATCTGCATTTTGACATTTTAAAAAGGATTAGAACTCTTATACATATGTATATATCTCTATATTTTAAAATTCATAAAAATTTTAAAATTTTGAAAATAAAAATTACCTAACTATCCCCATGCTCCTCCTGGAGGGAGGAAGAGGTCTAGATCACCAGGAAAATCCATTCCAGCATATGGAAATTGCTCCAGTGCTGGCAACTGCCGCTCCCACCAAAAGTAGAAGTCATCATCATAGACACTCTGCACTGAGCCACCACCTCCACGGCGGAGCAAGATATCTCCCCATCTACTAAGCCTAGGCTGATGAGGAGAACGAACTGGTAAGGGCACTGCAGGGCTCAATCTCGACACTCTCTCAAAGAAGAAGGCTACTAGTATGCTAGAATATCCAAAATTATTTCTCCTTCCTCTCTTGCAGTTAGAGAGCTGTTTCTTCATAACCGGAATCACTCCCGAGCACCAATCATATAGGCCCCCCTACATATAATCCATTGCTAGTGTCATTTGGTTCCAGGTAGCAAGGTGAAGAGAAGATGATCCCTCAACCCTCACTATGGTACTTGTCAATACCTATAGAGGAAGATTACGTATATGTACAATAGGGATGCAACTCCCTCTGTTTTGTGTACCTAGCACGCAGTTTATGTCAATGTAGTTTTGGACACTTAGAGGGTCACTGCCTCTGTCGGTGCCTTCCAAGTTGACTGGAGCTCCCTGTCGTGATAGACCGACGATGAAATAGATATCCTCTGAAGTAATCTCCAAGGACTCACTTTGAAGGTCAAACATGCCCAAATCATGATCCCACTAATTTATCATGAACTCTAGCAGGCGGACATTGGCTCGCATAGGTGATGTACAGAAAATTTTTAACAACCCACTTGAACGTAAAACATTCATAGTGGGGGAATCCTGGAGTGCTTCTTGATCCATATCTTCATGTTCACGCTCCCTCCACTCAAGCACCATCTTCAAACCTAGTAAAAGAACCATTTCAAACCTTTAGTTTCATGTAAAATTTCAAAAATTTGACCCTACATACTCTCTATCCACCTCACGCAGCGTACACGACTGTCTATTTAGGCATGTCACGTACTGTACGCGACTGTCTTTCGGGAAACCCACGTACATAATGCGTGTACGCGAGTTTCACTATAGCGAACCCGCGTACACAATGTTCCTTTGTTGAGGTCGCTCAAAAATATAAAATTAGGGCTCAATTTTAAAATTTGCTAGGATCAAATTGAAGAGCTTGGGGTGTAGTTTTACCTAACACTTGCGGATTTGGAATTGGTCCACCGGATTGTCCACACCGAGCAACTGAAGGTAGAGGTGAAAACTTGTCTTTTATGGGTAAAAATCCAAATGGCGAGTTTTATTTATGTTTTTGAACTATTTATAGAAATTATATTTCTCAAGTGGGTTTTTTCCCTATAGTTCATAATTCATCAAACTAATACCATATCTTTTTTCCTTGTAACAGGTTTATCATCGTTCTAAGGTGTTTTTTGCTCATATAGGATGGTTTTTCGCCGTGTCACATGCATTTTGCATCTATTCCTACTCCATCTTATACTTAGTAATCAACATTTTAACCACAGACTATGGTATTTTTAACCATTAGCTCCTTGTCTTTACCTTCGTTCTTCCGTGGATAAGGCTTTCCTCTGATGAGTATCCTCATTTAGAACCTATGTTGTCTTTCAATACTCATGCTGCAACTGTCTTAGGTATAGGGGAATCCTTTTAGCTATTTTTTCACTCCAAATGGAGCCTCATTTTGGTCTCTTTTTACAAGCTATCCCTTTATAGGACTCCCCGCCCTTATGGAGTTACTTTAGGCCTAGGTCTGAATCCTTAAAACAGACTTAACTGCAGAGTTAACTTGTCCTTTCAAGCTTGTTAAGAATATGTGAATGGGAATCCGCATTGGTGGTAGGTTATCTCTTTCTCGGACCATGCGGAATAGTACGAGAAAGGATCACTCTCTTTTCTACGGAATTGAGAAGAATATTCTCAGGCATAGGTTTATCACTTTTCTGGACCTGAGGGACTAAATTTACGGAAAAGGAACACCCGGTATGAGCTTAGTTTTCTCTTTTTTGTGCTCTGGACCTAAACATGAAAAAGATTCCGAGTGTACTTTATGTCTTTGTAATGCTCGTTAAACACTAAAGAAAAAAGCATCGAGTTTATTGTTGTAAGCCCCATTTCTCGTACTCAAATGGATCTTTCCGAATGATCTTGCTTTCCTTCACACTCGTAAAACTCAAGCTATATGCTGCTCTTGAAGGAGAATTGGGTAGGTGGTAATTTAACCTTTTTCGGACCTCCCTGACTAAGTACGAAAAAGGTTCACCTTTTCTTCTACGAAAGTTGAGAGAGTTCTTTTGTGGTATGTTTTATACTTTTCCGGCCTCAGGAGACTAAATTGGACAAAAAAGGACCCCCCCTGGAGTCTTCTTTGGAGTTTTCAGACTCTCTAAATGTGAAAACACCAACTGAGCATGTACTAGTTCAGGCTCATTAAATCCATGAATCAGTGACACTATCAAGCAATATTCCCTCTTCTCTTCAAGCTTGTTAAAAAATGAAGAGACACTCGAGTTGACTTTCCTGGACTCGTTAAACTTTAATAGGGAAGGTAAGGAAGAATTTTTCTCTTGGTTTTCAGTTAGTGGCAGCATGTCATCCTTGAACATAGCACTCTCTGTCTTTTCGGATACCCATGTCTCAGTGTTCACTTTCAGTTCAGCTATTACTTCGAGTTTTTACTCCTCCTCTTATCAGTTCTACCTGGGGAATCTGATCATGTCTCCTACATGACAGATAAGTATAGTTGTTCTATCTATAAAGTTAAAATCTGCCTTGGGTCATCTTTGTGTCGTGCTCATTGTTCAAGGACTTAACTCAATGTCTGATCTATATCCTGATCCCATCATTGTTGTATATGTTATCACTTGTGTATCCCTTCCTTTACCCAGTTCCTAGTCACTCTTGTGATCCATTGGAGGATCTATTGCCTTCCTTATCACAATATGGTTCCGCATCAGCACTTCTTGACGAAGAAGACCTAGAGTTTTGACGATTTTACCTCAGGATTCACTTTCATTATTGGTGAATTCCTTTGCTTCAGTTGTCGATTATTACCTATTGATTGGCAATCTGTTGAATCCGCTCCATGTTCGACTTCAACCTACATTTATTCACATGGCTTGGATTGTACTGGTTCTTTGGGATTGTTTATGAAGACCTTAGTTCCCTGTCTATGGACTAAGTTGCGCAAGATTATGTTCTATCCATTTACACAGCTTCCACATCATTTGAAGACCCATCATTATTGTATATTGTGGCTTCAATCCACCTTTGTAATATACGCGGTCTTGTACTTGTACAATATGATGTACTCAAACTTTGTAAAGGAGCTAGTGATCTAGTATATTGAACATAGCATCCTTATATATGACTTTGTATATGCCATTATTATGTATTTGTTTCAGGTACTACCTTTGCTCCATTGGACTTCTGAGTTCTCCAAAGATAATGATTATAATGTATTTCGGCCATCGCTTACCTTTGAACTCACTCATTAGGGGGCATCTGTTATCAACCCAAATGGCACTTCTCCATCCGAGTGCCAACACTTCATATGTTGGTACAAAAAAGGACACTTTTGGATTGAACGTTGCCTAAACACTATAGATGGGCATCACATGAGATGCATTCACTATCCAACCAGCTTGCCATTTTACCTTTCTATATGTTGATTGCCGTACGCGACTATCTCCACAGCAACTCATGTACATATGCGACTATCTTCTTTGACAACCCGCATATTGTAAACGACTATTCTCATTGCAACCTGCGTACAGATCTATATGCAACCTGCGTACAGATCTATATGCGGGTTTTCCTTATAGCAAATCGCGTGTTATACGCGGGTTTCCGGTATCAATAGTCGTGTACACATCCATTCGACATTAAAAATAATAAAACATGAATAATGGAGATTTGTTGAGCCTTAATCATTAACTATCTCAACTGTCTCAACCTCCTCAACCTTCGAAACTGCTATATTTCCAAAAGTATAAATAGAGGCCTTGGGGAGGGCATTAATGCAATCATCTTGGAGAGCAAATTTATTCTGGTGTTATATCTTCAGAAGTCTTTGGAGCAGCAGAACTCAGATTCCTTTGGTCGCAGAGGAGTCCTTGTCTCAGGCGTTGGGTTGTACACTTATCTCATTCACTATTGTTAATAAAGAGAATTCTTCTTCCAACTTTGTGTTGAGTCTCTTTCATGTATCATGGTTGATGAATATTTTTGATTAAGCACTCTAAATATTGTTTATCTAAGCTATCATATATACATGTATAAGATTGTACTTGGAGAATTTGCTCTTTGTAGGTGAAAGAGGTGCATCCCTGAAATCTTTAGAGAGAAGCAGAGCAGGAGAAGAGAAAGTTTGGATCAACCGTCGTTAATTGGGTGAGTTCAACATTTCTTCCTATTCCTTTTCTATACTTCAAAGCTGATTGTCTGCAAGTTTTAGAAGTACATTGGTAACCCTAGACCCTAGGTTATAAGGGTGTTTATTCTTGAACAACACCTATTGTAAATCTGCCTCCTCCTCGTTCCATCAGGAAACTTTAGAGTCTGCAAGGGAAATCTAAATTTCTTCGACATTTTATAGTTAACTATGCCAAGATAACTAAGGTTTTCGTGCACTTGCTTAAGCAGGACACTCCATTTGTATGAGATGAAACCGCACAACTTGCATTCGAAGAATTGAAAAAGGATTTGTTGTCGGCTACTTTATTACGTCCACCATATTACTCTAAAGACTTTATATTGTATCGGGCTGCATCAAAGTCGACCTTTGGGGTAGTATTGGTTCAGGAGGATGACAAGCTCTAAGAGAATTTTGTCTATTATCTCAGTCATGTATTAGCTAGGCAGAACTCAGATACTCCCATGTCGAGAAGTTAGCATTAGCATTTGTCTATGATGTTCAGAGGCTGCGTCACTACATTTTATTGAGGACAACCACAGTTGTGGCAGATGTAAATCCTTTTCAATAGGTTTTGTCCCGACACATAATCGGGGGCTAATTCAACGAGTGTATAGTCATCCTCTAGGAGTTGAATTGGATTTCCAATATGCTAAATCCAAAAAGTCCTTAGTTTTTGCAGAGCTTATCTCATAATTTCCTATAAAAGAGAATGTAGTGGTGGAAGATGACTCATTCCTAGATGAGTATATCTTTCTGATTTCCACCTTTGATCCCTGGTACATAGATATCCTTATATATCTCCAAAATTTGAAGTGTCCTGCGTCCTTCTCGAGGGAAGAGCGACGTAAATTATGTGTGAATGCGAAAAACTAGCTGATAATCAGTGATACTTTATACCATGGAGGCGTAGATTCTATTTTGTGCTGGTGCCTCACCCACGAGGAGCCTGAGTGTGTCTTGAATGATTCCCATAGCGGAGCGTGTGGGGGTCATTTATCTGGGTTAGCAATGGCCCATAAGATTTTACGTGTCGGTTATTTGTAGCCCACGATATTTAAGGATTGTGTGGAGGCTGTGAAGCGCTGTCATCCATGTCAGCTCTACACCAGGAAAATGTGGGCGCACGCTACTCCGTTGTTTCCCATCATTTCGGTAGGAACCTTCACTAAATTGGGGGTGGATTACATGACATGCATTCTAGTTTCTGATGGGGGGCACAAATATATCATTTTCGTTGTTGAATACTTCACCAAGTTGGAAGAGGCAATGCCTACCTTCAAAGCAGACAATGAAACGACAACTTACTTTGTGTTTAACCAAATTATTACTCGTTTCGTTATACCAAAGGAGATTGTCACTGACCATGGTAGTTACTTTAAGAATAGTATGATGACTGAGATGACTGCTATTCTAGGGTTTAAGCAAGATCACTCATCTTCCTTCTACCCGCAAGTGAAAGGAGAAATAGAGGCAGTTAACAAAACCTTGAAAACCATTCTAAAGTGTACCATTAACGCAAGCCGGTCAAATAGGCACATCATGCTATATCCTGCACTTTGGGCATACCAGACTAATGCCAAAAATGCTACAGGTTTTTCACCTTTCCAACTTGTTCATGGGGTGGAAGCAGTCACACCGGTTGAATGCGATATTCCATCTCTTAAGATAGCCAGTCATGTACTTCCTGACACTACAGAACTAGAAGAACGTTTGCTCCACTTAGAAAATCTAAATGAATGACACAAATATACGTTGACAAGAAACGAGGCTCATAAGAATAGGGTAAAGAACCAATATGAAAAAGCAGTTAAGCCAAGAGTTTTCTCTGAAGGGGAGCTTGTTTTTCTCTGGGATCAAGACAAAGAACCCATGGGGGCAGGAAAATTCAAGTCTATGTGGTTAGGTCCCTACGTCGTGTCAAAGGTATTGAAAAAGGGAGCCTATTAATTAACCGATTTGGTGGAAATAAGTTTCATGAGCCTAGAAATGGGCTCTACCTGAAGAAGTACTACGCTTAGGCATGGTGCTTGTTCTTGTATTTTTATTGTATGTATTTTTATGTGCAATAGTTAGCTGGTTAGTGTTTCTTATATAATTTGTTGGTTATTTAATATGTTAGCCAAGTGGTTCATAGGTTTTGTGGATGGCGCTAGCCACCATACTTGTAACCTGGATTCAGCCGCATGGGTTATTTATTCACCCTCAGGACAGTTAGTTACCTCTGGTGGCACTAGCTTAGGTCCTGCTACCAATAATGTGGTCGAGTACAAGGCAATTATTGATTTGTTACGGGATGCTATCCTACATGGCATTATCCATCTGAAAGTTAGACTTTATTGTCAGCTGGTGGTTTCCCAACTCAATGGACAATATTAGGTGCAAAACCCTACTATGCTACATCAATTTTTGAAAGTAAGATTACTTGAAAGAAATTTTGAATACATTTCATTTAATCACATTTCAAGGAATTCAAATACAAATACTGATGCTTATGCGAACTACATATTAGACTGACTCTTAACACACATTTTGTAAAATAAATATAACAGATGCATTTGATACACATGTAAATAACAAGGCAATATATATATATATATATATATATATATATATGTAAAATATCTCCATAGATAGGTCAAGTTTTTGATTTGAAGATCCTATCATAACTGCATAAATATACAAAAAATAGGATCGTAATCCATATTTATGCCTATAGATCTAAGCTTTCTCTTGAGCCTCCTCAGCTGTGGCTGCCTCCTCGACCTCCCTGTAATGTATAATGTCCCTGGCTACCCTTCTAAGAATGTGTATCCAAGTCGTCAAAATCCCTAAAAAAAACAAATAACATAAAAAGATAAAAATTCATAAAAAAAAACAAATAACATAAAAATATAAAAATACCTATCTCTCCCCATGCCTCACCTGGTGGGAGGACAAGGTCATTATCTCCTCGGAAGTCCAATCTGGCGTATGGGAACTGATTGAGCATTGGTACTTGCGTTTCCCACCACAGATAGAAGTCACCATCATAAACAGTGGACCAAGCCTCTGCCACCTTGACGGAGAAACACATCACCCCATCTAGTGAGTCTAGGCTCACGAGGGGAAGGTGGTGGTAGTGCTACTGCTGGGATGATAGATGGAACCATATAAAAGAAGAACTCCACCATAATGCTTGCATATCCAAATTTCTTCATGCACCCTCTCTTGCAGTCAGAGACTTGTTTCCTCATAATTGGGATCATACCCGAACACCAGTCACATACTATACCATGCATGCACTCTACTACAATCTGTATCTAAGTCTGAGTATCCAAGTGCAGTGATGATGAATCGACAATTCTGACCATTGTTATTACCATCACCTATAATGGAAAGCTGGTTATGTGAGCAATTGGGACACATGCCCCCTTCTTCTGTGTGCCTGGTGTGTAGTAAGTATCGATGTAGTCTTGAACACTCATAGGGTCACCACCCCTACCAGTAACCTCGAGGTTCACGGGAATGCCTTTGTGGGAAAGCCCTGTAATGAAGTATATATCTTCTACTTTAATCTCCAAGATCTCTCCTTGAAGATCAAATAGACCAAGGTCATGGTCCCGGTAACAGATCAGAGTCTCTAGTAAATGGACATTGGCCCTCATGGCGGAAGTGCAGTAGAATTTCAACAAGCCACATTGTTGCAAAGCTTGTAAAGTTGGGGTATCCCTCATGGATTTTCGGTCCATGTCCTCATGCTCTCTTCCCCTCCACTCTAGAACCATCTTGTACTTGCTCAATGACCATTGTCAATCATTAGAATCCATTCTTTTCTTTTGATTTTGGCCATTTTTTAACCTTTTCTAAGTCGTGCAGCATACGTGACTATGCTTTAAGCACATTGTGGGTCATCTGTGGGTTTCTCTTTAGAAACTCGCGTATAAAATGCATATACCTGATTGTTATAGTAGCATACCCGTGTATGTTGTGTAACCTATTTAGGGCTTGCACAAAACCATAAAATTTTGCATAAAAATTAAAAATTGAGCGAATGGAAACAATGAGAAGGGAGAGAAGACCAACCTGCAACTTGCGGATTTCGATTCGATCTAGTGGTTTGTCCTCAGTGAGTAACTGAAGTTAGAAGTAAAACCTTGCCAATTTAAGTAATTTTCCAAAATGGTATTTCTATTTTTGTTATTTGAACTATTTATAGAAAAATTTCAAAATTTTGACCCATTTCCTATAGTTTAAAATCAATTTTTAATAAATGGACTAATACCATGGCTTTTTACTAACTACAGCAGGTTTGGGATCACTAAAAAGTTGTTTTTTGTCACATATACGGTAGGATTTGGTCATTATTGCTGATGCTGCATATATACCTTATCCGTCATTAACCCCTAGGATCATTTTTTCATCCATGGACTATGGTGTCAAACCATTTTGACCTCGTTTACATCATTGTTCCTCCATGGATAGGGCCTCCTTCTCATGGGAACCCTAGTTTAGAACACTTTATCATCTTTTGGTACCCATGACGTAGTTGTGCTAGGTTTGCAGGAGCCTTCTTAGTCATTTTTCATGACAAAATGAGCCTCATTTTGCATCTTTTTACGAGCTATTCCTATTATAAGGCTCCCTGCATTTATGGAGTTTCTTTAGGCCCTGGTCTGACTCCTCAAAACAGACTAGACTTCTGAGTAAACTTGTTCGTTCATACTCGTTAAGAATAAGTGAACGAGCATCCACATTGGTGGTAGTTTATCGCTTTTTCACACCATGTGGAATAATTACGAAAAAGGAGCGCTCTCATTTCTTTGGAATTGAGAAGAGTATTCTCAAGAATAGGTTTATCACTTTTCCGGACCCGAGGGACTAAAATTACGGAAAAGGAACACCCGGTATCAGCTTAGTTCTCTCTTTTTCATGCTCTGGACCCAAACATGAAAAATATTCCAAGTGTACTTTATGTATGTGTCATGCTCGCAAAACCTAA
This sequence comes from Pseudotsuga menziesii, assembly GCA_001517045.1. Lineage (NCBI taxonomy): Eukaryota > Viridiplantae > Streptophyta > Pinopsida > Pinales > Pinaceae > Pseudotsuga > Pseudotsuga menziesii. Next base: position 99,549 of record LPNX010377334.1, read on the forward strand.
AGAACAAAGCATCGAGTTTACTGTTGTAAACCCCATTTCTCATAATCAAATGGATCTTTCCGAGTGATATTGCCTTCCTTTACACTCGTTAAAATCAGGCTACCTACCGCTTCTGAAGGTGCATTGGTCTGGTATTAGTTTACCCCTTTTTCGAACCTTACCGACTAAGTACGAAAAATGTATACCTTAGTCCTCCGGGAGCTAAGAGAGTTCTTCTGTGGATTGTTTTATACTTTTTCGGCCTCAGGAGACTAAATTGTATGAAAAAGAACCCCCCTAGAGTCTTCTTCGGAGCTTCCAGACTCTCAAAATATGAAAACACCAACAAGGATGTACTAGTTTGGGATCATAAAATCCATGAATCGGTAACATTATTAAGCATTATTCTCTCCCCTCTTGAAGCTTGCAAAAAAATGAAGAGAGACTTGAGTTAAATTTCCTAGACTCGTTAAAATTTAACAGGAAAGATAAGGAAGAATTACTTTCTTTGGGTTATAAATAGTGGTAGCATGTCATCCTTGAACAAAGCACTCTCTGAACTTTTCGATACTCATGTCTTAGTTTATACTTTTAGCTCAGCTATTACTTCATATTTTTACTCCTCCGCTTGTCCTTTATACATGGGGAATTTGATCATGTCTCCTACATGATAGATAAGTCTAGTTGTCCTATCTGCAAGTCAAAAGTTTCCTTAGGTCATCTTTGTGTCATGCTCACTGTTCAAGGATCTGTACCTTCATCTGATTATTATCCTGATTCCCATCATTATCCTATTTGAGAATTACTTGTGTCTATCTCCCCGTATCTAGTTTCCTAGTCACTATTATGATTTGTTGAAGGATCCATTACCTTCCTCCTCACATCATGGTTTCTCATCAACATCTCTTGAAGACAAAGACTTAGTGTTTTGACGATGGTACCTTATGATTCACTACCATTATTGGTGAACTCCTTTGCTTCAGTTGTGAGCATTACTCATTTACCAACATCCTATTGAATTCCTTCCATGTTCAACTTCAACACATCTATTCACATGGTAGGGATTGTACTGGTTCCTTTGGATTTGTATGAATACCTTAGGTTCACCTTATAACTTAAGTTGCGCAAGATTGTGTTATGTTCAACTACACTGTTTCCATATTTTGAAGACTCATCATTATATATTGTGGCTTCAATCCACCTTTGTAATATATGTGGTCTTGTTACCTGTATCATATGATGTAATCAAATATTGTAAAGGAGCTAGTGTTCCTCTATATTGAACATGGAATCCTCATATATTATTTTGTATATGACTTTGATATGTATATGTTTCAGGTACCTCCTCTGCTGGGATTGTAACTGAGTTCTCCAAGATTAAAATATTGTAATGTATTTTGGCCATCGCTCCCCTCTGATCTCACACATTAGGGGGCATCCGTTATCATGTAAAATGGCACTTCTCCATCTGAGTACTGACACCCAATGTGTCGGAACACAAAAGGACAAAATGGATTGAAGTAGCCAAAACATTATAGATGGGCATGACCTTTGATACATAATTACCTTACCATCTAGATATATTTTTGTATGGACATTAGGGTTGAATACACGACTATTTTCATAGCAACCCGCGTATCATACGCGAGTATGTGCATTGCAACTCGTGTATATATCATTAGGGCTTGCACCCACGAGTTTCCTTAAAACAAGTCGTGTATCATACGCAACTTGCCAGTATCAATAGTTGCGCATTCCTTAATCCAGAGTTAAAAAATATAAACATGATTAGTTGAGGACAATTGGGCCCTTAATCATAACTATCCCAACTACCTCAATCATCTCAACCTTTGTAACCTCTCTCTTTCCTCATGTATAAATAGAGGGTAGGGGTTGAGGATAATCAATCATAAGTTATAGAGCAAAGTTATGTTGTTCGTTTGTCTTCATATATCTTGGAGCAATAGAACTCAGTGTCCTTGGTTTGCAGAGGAGCACTTGTCTCAGATGTTGGGTTGTAATCTCACCACACTTGTTTATCAATAAAGAAAGTTCTTCTTCCAATATTGTGTCTTTGCACTCTTATATATTTCATTAACCATTGATATAATATATATAAGATATTGCAGGAAGATAATGTTCTTTGCAGGTGATTGGAGATACCCTGGAAGCTGTGGAAGCAACTTGAAGAGAAGAAGAAAAGCTAGGATCGACCGTCATAAATAAGGTATGCCTGTTTCTATTTCAAATTCTGAAATGGCTGATCGTCTACAAGTTATTTTAGTAAGTTGGTAACCCCAGAGACCCTAGGTTATAAGGGTGTGTTTTCCTGAACAACACAAAGACATCACTCAATCTAGGCATGTCATATAGATGTAATTAGTTGAGGAATTAGAGAGAACTCCATCATTTCTAGCATTGGTCTCTACACAAAATTTGGCAATTTTATCACTAGTGGAACATCAAGAATCCACAAAGAAACATGTAATTACCTTCTTATCTTCATGAGTCTCTAAATGATTTTGGATTACTCCAAATACAATGAAATATGTGTTTTCACCATTCCATATCCCTAGCAATTAATCTGCATGGAAATTTTGACATGTCCATCTAGTAGTATTTGCATCAAGAAGCGCATTTACAATTGAACCTAAGGTAGATGTTTAACATTGATAATAGTAAGTTCATCATATTTTAACCCATACAATATTGGAAAAATCCAATCACATTATTATAGCCATAGATGAGGTCGATTGCATATAATTGTAATGTCCTCTTCCAGTTAGGCCTTAAGGCCCAAAACCGCTAACCTATGTGATTCCTGTGGGTTCGAGCGGTTACTGACAGCTAGGGAATCAGCTAAGGTCTGATGCCATCCATAGAAGATCTAGGGCATCATCATTTGGTCAAGAAGGTCCACCGGGGCCAAAGGCCACCTTCGTGCATGCCATCCTAGCATTATTTAATAATGCATGCACTCTTTAAGTCTCCATCCGCATGCATGCAAGTCAACGACAAATTAGAAGATAAAGTGACCTAATTAGGTCAAAGATTAGGTTTTGCGCAGTTGAACTTTATAAATAGAGGATAAAGAGAAAGGAGACTTCACTTTTGATTATGATTATTTTGGGAGCTCTTGGATAGCAGCACAACAGTTGGGGTTGGAGACGGAGTCTTCAGCTAACATGATTTCAGCAGTGAAACATCTGTCCTAGTCTTATTCCGGGTAAGCCATACAGGTTCACCACTTGTTCTTCATTCACTCATCAGTTATCTAGTACATGGTATAGATCGTTGCAGGGACACGTGTGCAGCCGTAAGAGGGGGTTTTCAGCCAAAAATCCCTAATCAGCTGTTGGGCCTTCAGATCTCAGTTTCCTTCCGAAACTCAGGCACCATTCTCATCATCAGCTTCATACTTCGGTACCCGGTGATTATCAGATCCATTAGGGCTCATCTGAAGCAGTTATTAGCAGTTTCGGGGTTCCAGGGGCGTGAGTAGCTGCCTCTCTAAAGCAATTCGCTACCCTGCCTAGAGGTCTCAAAACCTCCGCATGCATCAGGAATTCTCTCCGACACTGAAAAACTATCAACCCGACAAATTCACAGTTCCATCGGACACCTCCTTCCTTGAGGGCATCACCCTTTTCTGACTGGGGCGTCTTGCTGCTGGGGGTTCACCTGAAGTAGAGGAGATCCGCCTATTTCCGATCCAGTTCTCAGTGCTTGCATACCTTCTCTGGAGCAGTTCAGCCGGCTTATCAGTGGTAAGTGTTCATTCTATCTTGCAAACCCTAACCCTAATTTTTCCTATAAAATAGGGATTTTTGCATGGCAGTTTGTATGCCCCGTTGTATCAGCATATTTGTTTAGAAATAGAAACTATCGGGATTTGGGATATTAAAGTGGTATTAGAGCTGTTTTCTTGGCTAGCTGTGGGCTTAAGAGATGAAAAGTAGATGAATACAGAAGGAGATCCTTTTGTAACCTATAGGAGGAGGAAGAGTAGATACACAGAAGAATTTGAAGATATCCAACTAGAAGATACCAATTCAGACATGGAACAAATAGGTATACATTCAGATAGGGCAAAAGGAATGGGAGAAGAAGAGGATCAGATGGAGTTTCACAGCTTGGTCTTTGCATTGCAAGACTTAGCCAAAGGACAAAAAGAAGTCCTCAATGCAATCAACAGACTATCAGCGAAACCAGAAACAGGTATCAACAGTACACCTCCCTCACCGGTAGATCAGGGATCTTCAAGCAGTAGTGGAAAGATGGTGTACACTAACATCCAGAACACTCCACACATATACAGCATACCTACTATCAGGCCTACCATGCCTCACTTCTTGGCAGATACAGTAGGGGGCCCGGTCATGCAGGTAGAACCTAGCGAGCCTTTTGGGGCTTATTTGTAGGAGTACAGAGACTTAGGGGATGAGTTTCATGCTGCCATGTCTTTCTCAGATTTCTACAACATGAATAGTAGGAACATGCCCAGGAATTTCAACAAGGGTTTCAATCACAACTATGAGCTGCAGAAGAGCTTGGGCAGGTTAACCATCCCAAACTTTGATGGGACTCGCGGAGGATCAGTGAGAACATGGGTCCAAAAGTTGGATACCTATTTCCAACTCAACCCCATGACAGAGACAGACGCCATTAAGTTGTCTACACTTCACCTTGACGGAGAAGCTCACGAATGGTGGTACCACGGATTGGTGACATTGGGTCACAACACCATACATTCTTACGGTGAGTTCACTCAGAAACTCATAGAGAGGTTTGACAGGAAAGATCCAGAGATCCATTTCAGGGAGTTGGCTCAACTCAAGCAGATTGGTAGTGCAGAAGCTTTCATTTCAGAATTTCAGAGGCTAGCCGTTATGGTAACATATGTCTCAGAGAGTAGATTGACTATGTTATTCACTGAGGCCCTCATAGAGCCACTACGGGGATGGGTGAAATCCTACAAACCCCTCACTCTGCAGGATGCTATTAGCAGGGCAAGGGATCTTCAGGATTCAGTGCCCAAAAACAAATTTCCTCTGAAAACCAATTTTCCTGTTAGGGACAAGGACATGAAACCTTTCATTAGAGGAATTTTGGGGTCTAAAATGGGCCTCCTAAGGAAAATAATAAAATAATAGTTAAAATAATAAAATAATAGTTAAAATAATAAAATAATATTGATTAATTTTGGAGGAAGAAAGAAAAAAACTACTTTTTGTGTTCGTATTTTCGACATATCTCCCTGTGTTTTTACTCAAATTTTGATTAGGAGAGCTCGTTGGATGCGGAATCAAATTCCGCATCCAACCAGCTCTCCCGATCGAAATTTGAGTAAAAACACAATGAGATATGTCCAAAATACGAACAAAAAAAGTAGTTTTTTTTAATGACAAATATGTCAATTCAACCATTATGGTTGACTTATTTTATTGAAATTCTATTGGTTCTTGAATTCCAACTCACAAAAACTTATTTTGGCACGTTTTCTGATAAGGCCCATTTTAGACCCCAAATTTCCTCTAATGCCAGCAGGATGTGCCCAAGAAAACTTGGTTAGATGAGGACACTAGGAAAGACTTGAGAAGGAAGAAGCTATGCTTCACCTGTCAGGAACCATGGGTACCAGGACACAGGTGTGCAGGGAAGGAGAAGGCCCACTACATTGAGGTGTATTCAGACAGTGATGAGGACGACAATGAACAGGAGGCCACAGCAGAGGATTTACACCAGGGTGATACACCAGAGGGGGTCATTGCTACATTATCTGGAGTACCAAGATTCCATACTCTCAGGGTCAGGAGAGTAGTACAGGGTCACAGAGTAGGAATATTGATTGATGGGGGAGCCACCCACAATTTCATTGACTTCGCTTGGGTAGCCAAGAGAGGTATTCAGACCGAGAAGTTCGAGGGATTCACTGTAGCAGTAGCCGGGAACTCCAGTATGGAGTGCAACTACTGGATTCCAAAATTGAATGTTGCCTTAGGTAACTATCAGATGACAGACTCTTTTTATGTAGTGGATGTAGCGAATACTCATGTGGTATTGGGTGTTTAGTGGCTTTACTCTATAGGGAAATAAACTACAGACTACAGGGCAATGGAAATGGAGTTCCACAGGCCAGACGTCAAATGGGTAGTTTTGAGGGGCATGAACACTTATCCCCCAAAACCGGTCTCGTCACAGAGAATGGAGGCAGTGCTCCGATAAGATGATATAGAATGGGCTGCATAATGTTTTGTCACCTTCAGGAAACCCCCAGAGACCAGCACACAACACCCAAGTGACATTCAAGCCTTGCTACAGAAACATGAAAAGGTTTTTCGGGACCTTCCATCCGACAGACCACCAGATCGAGGTTTTGAACACATCATCGAGCTAGAGGAGGGAACACAAGCAGTCATCACCACTCCTTACAGGCATCCCAAAAGGTACAAGGATGAGATTGAGAAAACCATCAAAGAATTACTGGAGCTTGTTTATATACGGCCCAGTTCTAGCCCCTTTGCATCTTCAGTAGTTCTGGTTAAGAAGAAGGATGGTACTCTGCGTATGTGCATCAATTATTGGGCACTCAACAAAAAGACCATTAAGAACAGGTATCCCATTCCCAGAATTGACGAACTCATGGATGAGCTTCAGGGAGCTCAATACTTCTCCAAGATCGATCTTCGCTCGGGATACCATCAGATCAGGGTAAGAGACCAGGACATCCCCAAAACAGCTTTTCGCTGTCACTACGGTCACTATGATTTTTTGGTCATGCCCTTCGGACTTACCAATGCTCCAGCCACTTTTCAGTCATGCATGAACCACACCTTCAGGGCACAACTATGTAAGTTCTTGCTTGTATTCTTTGATGACATCCTGATTTACAACAAAACATGGGAAGAGCACCTGAAACACCTGGACGAGACATTGAGTATTTTAGAAGAACATTCGCTTTACGCGAAAATGTCCAAGTGTGAGTTTGGCATGAAGGAAATGCTGTATTTAGGACACGTAATCAATGCCTAAGGAGTATAGGTTGACATGGAGAAAATTTGAGCTATCATGGATTGGCCCACGCCAAAAACAGTTACAGAATTGAGAGGGTTCCTAGGTTTGTGCACTTATTACCGCCGGTACGTTAAAGGATTCTCCCAATTTGCAGCACCCCTCACAGACCTCACCAAGAAGGGGGCATTCACTTGGACAGAATTAGCACAAATTTTTTTTAAGGAAATGAAGGTTATTATGAGTTCTTGTCCAGTTCTATCATTACCAGACTTATCACAACCCTTTGTAGTAGAATGTGATGCCTCAGGGGAAGGGTTAGGAGCAGTGTTGATGCAGAATCATCACCCTATTGCATTTGAGAGCCGTAAACTGAAGAAATACGAGCGCCATTACTCCATATATGACAAAGAGATGCTAGCCATCTTGCATGCTCTCACAAAATTCAGACAGTACCTGGTGGGCAGTAAGTTCAAAATCAAAACCGATCATAACAGCCTCAAGTATTTCCTGGAGCAGAAGGAACTGAATGAGCGACAACAAAAATGGGTCAGCAAGGTACAAGCCTATGATTTCGAGATCGAGTATGTGAAAGGTAAGACTAATGTAGTAATTGATGCATTATCCAGGCGTCCAACCCCATTATCTCTCAGTAGTATATCCACGGATTGGAGGGCACTTCTCTTAGTGGAATACTCCAAAAATAAATTCGCTTGTGAATTATTGGACGGGAAAATTCAGGATGACAGGTACATGATTGTGGATGACATCATCTACTACAAAAACAGGATATACCTCGTTCCAGAATCCACATTGAGGAAAAAGATCATTCAAGCAGCCCACGATTCTCCTTTATCAGGGCATCAAGGTTTTCTAAAAACCTACAGGTAGATCAGAGAGAGGTTCTCATGGAAGGGCCTCAAGGGGGAGATTATGCAGCATGTCTGGGAATGTAGCATCTGTCAACAGAACAAGATTGAGAACACCCATCCAGTAGGGTTACTCCAGTCACTACCGATTCCAGAACAGAAGTGGGAGAGCATCTCCATGGACTTCATTACAGGCTTTCCCAAGGTCCAAGGGCGAGATTGTTTATATGTAGTAGTTGACAGACTGACCAAGTTTGCAGATTTCTTCTCGATACCATTAGACTACTCGACAGCTCAAGTAGCAGAGTTATTTTTCAGGGAGGTTTTCAGGTTACACGGGTTGCCTAAGACCATTGTCAGTGATCAGGATAGCAGGTTCACGGGTGCCTTCTGGCAGGAACTGTTCAGATTGGTGGGGAATGAACTGGCTACTAGTACGAGTTATCACCTCCAGAGTGACAGGCAAACAGAAATAGTCAACAAATGGATCGAAGGATATCTAAGGAATTATGTAGCAGGGCAGCAGCGGACCTGGATAAAATGGCTACACCTAGGGGAGTATTGCTGCAACACTACTTATCACATGTCTATTAGGATGACTCCTTTTAAGGCATTATATGGATACGAGGCTTTGGACTATGCATATTTGGCATTCAGAGACAGTAGGGCTCCTAAGGCTAAAGATTGGATACAGGACAGTCAGGACATCCTGAAAATACTGAAGGAGAATTTACAAACAGCCCAGAATCAACAGAAGATGTATGCCGACAAACACAGGATTGAACGGAGCTTCGAGGTAGGGGATTTAGTATACTTAAGGCTCCAGCCTTACGAACAGTCCTCACTTAAGAAGAAAGGAGCAGAGAAGTTGAAACCCCGCTTCTATGGACCCTACAAAATAATCCGGAAAGTGGGAGAGGTGGCATATGAACTAGAACTTCCTCAGGAAAGCAAAATTCACAACGTGTTCCATGTATCTAACCTGAAGAAGACCCTTGGGAAACACATTGCTCCATCCACTGAATTTCCTCCTTTAGATGATAAAGGACTGCTGATACTGATTCCTGAACGGATCATTCAGACTAGAGAGAGGAAGCTCAGGAACAGGGTAATCAGGGAATACTTAGTTCAATGGAAGGAACTACCGCCAGAAGATGTCACCTGGGAAGGTGAACAGGTATTGCAGCATCCCAATTTGAAGTTGCTTGAGGACAAGCAATCTCGAGCGGGGAGGACTGTAATGTCCTCTTCCAGTTAAGCCTTAAGGCCCAAAACCGCTAACCTATGTGATTCCTGTGGGTTCGAGCAGTTACTGACAGCTACGGAATCAGCTAAGGACTGATGCCATCCATAGAAGATCTAGGGCATCATCATTTGGTCAAGAAGGGCCACCGGGGCCAAAGGCCACCTTCGTGCATGCCATCATAGCATTATTTAATAATGCATGCACTCTTTAAGTCTCCATCCACATGCATGCAAGTCAACGGCAAATTAGAAGATAAAGTGACCTAATTAGGTCAAAGATTAGGCTTTGCGCAGTTGAACTTTATAAATAGAGGGTAAAGCAAGAGGAGACTCACTTATGCTTATTATTATTTTGGGAGCTCTTGGATAGCAGCACAGCGTGCAACACAACAGTTGGGGTTGGAGACGGAGTCTTCAGCTAACAGGATTTCGGTAGTGAAACATCTGTCCTAGTCTTATTCCGGGTAAGCCATGCAGGTTCACCACTTGTTCTTCATTCACTCATCAGTTATCTAGTACATGGTATAGATCGTTGCAGGGACACGTGTGCAGCCGTAAGAGGGGGTTTTCAGCCAGAAATCCCTAATCAGCTGTTGGGCCTTCAGATCTCAGTTTCCTTCCGAAACTCAGGCACCATTCTCATCATCAGCTTCATACTCCGGTACCCGTTGATTATCAGATCCATCAGGGCTCATCCGAAGCAGTTATTAGCAGTTTCGGGGTTCCAAGGGCGTGAGTAGCTGCCTCTCTGAAGCAATTCGCTACCCTGCCTAGAGGTCTCAGAACCTCCGCATGCATCAGGCATTCTCTCCGGCACTGAAAAACTATCAACCCGGCAAATTCGCAGTTCCATCGGACACCTCCTTCCTTGAGGGCGTCACCCTTTTCTGACTGGGGCTTCTTACTGCTGGGGGTTCACCTGAAGTAGAGGATATCCGCCTATTTCCGATCCAGTTCTCAGTGCTTGCATACCTTCTCCGGAGCAGTTCAACTGGCTTATCAGTAGTAAGTGTTCATTCTATCTCGCAAACCCTAACCCTAATTTTTCCTATAAAATAGGGATTTTTGCATGGCATTTTGCATGCCCCGTTGTATCAGCATATTTGTTTAGAAATAGAAAATATCGGGATTTGGGATATTACAATAATGAAACAATATTAATATTAATTAATTAAATACTTTGTATATTTCACACTAAATCGGTCATCTTACCCTTATCTACAATTTGATTAACATTTTCATATATGACACCGTCTCCTTTCTTGAAATTAGAAAAATAACACCAACATAGAGTCATCTTAATCATGAGTCTATCAAATGCTAAGATGGATCAAATCCTTTAAGTTGCAAACCTTCCCTCAAATTTCGAAACCATTAAAAAATCCTTGTACAACAAAAGTTTCATCCCTCTTGGTGCTTGATAAATCCAGACTTTGGTAGTGGCACATTACAATATGCATTGCTGAGAGATTTGTGACATCATGTTGACTTATGATGGTTGCTAGGTATATTGAAACTAAGTAAATTATTGTAGAGGAACAAGTTTGATTAGATTTATGATGGTATAGGCTATATAGTGGATTATTAACTAACCTTATGAGCAAATTTGTGAAAATTTGGAATTTTATAGAAAGATGATTATATTGAGAACGAATCCAAAGTGCACTGAAAGAAATGATAAGTGCTTAGAGTGTTAATCCTTTTCAGCATTTTAGGTGCAAAGCATTGTACTTCTACGCCATCACCCTTGCACTCATTTGAGATTGAACCAACGTATTTTTCATAGGTTCAAAACTGATGGGGGGTAGGGTTGCTCATTGCCATGTTGTAACAAGGTTCGAAGGATAGGCAACCCCTAGGATAAAGGCTTGGCTTGGTGGGCTTCGGGACGTCTCGGCCCTTATTAAGTAATAGTTATTAGTATATCTGGCTTGCAAGCTATTGGATATACTCTTGGGAGGTTGGTGTTCCCATGGTTTAAAAAAAACATATTTACACATTTTAATAATGCAACGACCATACAAAATCAAATTTCAATGAAAATGGATATTAGAGTATATTGGTATAATATTATTTTTAAAAGAAAATTATTTTTTTTCTAACTTTATAATTAAATTTTTATTGAGTTAAAAATATCTTAAAATATGTATCTTTATGATATTAAGAAGGTGAAAGACAAATTTTTTATTATGATCTTATTTATACCCATATCAATTCTTGTTTTCAAAATATATAATAATACCAACTTTCTTAATATGTTATCTCATTAAAACTATAAAGATTTAAGAAAGCTTTTCTAAATCTTTATATAAACAAAATTTTAAAACAACCAAATTTAATCCCATATAATTTTTCTTAAATCTCCAAGAGGCCAAAATTGGTAACAATTGTTACAGTCATTGTTGTCATATCATTATAATACTTTTTCCCCCAAATTAATTCTATCTCATCATTTTTTAGAGGATAAATTAGTTTTTGGTTAATAAGCAAATGATATTTGTTCTATTTATTTATTTTTTTCCATAAAAAAAATCACAATTTTATTAATGAAAATACACTTATATTCTTCAAATGATTCATGATATAATCATGTGGATATCCATTTAACACAAACCCCAACCATATCCATCATATTGATAAAAAAAATGATATAATCATCACCAACATAAACTTGGTCTAGATTACCCTCTGAGCTTAATTTAGCTTACCACCCATCCTTATATTTCTCCCCTATTTATACTTTTTTCATAGTTCTAGTAGATGCTAACAGCTCTAGTCTTCATATTAATATCAAATTTTTATCATAAAATCACACCAATACCCATTTTCAAGTAATAAACAAATCTTCATAGATAAAGGATTTTCAAAAGTCTCCACATATGAAACATTATGTCCTCACATATAGTCATCATAAAGAAAAAAAAGAGGAATGTGAATATTCCTTTACCTTTGTATTCTATACCTCTCAAATATTCCACTCACCTTGTTGTGAAGGTGTACCTTCTTTGGCAAGCTTATCACCAATTATATTTCTTTCTCAGACTATACACATGCCTTATACTCACCATTTCTATCATCTATTTTAGTCTTATGGTATGAGTCTATACACATGCTTTATACTCACCATTTCTATCATGTATTATGTTTTGTTCAATATCATAATTTAATGTCAATTACATCAAAAGTTCAAAACTACTTAATTTTACAAAATTGTTAGTTAACATAGAAGAGGTGCATTCTACAGCCCACTAGAGGATATATGTGTAAATTCTTCCGTGCTCATCCTTAACACATGTCTATACACATGCCTTATACTCACCATTTCTATCATGTATTATGTTTTGTTCAATATCATATTCTAATGTCAATTACATCAAAAGTCCAAAACTACTTAATTTTACAAAATTGTTAGTTATTGCAAGAGGTGCATTCTATAGCCCACTAGAGGATATATGTGTAACTCCTTCCATGCTCATCCTTGAGTTCACACATGTCTATACACATGCCTTATACTCACCATTTGTATCATGTATTATGTTTTGTTCAATATCATATTCTAATGCCAATTACATCAAAAGTCCAAAACTACTTAATTTTACAAAATTGTTAGTTATTACATTGAAGAGGTGCATTCTACAACCCACTAGAGGATATATGTGTAACTCCTTCCATGCTCATCCTTGAGTTCACACATGTCTTTTATAAAAAATAATAAAATTATTAAAAATAACTTGTTTTAAATTATTTAGAATTGCATATATATAAAACAAGATAAATTAGATAAACTAAAACCATAAAAAATAGATTACACATTTTCACCTAAAAATGGTTTTCCCTCTTGATTCTTGGTAGATCTCATTTTAGATGGATCTATGTTGGTTATTTGACTAAGCCCAACTTTTAAATCCAGATCTTTTTTGATATATATAAAATCCCGTGCATTTGATTTCTCTTAAAAAAACATACATTTTGTCATATTAAAAAATATTTTTTAACTAAAAATCATAAATAAAAGTATCTATTAAATCAAAAGTGGCTAAAAAATTATACATTGTCTTACCAATTTTTACAAACATTGATGCACTCAAGTATAAGCAAAAGCACAAATACATTATTAAGAAAGTTTGTATCTAAAAGTATTTGATATTTCAAAAATATTTTATAAATATACAAATAAGATGGATGTACATGATTATTATTATTATTATTATTATATATTTATATTCTTATAACTTTAAGGTTCCATTGTATGGTGTATAATGTTTGCTGGGGTAAACACTGTGACAAGCAAGTCTTGTTGTCTTGATATCAACACACATTTTGTAACCTTCGAATAAAGTTAGCAATAAGCATATATACAATATGTATACACATTTTTCTAAGTATATATTTATAAATATAATTAATTTTAATAAAGTAAATGGTTTAGAGGGTTTTAATTACGTGGGGTCTCAAAACTTATTGACCTAAGATTAAAACTTGCTACTTGAGAAATGACATTTAAAAAGGAATAGCTTATCGACCCGACCATCTACACCAATCCAAAGACCAACAAAGCATTTTGACACGTGCAGTAAAATGCTCTTAACCAGTGGTTTCTCAAACTAAAGATTAAAGTTTAGCCAAACAATTCACAGACACTAAAACATTATATATATATATTTTCATTTTTAAAAGTTTTGACCGAGTGCCGCATTGAAATTTGAGCGGGTTTGCGATTTACTATAAAATGCAAGAGGCCATGATGCAGAAGCACCGGGAGAAAAACGATCTGCATGCATTCAATCACGTAGAAATATGAGGCCATTTTCTAGTCTCAAACCCAGAACCCCCACGCTGTTCTTTCTCGTCCTCGCCATTATAGGTTTCCTTCTCCCTATTTCTGTGCTGCACGGCGCTCTTGATTCCAAGGCATGGGTTCGATCCCCGGGGCCTCCTCAACGGTCAGACAATCCTGCTATTGCTCTATCCGGCGTCCTCGGCGATACAGAAGATGAAGCAGTGAGATTTAACCCTGAGCTTACCAGCGTAAAGCCGGCCGATGACAATACTGCACAGAGGAGGGAAGAAACGAACAATATTGCACCGGCAGACATTGAAGCACGAGTGTTTCAAGAAACTAACGAACCCCATCCCTTGGCTCCTGCGTTCTTTATTTTTGGGGACTCTACAGTAGATGCTGGAAATAACAATTATCTTGGAACGTTTGCCAGAGCTAATAATCCTCCATACGGAAGAGATTTTGATACCCACTTACCAACAGGCCGATTCTGCAACGGCCGGCTTGCTGTCGATTACCTAGGTTTGTTCAGGAAAATGCCCCCTAATCTTTGGCGTTTTTGCCTGAATCTTGAGAATTCTTTATTCTCGCGGCAGGTTTGTGTTTCTTGCTTGAATCTTGAAAATTCTTTATTCTCACCGCAGGTTTGGGCTGAATGGCTGATTTGTTTTGAATGCCACAGCGCTTCTCATGGGGCTGCCATTTATTCCTACGTATCTTGGATTGGGAGGAGTATACCGAAACATGTTGCAGGGGGTTAATTACGCTTCTGCAGGTGCAGGAGTTTTGATTAACAGCGGCTCTGATCTGGTTAACGCAATCTCTTTTTTCTTAGAAAATTCTTGTTCTTTTATATCTTCTTGATTGGTCCAGGCTTAGCCATTAGAGTCTGATAATGGGTTCTTTAATTTAATTTGCAGGGGCAGCACCTATCCCTGACGCAACAGATCGAACAAGCCTCAGATACGTTCCAGACGATGGCCTTATTCCTGGGTGAAAAGGCGGCAAAGGATTTAATATCGGAGTCTCTGATATACGTTTCCATTGGTAGCAACGACTACATTCATTTTTATTTGCGAAATGTCTCTGGAATTCAATCGATTGATCCTCCCTGGAGATTTAACCAGCTACTCATTGAAACCATCCGGAACGAATTACAGGTAATCCATATATATATATACTTTGAATTTTTGTAAAATGAATAGGATGTCTCTCCCATTTATGAACCAGCTACTCATCGAAACCATCCGGAACGAATTACAATGAATAGGATGTCTCTCCCATTTATGAACCAGCTACTCATCGAAACTATCCATATATATATGTTTTGAATTTTTGTAAAATGAATAGGATGTCTCTCCCATTTATGAAGGGCATTTTTAATAAGTTTTGGTGATTAAAATGGGATAGGCAGTTCTGTGTGCAACCTTTTTTTTCCCTTGGATTCGACCTCTCGACATGTTAATAACATTTCTACTGGCTTACATCCTCTTTGTTTTAATATTGAAAATAAATTGTCTGATGGATCATGGAACCATTTATATCCTGTAATTTCTTAAATTTGAAATTACATTTATTTTCTTACTTTGAATTCTCTTAATTGATTTTTCTTTTTAAAATAAAAAACTTAGCTTTTATCTTATTAAGTATTTATTTATTTATAATCATAATTTTTTTTAAATTTATTTTACAAAATTATATGAAAGACAATTTAGGTTAGCATTTATTTTATTTTATTCAAATTATTATAATTAAATTTAAAAAAGATGTCGGTACAAGATATTATTGAGATAATCATACTATTTTTCTTTTTTGTAATTAATGTAAAAGAAGAAAAACTGAGTGACATGAGTTTGATAGTAACATCGAGGGGTGGTCATTTTTCTTTTATGAATATTTTTTTGAAGTTATTGTATAGAAAAGTAATAAAGTAAGTTAAGTGGTTTTTTTCTATTTTAAGGTTTTATAAATTTAAATTATTTAAATTTATGATTATTATTATTAATTTACAATGTAGTGTTTTTATAGATTTATCTTAACTTTTATTATACCAAGTAAATATCAAATTTCTTGAAATAGAAACCTTTCTTCAGATTTTATACTCTTAACAAAGGAAAGTTACACCTTAAAGAATTTGTTGATAGATCTAGAGTTAAGATATACCTATACTATGAATTGGTTGATAAGATGGATTTATAAAATATATTTGGGACATCATTATTATTATTATTATTTTATATTTAGATGTGTAAAATATTATTTTGAACCAAGATATAAGACATTTAAGATAATTATGTAGATAGATATGCAATGAAAGACAGTTTGGAAATATTTTTGTATTGGTCATATTATTATTCTAGTTAAACTGGTTCAAGTGTGAGTTATCCATGCCTAGTTACATGTTATCATCGACATTTTTCTTATTATCCATTTATCAACTTATCTCACATTCTTCTAGTTATCTGCCATGAACTAGCAGTTATCCATTCATCAGCTATGAGTTTTCCATGCATTGCTACCAGTCATCCATTCATTAGCTAGCTTCCAGTTATTTTCTATATTTTTTTTTATAATTGTTTATTTCAAATTTTGAATGCCGATTATAAAATCAATGTGTATCATCTTGGTTAGTAGATGTGTATCATCCTCTTAAGTAGATGAAAAAGCATAATGACTCAATATATATTTTAAGTTTTTAATTTGAAGTGTAATAATTGTATTTATATTTAATAATTGCGTTTATGTTGTCTTTATCTATATATATTATATATTATATAATTAATTTTTTGTAAGCCTCTTTTTAAAGTTATAAAAAGACTCACAAATATATTCATAAAATTTTATTAATTTTGTTTAAAAATTCTATTATTCTAATCTTCATTATTCATCTTATTTTAAATCTTTTTAAAAGTAACTTAAAAGCTTTTACCATTTCTTATATCCATTTTGAATGGTTAAAATTATAAATACCTGAATTATATAATTTTTGTTTTGTTTGTTGCAATGTCTTAAGCTGTCAAAATCACCAGGGGATGAGGCCAAGCCTGGCTCCACCAACCACACTTAACACTCGATTATATAATCAAAGTATTAAAATTTTTTAAATTTTTCAATAAAAAAAAATGTTTTTTTATGACATTTAAACAACTCTGATATATTTATTTTTCTCTCTTTTATATATATTCTCTTCAACTCCAAAATATATATATATATATATATATATATATATATATATATATATATTACAGAAATTTCATAGTAAATAAAATGCTTCTGTCTTGCAGCATTTATACAACCTCAATGTCAGAAAAATGGTGTGCATCGGTATGGGGCCTCTTGGATGTGCTCCGCGCTTCTTGTGGGAAACCAACAGTGTCTATGGCGAATGTGCCGAAAAAGTGAACAACATGATTCTTGAGTACAATTATGCAATGAGATACATGGTGCAGGAGCTCAACGCAAAGCTCCCTGATGCCAATATAGTTTACTGCGACATATATGATGGACTCATGGATATTCTCCACAATCCTCAGCGTTACGGTAAGCAATGTAATCTGCAATATTGATGATTGGGCTATGATGTAGTTATAGAATGGTTGGAGCTTTGAGTTTTATTTGATCATTTGTGGTGCTCATCGATATTCTCCACAATCCTCGGCGTTACGTTACGGTAAGCAATGTAATCTGCAATATTGATAATTGGGCTATGATGCAGTTATAGAATGGTTGTATCTGATAATTTATGGAGTTATAGATTGGTGGGAGCTTTGAGTTTTGTTTGATAATTTGAAAAATGTTTTTTTGGGTTATAACAGGGGTGTATGATTTTCTGTTATCCCAAAACCAAAACCTGCAGATGTTGATGAACATTTGAAACCAAGCACAAGGCCTATCATCAAGAGTCAAGAGTAGCGGTTAGTCCACATTTTTTATATTCCCAGGATCTCACTTAGTCAAACCATGTCTTAGTGTCTTCTTTCATTCATGCTATTTTAAATAATATCCTTAATTTCATTAAATATTGATAATTACCTACACATCATTTTGTTGAGCTGGTGCCAATACACTCAATTTAAAAAATCATATTTTTACTATATATATTCTTTATTTTTATTAGAAACCCTTTTAATACCCCAAATACCTATAAACCTGATACCTTCATCCATTCTTCAATACCTACAATATACTAATCTATCACAAAGTACCATCAGTTAATTATGAAAAAGTGCCCAAAAAAGATTTGGCCTATAAAAGAACTTGTTTCAATCATAATAGATCAAACAGTGATCTCTGCAAAAAAATCCTATGATGAGTGATGATGATCCTAAAAGCCACATGAATTTCAAGCCTGCTCAGGCAGAAATTTGGGTGGTTTCTCTGAAGAAAAATGCTCTGAATTAATAGGATTAGATTGGCTGAATGTTCATTCATGTTGTTTTGCTATGCAGGTTTCAAGGATGTGCACAGTGCTTGCTGTGGACTAGGGAAATACGGAGGTTTGCTTATGTGCATCGGTCCACAAATGGCCTGTGAAAATGCATCCACCTTTGCCTGGTGGGACGAATACCATCCCTCGGACGCTGCTAATGCTATCATGGCAGATAATCTATGGCTCAGCAAGTATGCCAACATTTGCCAGCCCATGAATCTCCATGACTTGGTTACTACTGTTCCTTCATGAAATTTTGCATAAATGGAGGATCAGATTACACGAATCAGATTAATTTCCTGAAAGTGATCAAGGGATTAATTCGGCAAAGCCCATAATCATGTTTGAATCTCGTTCTGGGAAAATTGTATGTTGATTATAACATGCTCGCATTTGTTTGAAGTCGTCTTGCAATAAATAAACACTGGATATATGATCACTTCTGGGTAACCAAGGGCTGTTACAGTTTATCAAAATACTGGATATATCAGTTTTGGGTAACCAAGGGCTGTTACAGTTGATCAAAATACTGGATATATTAGTTTTGGGTAACTAAGGGCTGTTACAGTTTATCATTTCGCTGATAGAGCCTGTTCAGAGGGATTGAATCACGAGGAATTTCCTCCATTTTTTGAATATTGATTGATGGATAACATTTTTGTATATGATCTGTGAATCAGACAACTGATCTTCTCGAAAACTTTTAATGGTGATGTATGTCTGGGTGGGGATATAATCCGTGTATGAAAAACGACACCCACATCGAAACGGTATACAATATTCAAGAAAATCATGTAGAATTATGTGTAAATAAAAAAATCTCCAATAGAAATGGTCGTTGAAAACCTGTTGCTACCATGTTTTTGTTCTGTTGGGTTGTTTGTTTTCCTCGCGCGACTCAGAGCAGATTTCTAACTGATTTGAGTTGTTAATGAGTCCACGAATCAACACCTGGACCATCAATACAAACTTCTTTGTTATTAAGAAATATAAAAAATGGGTTTTTTTTTATTAAATAAAAACTTTAAATTTCACATTTTTTGTGTTGAAAATTGGTATATATATAAAAGAGATATATTCTCTCCTAGAAAATAGAGATGCAAATCTGAAGGCCTTCAATATATTGGTGTGAAGGTTTGATACACATTTATAAACTTTTGTTACATTTATAAACGGAACTTTTGTTAGAGTTGAAATTAGTTTTTATAAACTTGTGTTAGGTTTAAAGTTATATATAACTTTAAGCTTAACAAAAGTTTATAAATGTGATAAAACCTTCACTAATAAAGGGTTTTTATGAAGCTTTTAAGATTTGCATATATATTAAATTAATTAATTTATTAATATTTGAATAATCTTTTATATATATTTGTGTTTTTATAAAAAATATTTTAATTATTTATATAAATTGGAGAACAATTTAATTATCTACATTATCCTAAGAAATTTATGGATGCCACCTTCTCAATACTATTATATAGTTTTACCTTTATGTCCTTAGAAGTTTGAAGATGTAAAGAAAGAACTCTCTAGTATTCACTCTTAAGTTCTTTTCTTTATGTCTAAGATAAAGAAGCTCTTAGTTCTTGAGCTCGAACATATGGATCTTAATAGGATTTATATACAATCTCTGTTTTACAGAAACTGATCTTAGAACTTCTCATAACAATGACAGTTAATCATTTATTCTGCATTTGTTAGCAGAACAATATCAATTTTCGATGAAATGATGTAGATATTACATGTGGAGGAAATTTTTTCTTGTGGAAGATAAGTGTAGTGTTTAGCATATGAAAGATGTCGAAAATTGGGTTATTAGATTATCCTTTCCATTGGGTGAACAAATTACAAGAGGAAATATGGCGACCAACAACACAGATTTGGAAAGTGTATCAAATGCTGCCATCTACACCAGAATTTATCTTTCGTAAAAAAAGTCAAACATATCATGGTTGACCAAATGGTGTTTGCAGCTTGGATGTGCCACCAAATATAATTCATTCCCGAGTCTACTTAGAAGGAAATTATAAATTTATATACTTAAGAAGGTTGAATCAACATCCTAAAATTACAAACTTCCTATCTCAGAGTTTGTTGAGCGAATCTTACATGTAGTATTAGACTCAACATACAATAAGATTTCTCTCAAATAACCCTAAGTCCCTCCCCAAACCCCTAACACCCCCCCTCTCCCCCCTAAGACATACTAACCCCCTATCTAACTCTCTCTCACTCCCCTACTATTCCACCTACACCTGACCCACAACCTCCCCCCCCTCTCTCTCCATTCCTCTCCCTAATCCTTACTAACCCTTTCTCTCACTCTCTTTCTCCCCTTATCCACTTACCCAAAATATCTTAACACCCCCTTTGTCTCTATCTCTAACCCCTTACCATCCCCCAATGTCTCTCTCTCCTTCCCCCTAAATCCTTACAAAGCCCCTCTTTCACTCTCTCTACCTCCCATACTCATCCAGCTGCACCTAACCTTGACCCCCCCTTCTCTCCTTCTCTTTCTCCCTCTCTCCACTTACCCCCAATCTCATAACACCCCATGCTATCTATACCTTTAACCCATTAACAATCCCCTTCTCTCTCTACCTCTAATCCCTTAACACTCCCCTTCTCTCTCTACCTCTAACCCTTTAACACTCCCCTTCTCTCTCTACCTTTAACCCCTTATCATGCCCCAATGTCTCTCACATTACCTTTCTCTCTCTCTCTCTCTAAACCAAACACTCATGGTCCTCACACATACCCCCCTTTTTCTCTAATCACCCTAAGTTCCTCCCCAAACCCCTAATGACCCTCCTCTCTCTTCTCGCCCCCCTCTTCCCCCTAACAAATACTAACCCCCTCTCTTACTCTCTCTCACTCTCTCTCTCCCTTCCTCTCCCTAATGCTTACTAACCCTTTCTCTCTCTCT
>LPNX010377334.1:125130-171801 GCA_001517045.1 Pseudotsuga menziesii
TGTATTGATACACCTACCAATGTCTCTCCTCCACCTACCCACAACTCTTAATCCTCTCTGAATCTCCCCTCAATCCCCTAACAACCCTCTGCTCCCTCTCTCTCACCTGCCTACTCCTCTCCCTACCTATAACCCCCCCTCTTCTCCCTTACTTATCCCTCTCTCTCTAACCCAATCACCCACACTCCACACCTATACCCTCTTTCTTTCTAATCACCCTAACTTCCCCCCCAAACCCTACCCTCCTCTCTCTCTCCCCCTGCCTCATGTTATATTTTTAATGGTTATACAGTATCTAAATACATTTAGCATCATAATATCATAAACATAAGAAAAGGATTACTGAAAGTAAGACAAACACAACCACACAAAATAACACAAAGACTTATCCCGGGAATCCCTCATGGGGGAGAAACCCAACAAAAATTCCTCTATATAGAATGTGACCAAGTATAGTGTAAAATCCTAGCAACACGAATAGTTGCTCATCTTCCACAATATACTCTCTCTCTCTCTCTTGCGCAATGCTTGAGTGTAAGGTGTGTCTCAATGAGAGAGGCACCTCACCTATTTATATTCATCATGTGAGTGACTCAGCTAACTAACTAGGTAGGTTAGGTTCTCTAATTAGGTCCGACCTACCTATGAAGACTCAAAATACATTTTATATATTACTTTTGTGGGTACTATTACCTCGACTTACAACATAGGTTTTACATCATGACTTTTACATGACCAATTACATCAAGGACATCTCCAAACGGAAGAATAGCATCTCCGAAGGAGAATACAATAAAAGTACAATAGAATATATTCCAAAGTTACAATACTTTAACAATCCCTCTTAACTAGGAAGGTATTCTACATCAACAAAAACCATCATCACAACTTTACAATTGACTGTTGAATATCTATATGTCATAGGAAGTTTTGGAACAATATCATGCATCTTCATCATCAATCTCAGTATGAGAATACTAGATAATCTTCTGCAACCTTAGTATGTAAATACTGAATCATCTTCTATGAGTACTGGATCATCTTCTACAACATCAATATATGGATACTGAATCATCTTGTGTGTGTATTGGATCATCTTCTGCAACATCAGTACATGGATATCGAGTCATCTTCTGCAATATGAGTATGTGGATGCTGAATCATCTTTTTCCATATTAGTATGTGAATACTTAATCTTCTACTAGCAACATCAATATGTGAATATTGAATCTTCTTCTACAACATTAGTATGCGAATACCGAATCGTCTTCTTCAACATCAATATGTGAATACTGAAAAAACATCATCATTTGCAACATCAATATGTAATAATGAAACTTCTTTTGCCACATCAATATGTGAATATTGAATCGTCTTCTTCAACATCAGTATGTGAATATTGAAACATCATCATCTACAACATCAATATGTAAATACTGAAACAACAACAACATCATTAGCATGTTAGTGCTAAAGCAACATCATCGATAAATGCTAGATCATCATCTGCATTATCAACATAGAGATGTTGGAACATTATCATCATCATCAACATAAAAATGTTGAAACAACATAATCATCATCATCAACATAAAAATGTTGAAACAACAACATCATCATCATCATCAAAAAGTGTAGTGACTTCAACCACATTAACATTATCAACACAGGGTGCTGGGACCACAACCACATCAACATCATCAACAAAAGATATCGAGATCACAACCACATCATCAACATCATCATATGAATTCTCAAGCAACATCATCATCAATATCAGTATAGAAATACTGAAACTGTCTTATCAACATAAGTATATGAATACTAAACCTGCCATATCAACATTAGTATGAAAATACTGAACTTGCCACATCAACATCAGTATGAAAATACTAAAACCACTATATCAACATTTGTTTGAATTACTAACCCTTTTGGGCCGACAACCCTAGTCAGACAGATTGATCTCCTTGGGGACCGAACAAGCCTTTTCTGGCTTACTAACCCTTATGGGTCAACAAGCCTATCCAGACATTCTGAAACCACTTCTTTCCCTCTGATCATATTTTAGCAGCACCTTGGTGGGTTCTTTGGTAGATCCATTTGAGCATTTTGTCTAAATTACTAACCCATTCGAGTCAAAAATCTTGGTTAGATAGATGGATCTCCCTGGGACCAACAAACCTTCTCTGGCTTACTAACCCTTTTGGGATAAACATGCCTAGCGAAACATACTAATCCCCCTAAGATCAACATGCCTCATCTAACTTACTAACCCTTTCGGGTAAACAATCCTAAATATACTTACCCTACCCTAGGATGAGCTACCACACCACTGCGACCTTCTACCATATTCTTCACTCCCTATTTCGAGGGAGGTCCTTTCTGACTATGCTAATCTTGTCTTGAAAGTATTCAAACTTTACACAAGATAGAGGCTTAGTAAACACATCTGCCACATGTTCCTCTATAGGAACATACTTGAGCTTTACAACTCCCTTTTGCAACTTGTTCTTTATCATTCTTCTCTTGTACATTTGCTATTGCATCGTACATCCACAACTTGCATCATTCTTCTTTTGTTCATCTGCAACTGTATCATTCTTCTCTTGTACATCTGCAACTGCATCGTACATCCACAACTTCATCGTACATCCACAACTTCATCATTTCTTCTCTTGTAGGTGATTGCATACAATCCTTCCTACAAGTCAAATACAATTGTATGTTTAGAAACATTTCATAACATATTCATAATGACAAATTCTTATGCATAAAGATATGTGTCATATAATTATGCAACTATTTTAGCTAATACAACAGCCATCCATATCCTGTATACATACAGTAAATTTCTATATGTCTTCCTTCTTTACCAAGAAATTATGTCAACAAAGAGGTTTCATTCTACATAAGTAGCAATGGAATGTTGTACAACACCATAAGCCACTTACCCATCATATGCATATTAGAAGGAAACTATGCAAAACACTCTAACATGCATAATACACCTCCTAAATATAGGAACATATCTATGTACATAACTGAAGAACTAGATATATAGGAAATGACAATTTAAATACTTATCTTTGTTTGTTTGGTATCCATATTGATCTATATCTTCTTGAATTACGGGAGTCTTTGCCATTGTGTTCAACTTCATTGTTTGATTTTGAGGACCTGTTCCTATCTTGGTCATGATTAGAAATATTGAGCAAGTCTTCTTACACCACAAATCACATAGAACTGTGTATTGGTGTTGAATATGTGTGTCCTACTAATTCATCCCTTCTTATCCAATGCTGAAATGGGTAAGAGTATGATCTTCATATTCATCGGTAGAATTATTTTGGATCGTATTCCTTATCACCTGAGGAATCTTTCCTTGCTTTCTTCTCAGCTGCAATATATTCATCCTTGGTTTCACTGAGAGAAATGTTGGTCTGCTTTCTACAACATAATGGGTTGATATTTTTGTTTGTAGCACTACCAACCCAATCAAATTCATCATATCTCTGCAGGCAGATTCTTTGGTCTCTCGCAAATATGATACCATACTCAATTGTACCCTTTAGGTACCACAACATTTTCTCTGCATATTTTACTGCGATAAGGAAAATATCTTTTGAATTTCATCATTCCTCTAATCCCAAGAATCATGTCAAGATTATTGAACTTTGATATCTAATGTAGTCACTCCCTCTGAGGTGGAGAACCATCCTCCCTCTACATGTTGCATTCTATGCATCAAGACATTGGAGTGACAGGCAGCCTCCTCTGCTACTAATATTCTTTGTATCCATTTATGTCACCTGTGAAGGTCACTAGATATTAAGATCCTCGATCTCGAACTTAGTTGCAAGTTTTCTCTTACAGCCATCTATGAGCTTCTTGTCCATTGTAGGCCTCTATCTTCAACATTGTAGTAAAGGTTGGGATCTCCATCACTCTAGTTGAGCCTCAAGCTCCTCATGTACCTATATGTGCTATCACATGGGTGCCTACTATGTTTGTACAAATAATTTTGTGCATAGGTGGTTCTTTGTAGAGTGTATCAAACTCTATAGGTTGCTTGCTCTGTTCTTCTATTTTGATTACACCAACTATCTAGTGTAATATTCACCACTGAAGAGGTGTGTCTATCTCCTAGAGCAATGTCTTTCTATAATCGACTCTCTCTTTTGGATAGAAACCATGAACCTTGCTTTGTATGTTTTGATATTTCGATCTGTTGTATACTTGATCTTGTAGATTTACTTGGAAGACTTTACAAAACTTCTCTTCATATCTTGAACTCATATCCAGACATCTTTCTACTAGGCTCGATTGCTACTTCTTGATCATATCATCCTTACATTCTTCCTTCTTGGGAAATTCTTTCAAAAAGTGCCCTTTTTCATCACAACGGAACATCTGAGTTGTGAGATTTCCTTCTTTTGAAGTCCTTTTATTATTTGTGGGAATTTTCTTCCTTCTTGTTCCTTCTCTTCTTGGCCTGTGTTGTTAGGGATTGATTGTAATATTCATCCATCTCTTCTTCTTTTGTTGTCAATTGAGATTCTTCTTACGCGCATTCCTCCATAGGTGAGCTTCCTTCTATAACAAATCTCTTGAATGAAAGATTCCCATGAAATTGGGAGACCATTCAAGGTTGTAATCTCCACCTCTACTTATTAGACATTGTTTCCAATGCCTTCTAGTTTCTTCTTGATCTAATATATCTTTGTGAACTAAGATTGAATGATTTTTGATATCTGCATCTTCACATCCTTGAGTTGCATTCTCAAGGTCATATTCCTATTGATGTTCTTTCCTTCATACAAGTTGGTCATTGCATCGAACATATCATTGGGAGTATTCAAGGATGATACATGTGAGATCCAATGGAGATAGAAATAATCCTCTTGGATTTGACTAAGTCCTTCTTATGCTTTGTATTCATCTCTCTCTAGATCTGCAACTTCTCCTTTGACATAGTTCTCCAAGTCATGATTCTTCAAGTATGAGAAGCACTCTATACTTCCATGGTCGAGGGTTCTCAGATCCTTAAAGCTTGACCTCAATCTTGGCACTATTTGTCATCATGATAAAATTGAGAACCTTAAATGGAAATAGAGAAGATAGAACATACCAATGAGATTGCTTCAACTTGATGCTTGCTTGAAAGCTCTTCTATAAGACTGCTTCTAATGGACATAGGGATTGAACGAGAAACCCTAAATTTTAAACTTAGGTATCTTTCATATTTGATTAATGGATAGATAAATGTGCCTCCTCAAGGCGAGATGAGAAGCATACTTATTTTCCCAAAATTGTGGATAGAACTGCAAAATAACTAACGCCCTAGTTTTCCCCAATAGTACTGTTAGGTAAAAGGTTGAGATTAAAAAATGAGATACTTATTACATAGAAATATGGTCCCTCCTAGGGCGATTTTTATAGTCCTCCCTCTTAACCTTATCAGTGGAGGGAAGTGCCCGGAACAAGAAGCCCTAGTTTTTTTCTAGTTTCTTCTACATAATTGATTGATCTTGTTTCTTCTATAGATCTGAATTTTATGCTCCTCAAAGTATAAAAATTCATCCTAAGGTATCCTGGTCTATCTTCATTACAACCCCACATGTTAGAGTAGAATTGGATTCACCAAGTGGGGCTTATGCGATGTTTCCCAAGGTGACTTATTTCAGGACTGTTCAGCATAGCTAACTTGTAAGGACTTCCACATGTCACTGTTTCACCTTCTGGATCTGAAACTAGGACCAAAAAGACTAAATTCTATGTCCTATTTACAATATCTTGCTAAATTTAATTTGGACCTTCCTAGCCTGATATATAGAAATTATCACTAGGTCATCTGTTTATGACTGTATTCTAGGAGAGGATGGAACCTTGAGTTGGAGGGATCAGATCTCCTAAACGATAGAGAATCTGAGGCTGAAACGCACACACAAGGTATAAAAAGATTACATATTCAGCCTATAAAATTTGCATCTCCTTATCCTTCACCAATCTTGAGTTGTAGGGAAAATTCCAATATGACTAGATTTTGTCTTCTAGGTTTTTTCAAGCATGAAACCCTAATCTCTAGTAGTTGCAGTTGTAGCAGTGTTTCAGCCACACAAAAACTTCTTTCTGGGTGGATCTGATACCATGTTATATTTTTAATGGTTATACAATATCTAAAAATATTTAGCATAATAACATCACAACCATAAGCAAAGGATCACTGAAAGAAAGACACGCACAACCACACAGAAAAACACGAAGATTTATCTCGAGAAACTCTCACGAGGGAGAAAACTTAACAAAACTTTGTCTATATAGAATTCAACCAAGCACACTATAAAACCCCAGCAACAAGAATAGTTTCTCTTATTCCATAGTATAATCTCTCTCTCTCTCTCTCTCTCTCTCTCTCTCTCTCTCTTTCTCTCTCTCTCTCTCTCTTGTGCAATACTTGAGTGTAAGGTGTGTCTCAATGAGATAGGCACCTCATCTATTTATATTCATCATGTGAGTGACTCAACTAACTAACTAGATCAACTAGGTTCTCTAATTAGGGACGATCTACCTAGGAAGACTGAATATACATTTTATATATTACTTTTGTGGGTACTATTTCCCCGACTTACAATGGAGGTTTTACATCATGAATTTTACATGACTAATTACATTAAGGGAATATCTGAACAATGGAATAATATCTCCGAATGAGAATACAATAAAAGTACAATAGAATATATTCTGAAGTTACAATACTTTAACACCCCAACCATTCTCCCACCTCCTCCCCCTAACTCTCACTAACCCCATATCTCACTCCCTCTCACTCCCCTACTCATCCACCTACACCTAACCCCCACCCCCTATCTCTTCCCCAACCACCTAACACACCATCACCCCATTGGATCTCTCTTTTTCTCTTTCTCTCTCTCTCTCTCTCTCTCTCTCTCTCACACACACACACACATCCCTACTTCTCTTCCTACCACTAACAACCCTTCCCTCTCTCTATCTCTCTCTTTCAATTCTCTCCCCCCTAACTAATACTAACCCTCTCTCTCACTCTCTCTCACTCCATTAATCCTCCACCTCAACCTAACTCCGTCGCCTCCACTTTCTCCCCTCCTCTACCTAACCCTTACAAACCCATTCTCTCACTCTCTTTCTTCCCTACACCACTTATCCCCAACATCCTAACACCCACCTCTATCTCTACCTGTAACCCCTTACCATACCCCAATGTCTCTCTCTCTCTCCTCCCTTACATATCCCTCTCTCTCCGACCGAAACACCCACAGTCCACACATATACCCCACTTTCTCTCTAATCACCCTAATTTCCTCACAAAACCCCTAATCGCCCCCCCCCCCTTCTCTCTACCCCCAACTCTTACTAATCCCATCTCTCACACTCTCTCACTCCCCTACTCACCCACATCCACCTAACACCCACCCTCTATCTCTTCCCCAACCCTTTAACACACCACCACCATTTAACCCTTACTAATCCATTATCTCACTCTCTTTATCCCCTAATACACTCACCCCCAATCTCTTAACACCCCCCTTTATGTCTACTTATAACCCCTTAAAATCCCCCCTCTATCTCTACCTCTAACCCCTTACCATCCCCCAATCTCTAGCTCTCTCTCTCTCTCTCACACAAACACACATCCTTATGTCTTGCCCTACCACTAACACCCCTCCTCTCCCTAACCCTTACTAACCCCATCTATAATTCTCTTTCCCCCCTACTCCACTTACCCCAAATATCCTAATACCACCCTATTTCTCTACCTCTAAACATTTAACACCCCCTCTCATTGTAAAGCTAACCCATTAACACCCCCCAATTCATTTTAATGTTATCATCACCAAACCAAACAATATAGTTGTAATGTTAAATATCATGTATGTGTTTTAGTGAACAAAAATGCATACGCGTTATGGTTAGTTTTGCTCCTAACCCCCAAATTTCCTAATACATCCCCTCTATAACACCCCAAGACCCCCACATTAATCTAACACCCTCCTAACCCACTAACACTCCCTACTCCTACTTCCCCTAACAAACCCTTCTACTCCACCTCTAACCCCACCCCCACTATTCTTCATACACCTACCCACGTCTCTCCTCCACCTACCCACAACTTTTACGCCTCTCTAAATCTCTCCCAATTACCATAATAACCCCCTACTCCCTCTTTCTCTCACACCCCTATTCCTCTCTCTACCTATAACACCTCCTCCTCCTCTCTCCCCTTGTCTCCTCTTCTCACTTACCTCTCCCTTTCTCTCTAACTCAAACACCCACACTCCACACCTATACCCCCATTTCTCTCTAGTCACCCTAAGTTCCTCCTCGATTAGAAAGATTTTGAGGTAAAAAATGGACCTCCTAAGAGATATATTAAAAATTATGAGATAAATTAAAAAAATATCATTTGGGTATTTTATGTGGTAGGTATATTTGACAAATTACCTTGTACACTACATTCTATACACAACTTAAATAACCATGGTTAAGTTACATTTCAAAATTGACTAGAAATAAATTAATAAAAGAAGCTACATTCATATAACTTAGATTCAATTGAAAATTCCCAAAAATATAGTGTCTTTTAGTTTTTATATGCATTGAACTGTGAAATGTAATTGAATAATAAAAAGTACATTATAATAAAAATACACTTTTTATGAGCATTTTTTTAATATATATTAACTTTGTGTTTAGTACTTTTCTCATATATATATAAAAAAGAATATTATATAATATATTTATATATATTATATATATAATATAGACATTAAAAAAAAGAAATATATAAATATATAATTTGAAATTAAGGACATAAAAATGCACAAATATAATATTTAGTTGCATTGATTTTTTCAAAAAGTATAAAATGATTCAAATAATATTTTTTTATGAAAAAGTGAGAGGATTTTATTTATGATTACTTTACTTGAAAAAGACAATAATATTGTTTTATAATGAGTATTTTACTTGAAATGACAATAATATTATTTTATTAAAAGTGTGAAAGGACCTTTTTTATGATTACTTTACTTTATGACTTCAAAGCACTGCCATGGTTAACTATGGGTTTTCATCCACCATTGAGAATGTGGAAAATAAGCCAACAATGCGACCTTTCATCCACCATTGAAAATGTGACAAATAAGCTAACAATACCACCTCAAATATGATGGATGATGTCATCCTCTAAAATGTGATTGGTTGATTTTTAAAGTACATTTTCTTTGTTTTGAGGCCCATTTTTTACCTCAAAAATTTTCTAATTCCAAACACTTAACCCCTTCCATCTATCTCTCAATCGATCCTCCCTCCCCTACCCACCCCCTCCCCCCCCTCTGCCTCTACCCCACCCCCTAACTTTTACTAACCCCATCTCTTTTTCTCTCTCACTCCCCTACTCATCCACCTAGACCTAACCCCCACCCCCTATCTCTTCCCTAATCCCCTAACACACCACCATCCCATTATTTCTCTCTCTCTCTCTCTCTCACACACACACACACACACACACACACATCCCTATGTATCCCCTACCACTAACACCACCCTCTCTCTATTCCCCCTAACTCATACTAATTCCCTCTCTCACTCTCTCTCACACCCCTACTCCTCCACCTCCACCTAGATTCGATGAACCCCCTCTCTCTCTACCCTCCTCTCCATAACCATTACAAACCAATTCTCTCACTCTATTTCTCCCTTTCTCTACTTAAACCCAATATCCTAACACCCCGCTCTGTCTCTACCTCTAACCCCTTAACACTACCCCTCTATATCTACCTCTAGCCAGTTACAACCCCTCATTCTCTCTCTCTCTCTCTCTCTCTCTCTCTCTCTCTCTCTCTCTCTCTCACACACACACACACACACACACACACGTCCCTATGTCTCCCCATGCTAGTAACACCACTCCTCTCCCTAACCCTTACTAACCACATATATAAATTTCTTTCTCCCCTATTCCACTTAGCCCCAATCTCCTAATACCCCTCTATTTATCTACCTCTAACCATTTAACACCCCCCTATCATTCTACCTCTAATTCCTTAACACTCCCCGTCTATCTCTACCTCTAACCACTTACTATCCCCCTATGCCTCTCCTTTTACCTCTCTCTCTCTCTCTCTCTCTCTCTCTCTCTCTCTCTTGGGATATCTCTCCCCTTATTCCCCCCTGACTCTTACTAGACCCCTCTCTCACTCTCTATCCCTACTCTTCCACCTACACCTAATACCCACCCCTTATTAATTTGTCACAGTTGTCTAGGAACTGAAAACATAGTCTCACAAAGAATACAGACAAATAATCATAAAATTGGCAAAATGGTGTTGCAATGGAAGTAGCAGCTCTGTATAATGAAATGAATAACGAATAATACAATATAATGATCATGTTAGAAGCATGAATGCCAAGACAATTTGGATTCCCAAGGAGGTCATTCGAATTGAATGAGTGAGTCTAGCTTAACTGAATGTAAGCCACAGTCAACACTCAAGTTAACCACTGATCAAAACCCTAATTGACTCAACTGAGCCCTAACTGAAGTCAGAGTGTAATAAATGACTGAGTCTAATTGAAAGTAGCTCAGACACATGTCACTGCAAGCCAACCAACAAGTGGTAGCGCATCAATGACTCTAATGAACCCCGATGAGGTTAACTGAAGTGTAACTGACCATTAGAAGTGGTTGGAAGTGCCCCTGTTGACTCCAGTTCATTAAATAATCAATTTAATGAAGGAAGTCACCTTCACTGCTCTTTTTAACTGATTGTAACCATCAATTAGCAATATGGGGCATTTATGACACTCAGATCACCCCTAGAGTGCTCCAGTTAGCCTCCTCGAATGAAGGAGAAGGCTAATTTAGCCTCTTTGACTAAAAGGTAGGCATGGGTGTGCTCATGCTGATGTCACACAGTGATCCTCTGATGTCAATTAAGTCAATAAAACTTAGGATAGTGGTTTAACTAGGCCAAATTGACCAAAATGAGTGTGTATGGTGGTAAATGTCTCCAACACCCCCCCTTAAGCTATACTCAGGAGGAGTAGAAAACATAAAGTGCATAAGAATGCTAGGGCCCTGACAACAAAGGCAATAGGTCACCCTGTACAATTCTGAAACTCAAACAATGCTAAAAAACAAACTAAGTGAGGAAAAGAGGGAAAACCCAGTGGGAAACCCCCCCCCCCCCCTCAAGCTGAACACTGAAAGCAGTTGGATCACCCTGATGAACTCACCCCCAATAGTGAACGGAGGTAAGTGAACTTATTTTTTGAAAAGCTCTTGGTGAATATGTCTACAATCTGCTCATCAGTCGAGCAGTATTGCAGAATGATGGTCTTGTCATGCAATAGCTCCTTGATATAGTGCATGTGTATCTCTACATGCTTGGTCCTCTACTTGGTAACTGGATCTATGGATATCTTAATAGCACTTTGATTGTCACAAAAGAGGACAGTGGACAAAGTACTACCAAGATCAAACTCTGAAAGAATGCCTTGCAACCAAACTGCTTGGATGCATGCATTCACCGCTCCTCGATACTCGGACTCTGCTGAAGATAATGCTATGGCAGCCTAATTTTTTCTAGACCAGCAAATGGGGCCACCACCAAACATGAAGACATATCCGAAAGTAGACTTATGATCAATAGAATCACCTGCCCAATCGGAATCTGTGTATCCAACCAGCTCTAGCTTGGAGTCTACAGCATAGTGAATGCCGTAGGTCCTGGTTCCCTGAATGTATTGGAGGATCCTCTTGGCTTCCTTCCAATGAATATCATGGGGCTGCTGCATGTATATTGATACAACATTCATGACATAACAGATATCAGGCCGAGAATGAGTCAAGTACAACAAGCTACCAATCAGCTGTTAATAAATAGTGCAGTCCATGGGAGGTGTGCTTTTTCCTTCTTCAAGGCTGATCCCATAAAGGAAAGGGAATGGTGCAGGCCTACATTCAACCATGTTAAAATTTACTAATAGTTCTGATATGTATTTGGACTGAGTGACCATTATCCCATCAGAATTTTGCTCAATTTCAACCCCCAAAAATTGTTTTAAGAGCTCCAAATCGCTCATTTCAAATGCATTGTGGAGAGCAGTTTTGATGACTGAAATAGAAGAAACTGTGCTACTTGTGATCAGTAATTCATTAAAATATAAAACAATAATAATCAAATGACCATCATACTGCTGTATATACACATTTGGATCTGATCTACACCCTTGGAAGTTTTGCGAGAGAAGGAAGGCATCCATCTTGGAATACCACTCTCTTGAAGCCTGTTTTAACCAGTATAGTGACTTCTTTAGCTTGAAAACCAAATATGGATCAGAGATGTAGCCCTCAGGATGCTTCATGTATATCTCCTCATGAAGATATCCATGCAGAAAGGCTAACTTGACATCCATATGATGCACTTCCCAGTGCTTAGATGCTGAAATTGCCAAAACTAGGCGGATGGAGTCCATTTTTGCAACCGGTGCAAAAGTCTCATGGTAGTCCACACCTTGGACCTGGGAGAAACCTTTTGCCACCAGTATTGCCTTATATTTGCAGATGCTTCCATCTGCAACAACCTTAGTCCGAAACACCCACTTGCATTGAACCAATTTCCTTCCTGGAGGAAGAGAAACTAGCTCCCAAGTAGTGTTTTTCTGAAGAGAATTCATCTCTTCATCCATGGCAACTTTCCATCTCGGATCCTTCTGAGCATGGTAGTAGGAATTTGGGTCTAAAATTATCATCAAATAACAGTATTCAGACAACAAATAATCAGGACAAGAGAGCGCAATACCTGCTCTTTGGAAATCAGACCGGGTTCTCCTTGGATCATCCAGATTTCCAATGTTATCTCCTGCGGAGGAGATTGTCTGTCGGGCCCATGTTGGGAGATGATTTTGTACTTCAGGTTCTAATTCAGCATCTGATGTTTGATATACACTGATATCATAAATCAAAGGATCCAAATCAGGGTCATCACCCCTAATTTCATCATCCAAATATTCAGTAGAATATGAAGGAAATTCAACAGTTTTCTCCTTCACTAGTTCCACCTCCTGAAGAGGCTCATTGAACTTGACACTCCTTTCGATGATGATATATTTTGTTTTGATATTCAGCAGATTGAAACCTTTTTATTCATCAGGATACCCAATAAACATACATTCTATGCTTTGCGGTTGCAAAGCCCTCCTTTTATCAAGTGGAATTTGGGCCCATGTAGTGGACCCAAACACCCGTAGGTTCGACACATCCGGCTTGTATCCGAAGTATGCTTCGAAAGGGGTATTCCCTTTCATAGATGAGTGTGGCACTCTATTATGAATGTATTCTACAGCATGCATGGCTTCATCCCTCAAATTTGCAGCAAACTTTTTTGATTCCAGCATACAGGTGGTCATCTCCTTGAGAGACCGATTCTTCCTCTCCGCTACACCGTTCTGTTGGGGAGTGTAGGGAATTGAATGCTGGACCTGAATACCACTTTGGTAGAATATGTTCAGAAACTCATTATTCACATACTCCCTACCATTATCAGATCTCAAGGTCTTGATATTTTGTCCAGATGCTTCTCAAGCAAGGCCTTCAATTCAGTGAATTTTCACAAACTTCAGACTTCTTTTTTATAAAAAAGACCCGTGTGTACTTGGGAAAAACATCAATAAAAGTTAGAACATACCTTGATCCATTAATGAATGTGATAGGCATGGGACCACTGATATCAGAATGTATCAGTCCCAAGATGCATGTAGCTTGGCTTGCCTTCCCCTGATCGAACCGTGTGCTCAGGGTGCTTTCCAACAACACAGCCCTTGCAAATTCCAGTGGTTTCCTTGATGACCGAGAGGCCTTCAACCATGGAATTTTTCTGTAATTGTTGCAATTATTTGAAGTTGATATGGCCGGACCTCTCATGCCATATTCTACTAACTTCATTTCCATGCAGGGATGATTTTAAGGAACCATACTTATTTAAAAGTGTATAAATGTTGGCGAATATTACCAATTCTTAAAACGCCAACTATAAAATGATTGGCAATATTTGTCAAAAAATATTTTAATTTCCAAGTATTTTATATCGTTTTTATAATAATTTGGCGGTTTTTTGGGTGAAAATTTTTTACCCCATCAAAATTGGGCGAAACAGGGCTTCAAAAAATGCAAACTGGCGAATCTTTTTGGGGATAAAAACATGGAAAAATAGACCACTGGGCTAAAATTCGCCCCTAAAATTATCCTTGTTTCCATGAGTCAGTAGTGCGGTGGGCTTTGCATCCGCCACAAAATGGGAAAACTCATAGGTTTTTGCATGATGGTTTGCAAGGCCTTTTGCAACAAGTTTCTTGGATGCAAGTTTCATGATATCTACATCATTTGAGCTGAAGGATACTCTCTTGGGCACTCCCATATGTGTCATTTGATAAACACTAAGGAGGTTTGATGCCAGAGATGGTACATACAAAACATTTGAAAAATATCCATTCTCAAGATCAACAGTGCCTTGTCCTTTTGAAATGATGGTGGAGTCATCTCCCATGTGGATGGGGATGGATTTTCCAGTATCCAAAGATGAGAAGAAGTCTCTTTCAGCCATCGTGTGGTTCGAAGCTCTAGAATCTATCAAGAGTTCTTTGGACTTCAAAGTGCTTTCCATGAGGGCATGATCTCTTTCATGTTGTGGTTCCCGATCTTGCCGATCTCTCCTCCGAATGATTTCCATAATATTGATGTGATTTCTCTCAAGGAGAGAGGTAACTTCATCAAGTTTATTCTTCATGCAGGCATGTTTAGGGTGGAATCCCTTCCCGCAGTATGAACACTTGACTTTTTCCTTTCCATGATGCCCTTTTCCTTTGTTCTTCTTTGAGCCGAAAGACTCATCATGCTACTGGTTTTCAACTTTAGGCTTAGGAGCTTTGAATTTATTTTTTGGGTTCTTCTGCTGCTTTCCTTTACCCTTTAGATATTTGGGCCTCGAGACATGGAGGGCTTGATCATGGGAGGATCTGATGATCCCCATCTAGACAAGCTTATCATGTTCACTTGTTAGGGACTCAATGAAGGCATTGAGTGAAGGCATCTTCCATCCATGGGTTGTGAGCTTCCCCGCATGGAATGTAGAGACACAAACTGAATAATCAGCTCCAAGTTTGGAGAGTATGGCATGGATGAACTGATCATCCTCCTTCTCCACTTTGCATTGCTTCAACAGTAAGATAATGTGCTTGAAATTTGTGAAAAAGTCATTCAAGGTCTCGAAATTGGAAAGCTAGAGAGACATCAACTCATTCTCAACCTGGTATACTCTCAAATCATCCTGCTTTCTATACATGGTTTCCAGTTTGTCCTAGATTTCCTTTGGAGTCTTCAATCCCAAAATATGGAAAAGAAGATCCTGGGAAACAGAGAGGCACAAGAATCCGAATGCTTCATATTTCTTGTTCAAGAATCTAGCTTGAGTCTGTCACAGAAGTAGGCTCTTCTTTAGTGTCCATAGTGATCCTATATATTCCTCTAGCATGTAGCTAGATCTCCATGTCTCCTTTCCATGAGTGGAAATTGAACGGAGTCAAGAGTTCTACGGAAGAAGCCATCTGAATCTGTTGGAGCGAATGCTTTCACCTGTTAAAAACTTGAAAATCACAACAAAAGGGGCATTGTAAGGTAGGACATCCTACACATTTTAGGCTTTCATCACACCCAACATAGTCAATCAATCAAGCTTGATAAAAAATTTCCTTACTTGGGGTATTAAGTGGTAAGCCTTGGCTTCTGGTGCAGTGCTGGAATTTTTGAGATTTCCTCAATTTTTCATGCAAGATCTGTCAAAAACCTTATTTTTGAGAGATTTGAGCTTCATCCCACTGTGAGATATGATACCATATTAATTTGTCACAGTGGTCTAGGAGCTGAAAACATAGTCTCAAAAAGAATATAGACAGATAATCATAAAATTGGAAAAATGGTGTTGCAATGGAAGTAGCAGCTCTATATAATCAAATGAATAATGAATAATACAATACAATGATCATGCCGAAAGCATGAATGCCAAGACAATTTGAATTCCCAAGGAGGTCATTCAAATTGAATGAGTGAGTCTATCTTAACATTAAATGTAGGCCACAGTCAACACTCAAGTTAACCACTGATCAAAACCTTAATTGACTCAACTGAGCCCTAATTGAAGTCGTAGTGCAATAAATGACCGAGTCTAACTGAAAGTAGCTCAGACACATGTCACTGCAAGCCAACCAACAAGTGGTAGCGCATCAATGACTCCAATGAACCCCGATGAGGTTAACTGAAGTGTAACTGACCATCAGAAGTGGTTGGAGGTGCCTCTGTTGACTCTAGTTCATTAAATAATCATTAAATAATCAATTTAATGAAGGAAGGTGCCTTCACTGCTCTGTTAAACTGATTGTAACCATCAGTTAGCAATATGGGGCATTTATGACACTCAGATCACCTTTGAAGTGCTCCAGTTAGCCTCCCCGAATGAAGGAGAAGGCTAAGTTAGCCTCTTTGATTGAAGGTAGGCATGGGTGTGCTCATGCTGATGTCATACAGTGCTCCTCTTATGTCAATTAAGTCAATAAAAATTAGGATAGTGGTTTAACTAGGCCAAATTGACCAAAATGAGTGTGTATGGTGGTAAATGTCTCCAACACCCCTCTCTCTCTACCTCAGCCCCTTAACACACCACTTCCCCATTGGTTCTATCCCTCTCTCTAACCCTTACTAACCCCTTCTCTCACTCTCTTTATCCTTTTATTCACTTACCCCCAATCTCCTAAAACCCCCCTCTGTCTCTACCTATAACCCCTTAACACTTCCCCTCCATCTCTACCTATATCCCCTTTCCATTCCCCCAATATCTCTCCCTTTATCTCTCTCTCTCTTCTTGCCTCCCCCTCTGTCCCTAACCCATACTAACCCCTTTGTATGGCTAGGTATATAGAATTATCATATTTCATGAAGGGGGGAGTTAGAGAAGTGAGAGAGAGAGTTAATAAGAGTTAAGGGGAAGAGGATGGGGGGGGGGTTGTCAGGGGGTGTTTGTTAATGTGTATTAAGCATTTAACGATCTCTTAGTTATGGAATCACCTTCTTAAATGCTCCTAATCATTACTAGAACAAAATGCATACACATTTTAGTTGAAAAAACACATACATGTTTTAGTGTAATAAAACACGTACGTGTTTTGTGTCTGTATAGACAACAATATTTCCTATTTGAGAGACGCTCTAACAAGTTTTAAGGAAAATACAGTCCACCTGCAATTTCTAGTTCCAGACAATGCATTCACTCTCCCCATTAGAAGAACACCATACAAATTGTTGATTGTATTCACCATCTCCATCAATAGTGTATGAGGATTTTTTGGAGTACCAAAGATAGTTCAAGAATTCAATAAAAAAAACCATAAACCATCTCCAATTTTGCACTATTAATTTTCTTACAATTTAGGAGAATCAAAAGAAATATTTCATTGATCATTGTGGTGGAGAATATATATAATTGAGCAAGAAAAATACCAAACTTGGAGAATCTCCTATTGAGGAGAAACATAGAGCATCTCCATCGTTAGTTTTCTTACAATTGAGGAGCATAAGAGGAAATATTTAATTGATCATTGGGGTGGAGTATCTAGACATAATTGAGCAATAAAAATATCAATCTTGGAGAATCTCCTATTAAGGAGCACTGTAGAGCATCTCCACCATTATTTTTCTTTCAATTTAGGAGCATCAAAGGAAATATTTCATTGATCCTTGTGGTGGAGTATTCAGACACAATTGAGGAAGAAACATATCAAGCTTGGATAATCTCCTATTGATGAGCACCATAGAGAATATCCACCATTAATTTTCTTGCAATTGATCAGAAAACTTTGTATTGAATACCCATTTGTACTTGACTAGCTTTCTCCTCGGTGGGAGATTGACTAGTTCCCATGTCTCATTCTTCTAGAGCGAATAGGATTCCTCTTTCATGGTCATTTTAAACCTTGGATATTCTGATGCTTCTTCATATGTTTGTGGGTCTTATTCTACCATTAGATAACACTTCTCAGCAAAGAAATGGTTCTTGAAGGAAAGGGAACTCTCAAATTGAGATCTAGTCCTCCTAGATCACTAAGATTCCCAGCTAGTTCCTTAGCCGCATGAATGGTATTTGATTCCCAATTTGTCCATGTGGGTGTGTTAGGATATGAAATTAAATCAT
The DNA here is from genome assembly GCA_001517045.1 of Pseudotsuga menziesii. NCBI lineage: Eukaryota > Viridiplantae > Streptophyta > Pinopsida > Pinales > Pinaceae > Pseudotsuga > Pseudotsuga menziesii. The sequence goes on from LPNX010377334.1 coordinate 143,415, forward strand.
CATTATCATACATATCTTAATCAAAAAAATTATCATCCTCTTCACTTACAGTCAAAGGTGGTGGTGGCTGTGAAGAGGACTCTCTAATTTTTGCTGCTTGCATAGGATGTTCTTCAAACTAAACACTTCTTTCAATAAAGGATATTTGAGTACTAAATTTGATCAACTTATACCCTTTGGAATATTCAGAATACCCAACAAATAGGCACTCTTGACTTTGGGGTTCCAAAGAATTCCTCTTATCTAATGGAATTCTATCCCATGTCCTTGAGCCAAAAGTCCTTAAATGAAACACATTAGTCTTGTGTCCACTCCACTCTCCAGAAGGAGTGATTCCATTAAGTTGATTGTGAGGCACACTATTTTGGATGTAGGATGCACAATTTATATCTTCATCCAAAAAATTTGGTGGCAAAGTATTAGACTCCATCATACAAGTAGTCATCTCCTTGAAGGCTCTATTCTTCCTCTCAGCCACACCATTATGCTGAGGTTTGTAAGGAATAGATTGTTGCATATGGATACCCACATATTCACAATATTGAATGAACATAGAATTGACATATTCACCACCATTATCATATTTGAGGATCTTGAGTTTCCTCCCAGATTGGTACTAAACCAAGGCTTTAAAAACCTTGAAGAGGTCAAAAAATTCAGACTTGAGTTTAGGGAAGTAAACCCAACAATATTTGGAAAAATAATGTATGAAGGTTAGGAAATACTTGGCCTGAATCATGGACATATGAGGGAAAGGACCAGAAATGTCACCATGGATGAGCTCAAGAGGTGCATAGGTTCGCTCATGAATGACTCTCTCATACTTATGCTATGGATGTTTTCCTAGAATGCAAGCCTGACATACTCGTTTGGAAAAATTTATCTTGGGAATCCCTATGACCATATATTTATCACACAAATATGAAATATATTTGCAATTCAGATGGCCAATTCTCTAATGCCAAATATTGTTGGCTTCATTAGCATGAGTGAGGAGAGCATAGGGGTTTGAGGAAGGCATAAAGTGTGAGAACATGTACACTTTCAAACTATGATCCAAAAAACCTTTAGAAATGACTCTACCATTCATAATCTCAGATATTTCAACATCATTGAGAGTAAATAAAACCTTCTTAGGAGACCCAGTGTGGGTCATCTAGTAGACTGACAAGAGATTAACAACAAGAACTAGGACATACAAGACATTATTAAAGGAACCATGGTTAAAATATATGCTACCCTTCCCCTTACTTATAGTTTATAAGTTGTCTCCCAACAAAATATTTGGACCTTTCAAATCATCAAGAGAGAAGAAGGCCTCCCTTGTTGAAACCATGTGCCTTGAAGCTCCAGAATCAATGATAAAGGAAGGAGATATTACAGTGCTTGCAACCAGGGCATGAACTCTTTCCTTGTCTTCAAAAACGGTTCCTCCTTCCTTCTTCTTTGCGTCTTCAGGAAGTGATATGTTTTGTTTCTCCAGGAGTTGAGTCAACATATTGATCTACTTCTTCATGCAAGAGCTATTAGGATAAAATCCCTTGCCACCATATGCACACTTGATCATTTAACCTTTACCTTTCTTCTTATGGAAATTCTTCTTCTTGGATTTTGAGGACTCTTCATGAGACGTGAACTTGTCTCCCTTTTGATATGGAGGCTTATTAGCCTTATTCTTTCCTTTGTAACCCTCCTTGGAATCTCAAGAAACCAAATCTTGATCTTTGGAAGGTTTGATGGTGCTTGTCATAACCAATTTATCTTGCTCCTGAGTCAAGGATTCCATGAAATATTCCAATGAAGGCATATTCCAGGTTCGATTTGTCAAATTTGTTGAATGGAAGGTTGAAACAAATACTGAGTAGTCAAGGCCAAGATTCGAAAGGATGGCCAATACTAGTTGTTCGTTTTTCTTATCTATACCACACTGTTTCAACTGCAAAACCAATGATTTGAATGTGGAGAATTAGACTCGCAAGGATTCAAAATTGCTTGGAATCAATGAAATCAGCTCGTTCTCCAGTTGATGACCCCTCTTTTCATCTATATTCCCAAATAATCTTTGAATCTTCTCCCATACTTCATCTCATAAAGACAATCCATTAATATGGAAAATAAGGTCTCTGAAAATGCTAATACACAAGAGACCATACACCTCATTTCTCCTATTATGTCATTTTATCTTCTCTAGTATTGCATTAGGCTCTGCCTTAGTTTCCATGGTCACTCTGTAGAGGCATTTACTCCTGATCAGAATCTCCATCTGTGCCTTCCATTTGAAGTAGTTGAATGGAGTTAAGATGATATGGTGAGATTGATATAGTCTTCAGTAACTGAGCCCTTGAAAAGACAAAATGCGCTCCCAGTGAGTAATGTATACCATGCAAAAGAAATAGAAGAGGAGAAAAATACAGCTACCAAGAATCTGTTACCATGTGGAAATTAAGCCGAAGATTAGATCAATTGAACTCACAAAATTGCTTGAAAAATATGCAAGATACACTCAGAAAATGAGACTGAATATGTTGTATAACACAAACTGTTGTTGTATTAGTTTACACCAACCAAATTTGTATAAAAATATGTTTTCCAAACAAATAGATACATCAAATATTCGAATTCGTAAATATTCCATTCAAATTAGCACAAAAGAAGGCTTACTAAACTAGTCAAAATCCCCCATAGGTGTATAAAAACTTTCCTAATCTGTCAAGAGGCTCACGAATTGGATGAATGATTTTTTACATCTGATAAGTGAAGGAAAGTGGAATACATCATGATTTTAGGTGAGGAAAAGAAGGAGGGTGATTTGTGACAAAAACAAGGCAGTTTGCCTTAAAACTAGCTTTACCTTTTTCCTTAAATTTGTTGAAAAAGAAGGAAACTATGCTTAATGAAGGAATGCACACTTGCTAAACTGGTAAGTCTGATGGGTTTCCAGAATATTATCCAAAATCTTTCCAAAGCGCTCTTGGAGGAATTTTTGGCAAGTTTGACTGCAAAAATGCAAGTGGATGCCAATTAGCTAGTGTAGGACCTAGGAATTTAACCAAAATGATTAAATTTTATATCCTAAGTATGTGAATAGGTTTTGATTGTTCCAACTGTTTAGATATTTCAGGTGTGTATGATAAATAATTTGGTTTTCATGCAAAATAGGTTACGTGCCCAAAAACCCTAAATATGACAAGTATGGAGATAAAATAGGAAATAGGCTTCAATAAGATTGTAGTAACATACCAATATTTATAGTTGTGATGTTTCTTCAGTATACAAGAGACATGAATTCCATACATCAACTATAGATTCCAAAACATGATGTTGGTTCTAGGTGATTCTCCTATGCAAGGAAAAAATCCCCTATTTGGATAGTGATCTTCTCATAACTGCTTCAATACTTAACTGATGGTGTTGAAACTTTATAGGTCAGGAAGTATGTCCTTCGTGAAGATTCTAGTGGAAACATGGAATATTTTTCCTCCCTTGCGGGAAACTAGTGAATTGATTTACTCTGGATGGATGATGCCCTCCCTCTTCCATATTTTTATTGGTATATTCTTCGGATGTGAAAAAGGTGTTCGAGGATCACCCAGTATAGTAATACGACCCTTCCAAGGAGAATGGAAGTAACATGCAGAAGAAATAAAGAGTCTTCGGATCACAACGAATTGTTCTTGGTATCTCTATGTCATTCCCAATAATATGACATGACCCTTTTTAGTAATTACTCTTATTTGTGTTGGAATCTTGATGATCAATGAATGTATTGAGGTGCAAATGATACATCTGAATGATCTATCCTAAAAGTGGTTAGGGAATATAGGTTTCACTCCCTAAAATTCCTGTTAGTTGATGGCTGGCGCCTTCAACCCAAACTTGCTATTGCAGCTACTGCTTCTGTTTCTCTCAAAACCAATCTCCAAAGATGAATAATGATAATAGATTACTTTTTTGTTCTACTTGTCTTCTTTTTATAGATTTTATTGTTTGCATGACTTAACATTTGCATGCATGCAATATAATTTCCCAGTGTCACATGCAAGGTGTAATAAGGTCCGCATGCTCCACATGCTTTTTGATATCTTCTCCATTGGCCTTATTTAATATACTAATGAATTAATAATATTGAAGAAATGTTCCTTTATGCTCCGGTATTAAATGTCCCTAGTCAATTCACTTTTCCTTGATACCCGCTCGAACATATGGGAATTAAATAGGTTAACGGGTGTCTCAAATGCTTAGTTAGAAGAGGAAATTACAATCCTCCCTGCTTTAAATTGCTTGTCCTCAAGCAACTATAAACTAGGATGTTGTAATACCCGTTCTCCTTCCCATGTGGCATATTAAATGGATAAATTTTTCCATTCCACCAAGTATTCATGAATTACCCTGTTTTTGAGTTTCCTTTCTTGAACCTGTAGAATCTTTTCTAGGATCGGTACTAGGAGTCCTTCATCATCTAATGGATGTAACTCGATGGATGGAGTGATGTCTCGCCCCACTATTTTATTGATATTTGATACATGAAATAAATTATGGATTTTACTTTCCTTAGGAAGCTTGAGTTCATAAGCCACCTCCCCAACCTTTTTGACTACTTTGTAAGGACCATGGAAGCGAGGTTTTAGTTTCTCTTCCCATCTTTTCTTAAGCGAAGCCTCTATAAGGTTGTAGCTACAAGTATACCTAGTCTCCTACCTCAAACTTGTGCTCTACAGTTTGCCTATCTATGTACAATTGTTGTTGGTTTTTGTTGTCTGTAATTCTCTTTTAGTAACTTGAGAATATATTGACTTTCATGTACCCAATATTTGGACTTAGGTGCTCTGTTATCTTCAAAGACTATATATGAAAAGTTTAGTTCCTCATATCCATATGAATCGTTGAAAGGATTCATCCCGATAGACATATGGTTTGTGGTATTATAGCATTACTCCCCTAGGTGTAACCATTTAATCCATGTCCTCTATTTCCATGCTACATAATTTTTTAAATACCCCTCAATCCATTTGTTGACTATTTATGTATGTATGTCACTCTGAGGATGATAACTCGTGCTAGTAGCTAATTTTTTCCCCACTAATATGAAAAGATCCTCCTAGAAGGAATTGGTGAATTTATTGTCTCGGTTACAGACAATAGTCTTAGATTGTTTGGGTAGTTTGAAAACCTCTGAAAAAAACAATTATGTTACTTGTGATGCAGAATAATAAGAAAGAATAGAAAATAAATGAACAAATTTTGTCATACTATCTACTACATTGTTTTTACCCTTAACATATTCTATCTCAAATTCATAATCCTAGACCTCTGTGACCCATTTTTTTTGCCATTCATTTAATTCTTTTTGTTCTAAGAAGTATTTGGGGCTATTATGATCTGTCTTAATTTCAAACCTACTTCCTACTAAATACTGCCTAAATTTATTTAAGGAGTGTAATATTACTAGCATTTCCTTTTCATATATAGAGTAATGGTGTTCATAATATTTCATTTTTTCTTCTTTCAAAGGAGATTGGGTGATGGTTATGTATCAGTAATTCCCCCATTTCCCCCCATGAAACATCACACTCTACTACAAATGGTTGAGTAAAATCAGGTAATGCAAAAATGGGACATGAAATCATAATCTTTTTCATCTTTCCAAATGTTTGTTGTGCCCCTTATATATAGCTGAATTCCACTTTTTTTGTAAGATATGTGCGTGGTGCACTCAATTGAGAAAACCCTTTAACATACCTCCTGTAATAAGTGCAAATCCCCCAAAATACCTTCAATTATGTTACATTTTTTGGTGTAGTCCAATACAAGACAACTCTATTTTTTTTCCATATGAACCTATACTCATTGGTACTTATTACATTCCCTACATATAAAATTTATTACATACCAAACTCGCATTTAGACATTTTGGCATAAAGGGATTGTTCCTCTAGAATTCCTAGTACTTCATTTAGGTGTCTCAAATGTTCTTCCCAAGTTTTACTGTAATTAAAATGTCATCAAAGAACACAAGTAAAAACTTAGGCAACTGAGCCTTGAAGGTGTGGTTCATGCGAGATTGGAAATTTTTTGGTGCATTGGTGAGTCCAAAAGGCATGGATAGAAACTCATAATGAATAAAGTGGCAATGAAAAGCTATCTTTGCAATATCTTGATCCCTTACTCTGATTTGATGATACCCTGATCGGAGGTCAATTTTTTAAAATACTTTTCTCCTTGTAATTCATCCATTAACTCATCAATTATGGGAATTGGGTACCTGTTCTTAATATTTTTCTTGTTGAGGGCCCTATAATCGATACACATGTGTAACATGCCATTTTATTTTTTACCAATACTACTGATGATGCAAATGGAATAGAAGTTGGATGTATGTAACCTAACTCTCGTAATTCCTTTATTTATTTTTCTATATCATCTTTGTACCTTTTAGGATTCCTATATGGAGTGTTGATAACTTCCCATGTTTCCTCTTCTAACTCGATGATATGCTCAAACCTTCTATATGATGGTCGACCTGCTGGAAAATCTTTGAATACTCTCTCGTGTTTCTGTAGCAATTCCTGTATATATGTTGGATGTTAGGTGTTGTTATCTGGAGTTTTATGAAAAGTGATTAAACATTTGGATGACCACTCTATGTCTCCCTGTATGAGCACCTCCTCCATCCTCTGTGATGATACTGGCTTGGGGGGTAGGTGTTCATGCCTCTCAAGACTACCCTCTTGCCATCCTGTCCCTGGAATTCAATTTACATGGTCCTACAATCTGTAGTAAACTTACCTATAGAATAGACCCATTAAACTGCTAATACAAAATTTGTATTTGCTACATTACCACATAAAAGGATTCTGTCATATTATAGTTTCCCAATGTGACATTTACTTTGGGAATCCAATGGTTTCATTCCATGGTGTTATTTCCTACTACTGCTACTATGAACCCTTCGAATTCCTCTATCTGAATATCCCGCTGAGCAACCCTTGCTGCATCTATAAAGCTGTGTGTTCCCCCACCATCAATCAACACACCTACCATGTGGCCATGTACTACTCCCCTAACTTGAAGAGTATGAAATTTGGGTACTCCCAATAATGTAGCAATAACTCCGCCCTTAGACTCTTCTTGAAGTAACTCCTCCTCTACTGCTCTAAGCTCCTCATATGTTCCCTGTTCAGACTCATTCTCGTCTTCGTCACTATCTAAGTAGACTTCTATATAGTGTTCTTTGGCTTTCCTTCCACACTTGTGACCTAGAATCCATGGTTCCTAACAAGTGAAGCATAATTGATCTCTTCTGAGTTCCTTCCTAGTGTCATCATCCATCCAATTTTTCTTTGGAAATTCTTGCTGGAAGGGTTTCTTATATTTATCTTTAATTGGGAAATTTTTCTTAACCATTTTTTTTCTCTTAGGAACCGAATCTTGTAAGTTTCAGGTTCTACTAATGGCATCCTGTAAAGTGGATGGTTTACCGTCTTTCACCCACCCATGTAAAGGATCAATTAAAGCTTATGTAAATAACATAACCAATATTCTCTCAAATACATCTGTCACCATAACTACCACTTTATAAGACTATGAGATGAAGGTGTCAACACTGTCAGTCTGCTTGAGCTGAGCTACCTATCTGAAATGTATCTCAGGGTCCCTCTTATAAAATATCTCCATGAGACTCTATGTGAAATAATTGTATGAAGTGATGGTGTTGTGACCCAACATCACTAACTCATGGTACCACCACTCATGAGCCTCTCCATCTAAATGTAAAGTATCCAATTTAATGACATCATCCATTTTCATAGGGTTTAGTTGGAAATAAGTATCCAAATTATAGAACCATATTCTCACCGAACAACTATTGGATCCATCAAAATTAGGAATGGTCAACTTGCCTACTGTCATCCATAATTCATAGTTCTGAGTAAAGAATATGTTAAAATTCCTTGGACTGTTCCTACTTTTCAAATTGCGAAATTCAGAAAATTACATAGCTAAGTGGAACTCATCTCCCAAATCCTTGTATTCCTGTAGATATGCCCCAAATGGTTCACTAGGTTCAACTGGTATGACAATTCATGTGATGGAATTTTCTAAAAAGTGAGGCATAGTAGGTATGGAGTTCTTATTATATATGTGAGGATTGTTCTGCATATGAGTGTACACATGTATCCTTCTATTGTTGGTGCATCCTCTATTTCTTGGTGAAATTGGTAGATTGTTCTAACTATGCTTTGGTTTAATAACCAACCTGTTTATAGCATGTAACATCTCTTTCTGTCCCTTAGATAAGTCATTTAAGGCACTAAACAGACTTTGGAATGACAGCCTGTCTTCATCTTCCCTTGTTCCATTTCCTCTATCAAAGTGTATCCATGTTGTGTCCATGTATGAATCTCTGTCTTCCAGTTTAATCTCTTCTAATTCTGAATCCTCTGCATACCGTCCCTTATTTATTGTTAATGTCACAAAATCAATGTTTTCCAGATTCATTTAGAGTTCATGTTCAAGCCCACAACTGGTGAGGAACATGCTCTGATACCACTGTAATATCCCAACTAATATTATACCCTTATACTAACAAGTAATGATGATTTTTTGTAGGTTTATAAGTCTTAAGTGTGCATGATAAATAATTTGGTTTGCATGCAAAATAGGTTACGTGCCCAAAAACCCTAAATATGATGAATATGGAGATAAAATAGGAAATAAGATTTAGTAATATTGTAGTAACATACCAATATTTATAGTTGTGATGGTTCTTTAGTATATAAGAGACATGCATTCCATGCATCAACTATAGCTTCCAAATCGTGATGTTGGTTCCAGGTGATTCTCCCATGCAAGGAAAACATCCCCTCTTTGGATGATGATATTCTCGTAACTGCTTCAATACTTGAAAAATGGTATTGATTCTTTCTAGGTCAGTTAGTATGGACTTCCTCAATATTTTGGTTGACACATGCAACACTTTTCCTCACTTTCGGGACACTAGCAAATTGATCTTCTCTAGATGGATGACACCCTTACTCTTCCACGTTTCTGTTGGGATATTCTCTAGTTGTGCAAAAGGTGGTATGAGGACCACCTATTATAGTAACATGACCCTTTCGAGGAGAATAGAAGTAACATGTAGAAGAAATAAAGAGTCTTTGGATCACAAAAAAATATTCTTGGTATCTCCATCTCGTTCCTAATAGTATGACCTAACCCTGTTTAGTAATTCCTCCTCTATGTGTTGGATCCTTGATGATCAATGAATGTCTTGATGTGCAGATGATAGATATAAATGATCTATTCTAAAAGTGATTAGGGCAGGAAGGCTTCAGTTCTAAAAGCACCCGTTAGTTTATGGCTCATGTGTTCAACCCCAACTTGATGTTGCGGCTACTGTTGTTGTTGCTCTCAAAATCAATCTCCAAAAGCGAATAATGACAATAGATGCAGTTTATAGCTTTTAGGGTTTGCATGACTTAACTTTTGCATGCAAGGTGTAATAAGGCTTGCATGCTCCACATTCTTTTTGATATCTACTCCGATGGCCTTATTTAATATACTGATGACTTAATAATACTAAAGAAATATTCCTTTCTTCTCTAGGTATTAAATGTCCCCATTCAATTCCCTTTTCTTTGACACCTGCTCGAACCTATGGGGATTAAATTGGTTAATGATTGTCTCATATACTTAGTTAGAAGAGAACATTACAAAATCCTTGAAGAAAATAGAGAAAAGAAAAGAAAATACATGACCAATCGAAGATGCACTATGGAAAATCAACTAATTCCAGTTGTAGAGGATGTCATGGTTCTTCCTACCAATCCATAACAATAAATACATAAGCATTCACTTGAGGAGCCTTCAATTTATACAACAGTTGAAGAACAAACACCACATGGCACTCATCAAGGATTAAAACATAGTTTGACATCAAGGCCACTTGAAACCTTGGCCCATTTACTCAGATATGGGTACACAAGTGACGAAGTTAGAGAGACATTGCACAGAGACAATATGATTGAATAATATAATGTTATTAAAACCATCCAAGAGGATGTACAATTTACACCACCTAGCCTCTAATAAGAGAGAGAAGGACATGAATCTCTTGTTGAAATTCCAGACTGACCGAGTGATACAGTACAAGGTACAGTTCCAACTTGCCTACCTCCATTAGCAACTTCACGATGAAGAACTCTGAAACGTATACAATTTGATGAAAGTATGATTGGTTCACTTGAAGGTACACTATCTAAATGTAGTATTGCATATAAAACTCAACATATACTTGTTGGCTAATTTGATTCCAAATGTGATGGAGATAAATGTAGATTATTTTTATCATTATCAAAATATAGGTGTATAATTCTTGTTAGGAGAAACTTAAGGATAAAGATGATAAACATTTATGAACGAAGTTCTGATATTGTCAGGAGTTTAGTAGATGAATTTAGTACAATTGGTAATAAATCCCATTCAAAGTATCAAAATGTGTTCATCGTTTGTTGCCATAATTAATTGTGAAGAAAAGAACTAGGGTCCTTAGTATTCTTAAGATTACATCCAAACTTATTAGTTTGAATGTAAAAAAAAATTTGTAGGTATTGTGTTTGAAGAGAACAACTTGAAACAAGTCAAACAAATGTCTGGGCCTTAATTTCTAGGTTTCCACGCTCTGATACGAAGCTCATTGACTTAGTAAAGGGACTAGTGGAAGATTTTTGGCATGCCAACACTAGAATTTCTTCAAACCAAAAAGATGTACTAAAATTGAGAAGGGGTTAAAGGGATCATGAGCCCCATATAAACATTTTCTTGACATGACACAAATAAAATTATATGAGATATTTAGGCATGAACATAATGAACTCATCTTGGGCCAAATATCCTTGAAGAAATTTGAACCATGGTATGTTAAAATAAACACAGCTTATAACAAATGCTCTTGTCAATACCACATTGAGTGTGGTTATTATTATGAAACACAAACACACACCCACATATTATGTGTATTGCATAACACTCTTATGCATGAATGCTTAGCTACATTGTCATCAATGTCATATAGAGACTTTATTCATATAATTTTGTGTAGAAGGACAAAAGGTTGCACATTTTATCATATACCCTGCATAGATGGGACACGCCCAAGGTGCAGTGGAATGTCATTATTGGACAAATGCATACATGTGACTAACAAGCATGAACTTGGGAGGTAGGAGGTGAACTTGTAGTCATTCAAATATGTCACATATGATATTGATGGAGGGAATGAAAGAAAAAATACAATTGGTCACTTCTTAGGTTGGTAATGATTTCTTAAATATTATTATTTTTCTTCAAATTGCATTTCACATGTAACAATATATTGATATATGTCTTTATTTTTGATCTACCACGTATGGGTTTGATACTTCCTGGATGGATTCTTTGAAAAGAAGCAATAGTATATAAATCATGTCCATGTGGCTCATTGGCAATATGAGGAGTTTAGAATTTATAGGGATACATTTCCTATTGGTACTATCTTACCAGTGGTCGATTTTGTAGAAAAATACACTCTTCAATCACAAAACAAGATTCAGAGTTAATAATATCACTCAAACTAGGTCAGTATAATGGTCCATATAACCTATAGAAAAGGGGCATATAGTATTGAATACAAAAGGGTTATATTGAAGGGGTATCACTTCAACATAAGTGATGACAAGTGTCACGACTTGGATTTTGTACAACAAAAATTTCAATTGTTTTATAAGCACTTGAAGGATAACAATATATATATGGAACAACATTGGAATTGGTCTAATGGTTGTGTAGGGAATTAAAAAATTCTTGTGTCTTCCAATGGTTGTGTATGCTCCACAAAAGGAACAAGGTTCCAGATATTTATAACTATTTTGAGATTGAAAACTAAAAAGGGGAACATGATGGATTAAGTGCGTGCATCAAGAGTGCATTACATAGGAAATAAATGAACTTCGCAATTGTTTCACTCATATGAGATGCAAACACCATTGTAGACCGGTGTTCTTCAGTCATGTGGGAGGGAGAAACAAGGAAAGAAGAGCAAGAAACTTGAAAAGAACATGTACATAAATATTTTTGGGAGGGGGACTATGTATATCGATCACACCTATATGAGTGCAAGACCCTCTAAGGAACTCATGCATTTAGTTTATTTATAACGTTAGAAAATACTATAGTTGAAATGTGGATAAAGAAACTCTCTTGTTTTTGTTCTCCATGTAGTAGTGATGAATGGGAAAAATTTTAATCTGTGTATTGGGTTGACAATTGCGATCGTGTATCACTCCCCATTGTTCGACATATTCTACAGAATTATCCTAGTTGAAGGAGGACCCATCAAATATTGCACCAGACTATGACCACATATCAGATCTCGTACAACTAGGTTTGACTAGTATCTTAATAATTTTGAAAATTTTGACGACTAGTTGTGTTTATTTAGTTGAATCCTATGTTTCCACTTTATTCTATGTAGGGAATATATACATAGTGGTATCCCCAAGAGGAAATGAATAGGGCACAACTATTGTTGGCATGTTGCTTGGATGGGAATCAGACCCTCAATGTCTCATTAAGGGACTCTGAGGGAAATTATTTTCTGATTGGGTTGATGGTTATCAAAGCAGATTATTTGACACATGTTCCCCATGCACCAAAGGAAAAATCTTATGTATTTTATTATTATAGACCACGTCAGATTGTATACCATTATAGAAACTTAGTTATTGGAATAAACCTCTAGCTGCAAATAATGCCAAGGATTAACTCATCAAAGGCACAATACTTCTGTCCTTACTCCGAGCATGATAAATTTAAGGATACCATTGGTATTATAGGTGATCCCGATGTTCTATTCGAATGAACACACGTATGCATGTAATATTTTGTACTATGTTATAGGTATGTGGTGTACATGTATGTTATGATTTTGTTTCACAATCTCATTGATTACTAACATTAATATTTTGACTATTGCATTCGACCATTGACAACTTGATAGATTTCTAAATTGTATAGTCTTATACAACTTGATAAATTGCACAAGCTTCATCATGGATTTGTTGTCTTACATTCATACTTACATGACTCATGCAATCTATCAATACAAACCCAATCTATAATCCTAGAAACCAGTTCTACAAATGTGGAAACCTTTGAAACTTAATATACCCTAGAAACATTAATATACCCTAGATAACTGATCATGAGAGATCTAGAATATTCATCCATGTTCACAATGATCTTTTACTGGTTGAATTGAATAATACTCACCAAGTCTTAAATATCTAACACCTGCTTCCCCAAAAATATTAACCTAATCTAGCACTAGAGACCTTAGAATCTATCCCTAAAAACCCTACATAGATAATCTACCCTAGAAACACTAATTTAACCCTAGCAACTAAATATACAAACGTAGAAGTTCCTAATCTAGTATGATAAGTGCACAATGCCACTTGCACCAAATGTTGAAGTTTGGATGTCATCAATGTACTATTCATTTCACCTAAACCCTTATTTGTATTATGAATCCTAGAAATCCTAGTTTGTAGCCTAATCCCTAGCTCAAATTATAATGCACAACTAAAATTTAAATCATTTTCACTGTAAAAATATATTCATTTTCATCCATTTGAATCCAAACCATTATGCACAAATATGCACTAGAGTCCCAAAAAATTCATGTTACAACAAATAATTACATATCAAAATCCTTTCCTATATTGGGATCCTATTTATCAATAACACCCTGTGCTCCCTCCTCTAGGATCTAGCCCTTGCCTCTACTTTGGATATTGAAGTTGGACCTCCGAGAACATTAGCTAACACTCCTAATTTTCATGGAACTTCCTAACGCAAGTGTTAAAATAAGGTCAAATGCAATTCCCTCACTAAGCAATACCTACTATTATACATTCACACCTTTACAACTTTGCAATGTCATCGTTTTCCTTGTAGAATCCCTAGCTTGTAATTGTAAACCATGGCTTGTATCTAAACCCTAGATTTTATTCTAACTCCTAGTTTGCAATGTAAACCTTAGTTCTTAGGCTAGGCCCTAGTTTGAAGAGTCCCTTGGTTGACCAATATATTTAATGTTAAATGAAATGTCCCCATTGAGCAATGTTAACTAGACATGATTTTGTAACACACCAAATATTTGTAATGTACTTGAGGGCTGAATAGGCACACTAACTTGAGAAGAAATAATCTTCAATGTTCAGTTCACCAAAGCTAGAAACTATGTGCAAAAATGAACAACACATTTACTTAATTAATCTTATTTCTTAATGGAATATTTTCTCAATTATTCAAGTCTCAGGGGTTGGATTTACAAGATTAATTGTAGGTTTGCAAATATATATCAGATATAGCACAAATTCAAAATTCAGGTTGAGACAATCCAAGAGATGTTTTATTTCAAGAATCCTATGCACAATTTGTTGGGACCATTTAGGGTTCGAGAATCATCTAGGATGAAGTATACTTTTAGGTTCCTAGGAACCTCAACATATGAATTCTATATATTTGATCTTAGAATAGTTCAAACCCATAGTTTTAGGGAAAATTATATATGATTTGGCAATCAAACTACCGAAACTAGCTTTCGGTACATCTCAAGTAGTTAAGTAACATATCTTTCCAAACAGGGGAAGAGGGTTTTGAATTCTAGATTTTATGATTGGATGGGATTAAGGTAGGTTTTAGTGACCCGAAACATCACATAGATTTGAAATTTTACTCATAGAATACTTTTGGAATCACATACTGCAAAACTAGCTAATAAAAATTGCACAATGATCTAGCTTTGGGAAAGGAGAACCCAAAACTGCCTCAAATGCTTCTAAACTTGAAATCAGACATATATTAAATAATTATTACATTTTTAATAGCATAACCAAAGTTCTTCCTAAAGTGTATAGTAGCTTTTCAAATGTCACAAATCCAAACTTTCAATAGAGCTCAACTTCAGAATTTTTACATCTAGGTACTAAATCCTTCAGGGAGAAGAAGTATGAATAAATATAAGAGATGGATTTAAAGGATAGATTTATTCAGACTATCATATGGCTTAATAATACCTTTGTATCAACTAATAACTCTCACATGCAGGGTGAAACCACTCAATGGCTTCCTCTAACTAGAAAGTCCACCTGAATCCACTTCAATCTACATAATCCCAAGCATCAACTTGGGAGGAATCGAATCCTTCATAGGAGTGATTGATTAGAAATGCAACTCATACCTCCATTTCTATATAGGATACTCTTGAATCATAGAAAAATAAACTAGAACAGCTCTATGGGGCACATCTATAAGCACTGGAAAAGCTGAGAGCTTACTCACAAACTCAAAATGCCAGAATATGTGAGAGGGGTGTCTATCATTATTTTATAGACAAATTTGGATTCATGTTCTAATTTCCTCTTCATGTGGCCCGCTTTCCTCAACCAATGCGCCCTCCTTAGTCAATTAGGAAACTACATGCTTTGTGCAACTTTTCTTGATTTTCTTAACATTCATTGCTTTGTTTTCCTTTGATGTATTTTTGATTATTTCCTAATTTTGAAACTGAATTCCTTTATTCCTTTTAGTAACTACACCCTCCTTAATTTCCTAAACTTTCCCGCACTTTCCTTCTTTGTGCATTCTTTTTTAGCCAATTCCTTTTTTGTTGTCTTTACCTTTTTCTACCTTTATGGATCTTTTCAATTTTTTTCGTAGTTTCCATTTAAGTTGACAACTCCTTGGGTCCCCAAGGATTC
Source organism: Pseudotsuga menziesii (assembly GCA_001517045.1). Classification (NCBI taxonomy): domain Eukaryota; kingdom Viridiplantae; phylum Streptophyta; class Pinopsida; order Pinales; family Pinaceae; genus Pseudotsuga; species Pseudotsuga menziesii. Next base: position 159,215 of record LPNX010377334.1, read on the forward strand.
ATGCACTCACCTTGGCCACCTAGCACATCCACTTAGTACAAAAATTCATATTGTTGCAAATATTATAATTTCAACATATAGTTTTAGCCTAAGGTTTAACAAATTAAAATACTATGGCAATTATTATACCAACATGACCCCTATTAATTAATTTATTTCTCCACTAGGGACCATGTGATTCTCAAAGTATAGGGGGTTTCTTCTATGGATTTATTATCCAAAATGGGGACATTATAGTCCTCCCCTCCCAAAATCGTTTGTCCTCAATAAAGAACCATCTCCAACCATCTATGAAGCCAACTAGTAACTTCAATTCTCAAAATAGGTTGTTGGTTGTATAGAATTGGAATTCTCAATTACAAGTTAAATACCAAGGTCCACCATGTTTTTGTTTCATCACTTTGATTATAGTCCCCCCCAATGACTAAACCTTCTTTATCAAAACTTTCAACCCTGTTAAAATAATTGGGTAGAGTGCCTAGATCCCACTGAATCCTCTATAAGGATCCAAATGTTCCTTCCCATTTTGGAAAGATGTCATTTCAAAGAATGTCAAGGGCCCATGGTATTATCTGCATCCTTCCAAACATCAATAACAATGAGATTTGTTATCATTATAGAAAATGAAAATGAGGATGTGAAAATCATACCACCAGACTAGAAGATCAACACTTCCAGTGCAAAATCGAAACTTTGAGGTCCCTTGCAATAACTTATGCAACTCTTCAATGTAGGGAAAAAACCTTGCGATCCTTCTCCACCAAGCATATAAATTCTTATGTTCCTAATGGACACAAGTATTATCTCTCACAACTATGTTTCTATAGTGACATAAAAATGAATTCCATGTCCCAAGAAAACTGTAGATGTTAGTGCTAGAAATTGTTCCAGACTACAAGATGAACAAGCCAACACAATCTCTAAAATGAAACAAAGTAAAACTATGTTTTTGTATTGTTTTCGGTATGAAATTTTCATAAACAAGAGGGTAACATAAAACAAGATAAAACATGTACTAAATCATATAAAACTAAAAAACTGAGATGAACCATATATAACAAATAAACCAGATAGAACAAAGGAAAGAAGCTGAGTTCCACTCACAACCTACAAGAATTTCATGAATAAAACATTATACAAGAAATGAAATTGCACATTGAGTGATTTAACAAACCATAAATGAAACCAGTAATGAAGATAATATGGGCTTATGAGTGATAAATATCATAATCAATCAAGAAAATTACATGAGAGTTTGTATCTTAGCTTGACACAGTAGCTTTTGAGCCTCCCCTTGCAAAAAAATCGAACCCTCCTACCATCTAATTCCTTTCTTTTATCCTTCTTCCATCCCAAAAAACAGTTGCTTAATTTCCTAACTAACTTTGGGTCAAGTCCTCGTAACTACAAAAAAAGTTACTTAACTACATAACTAACTTCTAGGTACAGCTCTCGAAACTGCTACAAAATGATTGTTTTTACAAAATATACTATTTATCTTTACAACAATTGACTATATGACACCTGTCAGAAATGATCTTTTAAATATTTTTGGTTGCTTTAGCCAGAAGTTCTATCCCTTCCAGAGCTTGTGATTTTCTTCTAGTTCTTTATTTCTCAGCTTTCAAGTCTTCAACCCTCCTTGATAGTTCTTGATTCTGTTGAGTTAAATCTTGAATTTTCTGATTTAACTCTTCAAATTTGCTTTGTGTCTTCCTCTTCCTTTGAAACCACAATCAACTCCTGATAATGGGTGTTAATATATTCAAGATCTTCTCTTAACCTCTTGTTTTCCATAACCAAACCTTCATTTGTTTCATTCAGAAAATCAATTCGATACTTGTACTGTTTAACTGTCTTCTGAAGATTTTCATTCTCTGAGTCTATGAATTTTCCTTCTTGGAATGAAGAAGCTTGCTCAAATAACCAAGGGATATTTAATTTCCTGAATATTTCCTCATCATCTTCTTCATGCTGATCTGTTACTGTTACATGAACCTTTTGAGATTTATCTCCCTTAAAACTGGAATCTTTGGACTGTTCTTCAACTGTGTCTTTCACTAGAGAAGGATTCACATTCACTGAATCTTCTCTCTTACTTTCTACCTGCTCAGAATTTAGGTTTTCATCTTCTTTTAAATATTCTCGAGATGAGGAGTCTTCTATCACAGTAATATTCTCCTTAGCCAACTTTGGATTCAAAAGCTTTTTCATATTCAGTCTTAACTTATTCTTTGGTCTTGTTTTGGGTCTCCAATTTGACTCGCCTATCATTGCATAAGACCTACCACGAATCTTTATATTGGAAATTAGTACACCTTCATTTTCTATTTCAACCATGGACTTTCCTTTAGGTTTTTTATTGGGAATCTGTATGTTCTCTACTTCAATCTCGGATGGAACATAAGCATCTGCCATATTTTCTTGGATACCATTGACATCCTGATCAAGATCAATTGACCTCTTTTCTTCTTCTTGTTCTAAAATTGGTGCATGGACTTCTTCCATATCTTCAGAAATTTCTATCTGGTTATCTTCATCAATCTTCCTTTGCTCTCCACCTACATGTTCTTTGAGCTTATGAGCTGAAGACTCCACTTGATAATTCTCTTCTGCCGATTCAACAATGAACTCTTTCTTCAATCTTTTAACCAAGCTGTGAAGTTTATTCATCTATCTCTTTTTTTACTGATCCTCCTTTTCACTCTGAAACCCTGACAAAAAAAAAAAAGTAATCCCAAGTTTTACCTTTTTTCTTAAGCACAATACAAATAATCAACTTTATCAGTCCATGGTGGAAAATAGATTGCTTGGTATGATCTTGATGTTCCTTTACCCTACTTGACATTTTCTGCAGGCTCTTTAAGAAGAAGAAGGGGAGATTCATCTTTGATTCTTGGTTTAGGTGTTGTAAAAATCTGATATGATACTTAAATAAAGAAGCAAATCCACCTTCACAAGTTATATAACTCTTTAAAATATTAATAGGCTCCCTACACTTAGGTTTGAAATTCTGTACATGCACACCCTTGCCCTAGTTTTCTACAACTTCAGGCAGCAGGAAATCCTTCGATGTGAAGGTAAATGGTACTTTTTTAATCCAAAATTCACCCTTATCAGCAATATCTGTTTCTTATGGTATCATCTCTCTAGTTAACTCAATTTTTAGGGTATTGAATAGAACTGTATCTTTCTCTAATGCTTGAGTGAACCCATATGATACTTCAAAATGATAACCGTCAATTTTTTCAAAATATTTAAATCAGCCTACTCTTTGAAACAATTTTGCATATTCAGGGAAGCTTTTGGCCCAACCCATGTCAGAAGGTTCGGCCCTGTTGGTTTTGCCACTCCTCTTCATTTCTTTGCACTAAACCCTAACTATATCTTTCTTTCAAAAAATAGTTAAAACTATCTTGAAAATATCTCACTACAACAATAGACTAGAAGCTGAGAAAAATCAGGACCATAACTTGCTATTTATCAATTGCCCTGATCAGAATTAACCCTCTATCAATGCAAATCATGATTCAGTTAACGTTTTCTGTGTCTTGTTGCATACCTGTCACTATGATGATTTGTAATGCTGAAAATACGCTCTCCTGTCCTCATTCATGTTAGACAAACCTCCACAGTTCCATATTTGACAACCATGATTACACCCAGGCCATTTAATGATTTTGTCAAATTAGAAAAGCAAAAGGTGAACCCACGATCTTCTCATCTTCTCATATGCCCATCAAATTTTCCACTAGCTTTGAACAAACTCCATGGATGTGCTATCATAAATGCCTAAGAAATTTCCAATCTTCGAGACTTAGGACAGCTGCGATTTACCTGCATAATCCTTACCTTATTGTGCACACTTGTCATAATGATTATGAAGTCTATACACGTATCATTTTCTCTTTACACATGTAAAAACCCCATCATTTGCGATTTTGAACAACCAACGAGCTGATATTATAATTTTTTAAGTGCCTCGATTTTCTTGTAGTGCTTTAGTTCACAGTCCCTCCCTTTTGCGCTACAGGAATCTGCCTGACAAATATTTTTGACAAATGGCTCCAAAACAAAGGGTTAAGTGATATGATTCAACTTATATCAAAACTTATGATGGACTTTTTCGACTTTTCAAAAAAATATACACCTAATAATCCCATTAAAACTCTAAAACCAACAAATAAAGTAAATTCAAAAAAACAAATGACATGAAATCAAATAAAAATATGCTCATGATTCTAACACCTCAAAACCAAGCTCAAAAATTTAAAGAAATATGAAAAAACAATGCTTTAGAAATAACATGTACTCTAAAAACAAAACCTAGCTGTAACATCTGGCTCTGACTGCGGGATGAAGTCCTCCTTGTGAGGCTTCAAGAACCTGTAGATTAGTGCCTTCTATCACTAACTGAACTTTTTTGCTACTCTGCAAAATATCAATTTGGCTATGAAGTCTTTATTCAAACTTTGTCACATCGGTATATACAATGAAATGACAAGTTTTTTACCTTCAATAACTGAAAAAGTGTTAGAGGAACTGTCCATTTACTGGATTGGATAACTCTTCACCTTCCAAGGTCTGTAATATGAAGGTATTGTTCTCCAGAATATTCAGAACTATGAAAGGACCAAACCACAAACTGTCAAATTTTCCATGCTTACCCTTCTGTTCTTTTCTAGCATCCCACCTTAGTACCATATCTCCATATGAAAAAGTATTCTCTTTTATCCTCTTATCAAACCTTTCCTTAATCTTCCTTCTATGTATTTGATCTTTTTCCTCCACAACTTCACGTTTCTATTGTAATTCAATTAGTCCTTAAACTCTCCTTTGAATATCACTTGGTTCCTCTTCACTGTCTTGAAATAATTTTATTACTGGAATACCTAGCTGAATTGGAAAAACCACATCAGTTCCATATACTAGCTGAAAAGGAGAATTTCCAATGGTTGTCTTAGCTGTTATCTTGTCTGCCCGGAGTGCATATTTCAACATTGAATCCCATGACCTTTTATTTTGACTCAATAACTTCTTGATGCTATGAATAATATTCTTATTGGTTGATTCAGCAAACCCATTCCCTTGAGGATATTAAGGTGTTGAATGCTTTAGGAAAATCCCATTTTGTTCACGAAATGCAACCATATATTTAGACTTAAAGGATTTAGCATTATCAGTTAGCAACTTCTTTGGATATCCAAACCTAATAAGAATATTTTCTTGAATAAAACTGATTATCACCTTATTAGTTGCATTTCTAGTTGGAATAGCTTCCACCCATTTGGTGAAAAAATCAGTAGCTGTCAATATCCATCTATGTTGTCCTGAAGATGCAGGGTTTATTTCACCTATGAAGTCTAAACCCCATTTCTGAAAAGGGGCATTGACTGCAATGGGTTTCAATGGTAAATACATGAGCTTCTGTCTACCATCAAACTTTTGACAAGGAACACAAGCTCTAACATGTTGATACACATCTGAGAAAAGTGAAGGCCGGTAATATCCAGACCTCAGAATTTTATAGGAAGTATCCTTCCAGTATTTGTGTCCCCCACAAGCTCCTTCATGTGATTCTAAAATTACTTCCTTAATTTCTGATTTGTCTAAACATCTAATAAAAATACCTCCTGGGTCCTTCCAATACAGCTGTTGACCTACTAAACAGTGTTTAGTAGCTTTTAATTTCAATGACATAACTGCATTTTTTTCTAGATGTTCAGGGCATTGCAAATACAACAAGAAATGAACAATGTCTTCATACCATGTAGATCCTGCATATTGCTCCATAATCTTTCACTTCTCTTTCCCAAATTGTAATTCCTCTTGTATGGGATGTTCTGCCATCAAATGAAGGCCTACAACTTCATAGTTTGAATCAGCCAATAACCTTGCTAGACCTTGTCCTTTCACCAACTTAGTAGGCTTGATTTCCACATCGTACTCCATTATCTTAGCAATCCATCAAACTTTTGACAAGGAACACAAGCTCCAACCTGCTGATACACATCTGAGAAAAGTGAAGGCCAATAATATCCAGACCTCAGAATTTTATAGGCAGTATCCTTCCAGTATTTTTGTCCCCCACAAGCTCCTTCATGTGATTCTAAAATTACTTCCTTAATTTCTGATTTGTCTAAACATCTAAGAAAAATACCTCCTGGATCCCTCCAATACAGCTGCTGACCTGCTAAACAGTATTTAGTAGCTTTTAATTTCAATGACCTAACTGCATTTTTTTCTAGATGTTCAGGGCATTGCAAATACAACAAGAAATGAACAATGTCTACATACCATGTAGATCTTGCATATTGCTCCATAATCTTTCACTTCTCTTGCCCAGCTTGTAATTCCTCTTGTATGGGTTGTTCTGCCATCAAATGAAGGCCTACAACTTCACAGTTTGAATCAACCAATAACCTTGCTAGAACTTGTCCTTTCACCGACTTAGTAGGATTGATTTCCACATTGTACTCCATTATATTAGCAATCCATTTTCCTCATTTCCCTTCACTATCAGGCTAAGTCAAAAATCTTTAATGGAAGCATTGGGAACATAAGCAATAACTTTTGAATGTAGGACATAAATTCTGAAAAACTTTAATGCTTTTACCAGTGAATAAGCTTACTTCTCCAAGGTACTGTACTTCAATTTTGAATCCCTGAGAGTCTTACTGAAAAATGCTATTGGCTGCTCTAATCCTCCATCATTTTTCTGTAACAAAACTGCTATTGTGTCCCGTCATGCAAAAAAAAAGCCTAAAATTCTTTGCAAAAATCAGGGCTCACTAACACTGGTGCTTCTGTAAGAGCTTGCTTTATTTTCTCAAATGAATTCCTGGCCTCTGTTGTCCATTTTACTTCCTGATCTTTCTTCAACATAATTGTTATCTGTTTAATAGTTTTAACAAAGTTTGGTATAAACCAATGCAGAAAATTAATTTTCCCAATAAAAGATTGAACATCCTTCTTACTCCTAGGAAAACTAATTATTAGAATGGCCTTGAGTCTTTTTGGGTCAATTTTGATCCCATCAGCTAAAACCAAATGTCCTAATAGCTTACCCTCCTGCACAGCAAAATCATACTTTTTTGGATTTAGTGACAGCCCATACTTTCTATATTTCAAGAAAGTTTGTTTCAGGTGCTTTAGATGTTCTTCATCATACTGTGAGAACACTGTAATATCATCCAAGTAGATCACAACAAACTTCTCTTTCTCCCCAACAAAGGCTATATCCATAGCTCTTTGAAAGGTGGCCCCAACATTCATCAATCCAAATGGAATTTCGTCGTATGTGAAGGTACCCCATGGGGTAGTGAAGGCTGTCTTTTCTCAATCATCTGGATGCATTGCAATCTGATTGTACACGGGAAAACCATCCACCATTGAAATCCTTTGAGCACCCACCACCTTCTGCAAAATTTGTTCAATTTTTGGTAATGAATAATTGTCTTTTAGAGAAGACCTATTAAAATTACGGAAGTCTACACACAACCTTATCTCTCCATTCTTTTTTCAGACAGGAACTAGATTTGCTACCCATGATGAGTATCTAAGAGGAACAATGATTTTTGCATCCACCAATTTTTTAACCTCTTTTTTTATTACGGGAAATAGTGCAGGATTGATTCTTCTTAACTTCTGTCTAAATGGTTTTACATTAGGCTTCAAAGGCACTTTATGCTTAATAATACTAGTGTCATAAGTTTTTAAATCTTCGTATGACCAAGCAAAAATATCAGCATATTCTTTCAACAAATTAATGTACCTTTCCCTTTGCTCCATCGAAAGTGCTTTAGAAATCTTCACTATCTTGGGTTGCTCTTTTGTACCAATATTACAGTCCATAACATTCTCTTCTGAGGATTGCATAGCTGGTTTCAATGGAGTATCATCTTTTGAAAAAATCCTCTCAAGAGGTACCAAACCTTTAGGAATAAAATTACCCTTCAGCTCAATAATTTGATGGCCAACAATTTCATTTTCTTCATATTCCTCAGCATGTTCAGTTCCATCATCTTGCTCTTGATCAATTAAAGAATTAGAAAACTCACCAGTCAATTCTAAGAATCACTTAATATCCAAGTCATCTTCAAAAACCCTCCATTGTTTTATGTTATCAGGAACTGAAGGTCTGTACTTGACTTCTATGGGATACTTTAAATGAGTTGTCTTTGGAATTTTTAAATGAGTAGATTCTAGAGAAAGTGAATCAGAAGTCTGGTTATAATCTCTGGGAATATTGGAAATATTGAATGCAATAAATAAATTATCTATCATGTCCCAAACTTCATTCCTATACACTTTCAACAAATCCTGCTTTACTTGATAATTGTCCCTCACTTGCTGGACAACCAATTCAGAGTCGCCATAGATAGAAATTTGTTGAATTCCTGTGTCTTTTGCAGCTTTTAATCCCAACAACAATGCCTCATATTCTGGTATATTGTTTGTGGTAACAAACTCCAACTTATACATTAAAATTACCGATTCGCCACCAGGGGAATCAATAGAATACCTGCTCTTGCTCCCTCCTTGGATGAGGAGCCATCAAAATACATTTGCCACAACTCATCTTTTTTTTCTGCAGAACGCTTGATTGGTTTTTCCTTTTCCACCTGTAACATACCAGCTGTATTGTCATCATTGAAGTGTAACATACAAGAGCCCAAATCCTTCTCTACAGTGTACAATGGATGATTTGTGGGATTCCTATCATCAGTAACAATATAAGAAAACTGTAATTCTCTATACAACCTCCTATTCTCATCTCCAAAAACAGGGATTGTTGCATATGAAAAATCCATCTGTAAGGTACCCCCTACCTTCTTAGCCCAAGACCTAGAAAGTAACATTCCAAATTTGGGAGCAATATCTGCTACCACAACATCCATGATGACACTTTTCATAGGTAACTGTGTTAAATTTACCACCATATCTTTAATCAACCCCAAACATTTAACAGCCCTAGAATCAAAAGCATATAAGTCTTGATAAGGTTTTGTGATACTTAACCCTAAAGCCTCCATAACTGTCTTAGGCATCAAATTGTGTGAAGGCCCGGAATCAAGTAAACAGTTTGGAATCATCTGATCATGAACAATCAACATTATATATAAAGGTGGAGATGAACTTGAACCCTTTTCAGTTTTATCAACTAATGCAGAGCCAATGAAAATTCTAGTATGTTCTTGTAGGTTTACTGTATTTGATGGTATTTGATTAGTTGTTGAACCCATCATTTTCAAAACTGAATTCTTATAACCAGGATTTTTTATCAGCTCAGTAAATGGCATTGGAATTTTAATTTTGCACAACTCATTTTCAAAATTAAAATTCTGCTAATTCTTATTTAGTTCTTCAACTTCAATCACCTTTTCTGGATGACCCTGATCATGCCCTTTTTCCTGTGTTTGACTGCCTGATTGCTTAGGAGGAAGAACTGCTTTCTTTCTATGGTTTTGAGCAACTTGATTTGGTCCTGACCTTAAACCAATAATCCTTTTGGGTTAGGAATGGAATATATCTGCTGTTACATCAAAACCTAAATCATTTTTTGTTTGAAAAATATTTGCATCATAATACTCAGAATTTAAATAATCTTCTTTAGTTAAAAAACCTTCTGTCAAGAGTTCCCCAAAATAATTTATATCTTGATTTGTATCTTCAAACTGCTCATCCTCCTCTACTTCTCCTTCATCAATGACATTGTTTTGGAGTGGTGGTGGCACTTTCTGATCTTCAGCTTCTCTTCTCTCCCTTTGTATATCATTATTCCTTCTTTCTATGGGAATGAACCTAGGTGCAAATTGTCGTCTAAACTGATTAGGATTATTAGGGTTTCTTTCCCCTTCCTGAGCAGGCCTATTTATATTCTTCTCCAATTCCAATTTGTTTAAATTTTTTGTTAGAATTTTTACTAATTTTGCCATTTCATCAATTTTACTATCAGCTGATTGTGATGTTGAAACTACTGGAGCAGCCTCTTTTTTACCTTTTTTGTCATAAACTTGTTGATTTGAATTCACTTTTAGTCTATTAGAATTAGCTAGAATATTGGATTCTACCTCTAATGCTACTTCTTGCATGTCCAATAAACTAACTGGTCTTCTTTATCTTAGGTGCAAAGAAAATTCATGATCAAAAGCATTTGCATAGGTAAGTTTTGCTGAAGTTTCTGAGGGTTTAATTTCTGCTAGAATTCTACCATACATCTTGTTGAATCTTTTAGAAAATTATGCTATGGTTTCATATTTTTTCCTCCTTAGGGCTCCAAATTCTGTAATATAATATGTATGATCCTTGGTATCACCCCATTGCCTCATGAAAACATCCTGAAGTTCCTCTATCAAGGTAATTGAATTTGATGGTAACTCTCTGAACCACTTCCTAACCTCCCCATCCAGACTCTGCACAAACACTCTCATCCATACATCTTTTGATTCAATGTTTTGGTTATCTACATAAGTGAGAAATGCATCCCAGTGCTCTTCAGCTGTTGTTTCACCCTACCCATTTAACCTTCGAAAATATTTCTGATGATCTCCCCTAGGGAGAGCATGTAAGGGCTGAGCAAGAACTAATGGAGCATACCTAGCTGCCACCATCCTATCCATCATATCTAATGGAGGCTACTGAGCTACCATTGTGAAACTACTAGGGTTTGATGCAGGAAAAGATTTGTTTACTAGACTAGTACTTAGCTGAAAATTGCTTTTGCTGGTTTTGAACTAGAACAATGGTATTTTTCCAGGAGATTGAGTTTTTTCCTTTTTAAAGGATTGAGGATCAGTAAATATTTGAAAAATGCTAACAGGTATAGAAGGTGTTAACCATGATGAATCTTGTTTTTATTCTTTAGAAAATGGAAAGGGTGATAGTAGGTGAGATTGATTAGGGCCACATAAAGCTGGGGATGACTGTGATTTCTTAATTTTCCCAGATTCTTTCAAAATTTTCTCTGGGTCTGAGACACCTAGGTGTAATGGTGAAGTAGGCCTTCTTCTTGTCCCAACCTTCCTAGTATCCACTGTGAAAACTGTTTGGTGAAATGTAGTCTAAATTATTTGTTGGTTTTGTCCACCTCTCAAAACCAGTTGAATAATAAAAACCTAGGGAATGTATGCTTCAGCTTCGTCCCCAACAACAACGCTAAAGATGTTAGTTCCATAAATTGTTCCAGACTACAAGATGAACAAGCCAACATAATCTCTAAAATGAAACAAAGTAAAACTATCTTTTTGTATTGCTTTTGGTTTGAAATTTTCATAAACAAGAGGGTAACATAAAACAAGCTAAAACATGTACTAAATCATATAAAACTCAAAAACTGAGCTGAACCATATATAACAAATAAACTAGATAGAACAAAGGAAAGAAATTGAGTTCCACCCACAACCTATAAGCATTTCATGAATAAAACATTATACAAGAAATGAAATTGCACATTGAGTGATTTAACAAACCATAAATGAAATTAGAATTGAAGATAATATGGGCTTATGAGTGATATATATCATAATCAGTCAAGAAAATTACATGAGAGTTTGGATCTTAGCTTGACACGGTAGCTTTTGAGCCTCCCCTTGCAAAAAACTCGAACCCTCCTACCATCTAATTCCTTTATTTTATCCTTCTTCCATCCCAAAAAACAGTTGCTTAATTTCCCGACTAACTTTAGGTCAAGTCCTCGTAACTGCAAAAACAGTTACTTAACTACATAACTAAATTCTAGGTACAGCTCTCGAAACTGCTACAAAATGATTGTTTTTACAAAATATACTATTTATCTTTACAAAAATTGACTATATGACACCTGTCAGAAATTATCTTTTAAATATTTTGGCTGCTTCATCCAGAAGTGCTATCCTTTCCAGAGCTTGTGATTTTCTTCTGGTTCTTTGTTGCTCAACTTTCAAGTCTTCAACCCTCCTTGACAGTTCTTGATTCTGTTGGGTTAAATCTTGAATTTTCTGATTTAACTCCTCAAATTTGCTTTCTTTCTACCTCTTCCTTTTTAACGCTTCCTTTGAAACCACAATCAACTCCTGATAACGGTGTTAATATCTTCAAGATATTCTCTTAACTTCCTATTTTCCATAACCAAACCTTCATTTGTTTCATTCAGAAAATCAATTTGATACTTGTACTATTTAATTGTCTTCTGAATATTTTCATTCTCTGAGTCTATGAATTTTCCTTCTTGGAATGAAGAAGATTCCTCAGATAACCAAGGGATATTTAATGTCCTAAAGATTGCCTCATCATCTTCTTCATGCTGCTCTGTTACTACTACAGGAACATTTTGAGATTTATCTCCCTTAAAACTGGAATCTTTGGATTGTTCTTGAACTGTGTCTTTCACTAGATAAGGCTTCACAGTCACTGAATCTTTTCTCTTACTATCTACCTGCTTAGAATTCAGGTTTTCATCTTCTTTTAAATCTTCTCGAGATGAGGAGTCTTCTATCACAGTAATATTCTCCTTTGTTAAATTTGAGCATATAGATCTATAGACAAACACACAACTCACAAAGAAGATCTCACAATTTACTCAGCCATTGAAGAATGAAACAGTGCAA
>LPNX010377334.1:173012-254184 GCA_001517045.1 Pseudotsuga menziesii
GATTCAAAACTGTGAAATGGAATCAAATCCCCAACAGTAGTTTTGTAGGAGACTTGCGGTACTTGTTTCTTCACACCGTTGATGAGAACAGCTACAAGCAGTACTGAAAGATTTTGAATTTGATATATTAAACCAAGAAATATCAGATCAGATCTAAATAATATCATATCAGATCCAATAAGGTTAATATCAGATTCAAATAAATGGTTAACCGTGACGGTCGATGCACAGCTTTTTTCTTCTTCAAAATTCTGAATTTTGGTGCATGCAATCCTGCAAGAGTTTGCTGGAAAAAATAGATCATGGGGAGTGAATGGATCACTCTGGTAATCTGATATTTCTTCCAAAATATCCAAGGTATCACATATTTGCACACCAGCAGCAACATTAGAGGGAGAAAAATCAAATTTCTCTTCACTTTCGGAAGCAATTACTAGTAAATTTTGCACAGAATTTAAAGGAAAATCACCGGTGAATGTTTGCATGGAAGTGCAGTAGAATTTTTCTTCAATATCAGATATTCGAATGTCTTCTTGTATTTCAGCAATATGAGAAGATGAGATATCAGAGATCTCATGAACTTCCGGAGCATCAAGAGAAGGAGTCACTGCATAGAGACTGTCTTCCATTCGAATTGACTGTGTAGAAGCTTCTACTTCTTCTTTATATTGAACAACTTCATCAGAGAGAGTGGAGGCCGATATTTTTGGATCAAGGATGCTTATAGTGCTGGATGTGCTCCATCTGCTATGAATTCCAAAGGTTATGTCCAATCTTGTCCAGAGTTCCTTTAGACCTTGTCTCATCAAAGATGAAACCATTTCGAAGTTGTACCTGCAAAACAAAAAAAATGATCCAGTAGGAGATCTGAGGAGGAGAATTTCCTTGTCCGCCGAGGCTCTGATACCATGTTAAATTTGAGCATATAGATCTGTAGACAAACACACAACTCACAAAGAAGATCTCACAATTTACTCAGCCATTGAAGAATGAAACAGTGCAAAAGGCTTGCAGCTATGAATGCTTTCATTAATCAAAAAAGTAATCCAGATAATAATTACAATGATGTAAAATGGCTTTAATAGCCACAAGCAATTTGAATCCACATGAGAAATTTCGAATTGATGACTCTACTTGACTGTAGGTAACCAAGACTTGTCTAAATCACAATTGGAGTTCTAAAACACAACTAACTGTTACATTTAGTATTAAATAATGGTTAACTGACTGTGGTAGGTGAGAAAAGCGCCCCACATGTGTGAAATTAATTAAACCATTATTTAACTGAATGTAACTGACTCCTAACTTGTCTTGACTAGTCATCAACTGAAGTTAAGGACCCAGTAGTTAACTGTCCTTGTCTAAATCATAACCGGAGTTCTAAAACACAACCAATTGTTACATTTAGTATTAAATAATGGTTAACTGACTGTGGTAGGTGAGAAAAACGCCCCACATGTGTGCAATTAATTAAACCATTATTTAACTGAATGTAGAGAGCTAGAACTGAATGTAACTGACTCCTAACTTGGCTTGACTAGTCATCAACTGAAGTTAACTGACCTTGGTTGGTTTCGATACTCCCAGTTGCTTCCTAAATTGTAGGGATTGATCTAGGGGACTCCTAAGCTTATGCAATCAAGTGCAATAAGTGGCAGTGAGCCTCATTTAGTGTTCCCCACACTTTGGTAACTGAAACATGTGCCCCAATTAGGTTAAGTTTAACCAATGGTGATAATGACTATAAATAGACTGGATGGACTCCCGATTTAGACATATGACCAAATTTGGACAAGGGAGGATTAATAATCCTAACATCCTTAGCCAACTTTGGATTCAAAATCTTTTTCATATTCAGTCTTAAATTATTCTTTGGTCTTGTTTTGGGTCTCCAATTTGACTCACCTATCATTGCATAAGACCTGCCATGAATCTTTATACTGGAAATTAGTACACCTTCATTTTATATTTATTGGATTTCCTTTAGGTTTTTTACTGGGAATCTGTATGTTCTCTACTTCAATCTCGGCTAGAACAGAAGCATCTGCCATATTTTCTTGGATATCATTGACATCCTGATCAAGATCAATTGATCTCTTTTCTTCTTCCTGTCCTAAAACTGGTGCATGAACTTCTTCCATATCTTCAGTAATTTCTATCTGGTTATCTTCATAAATCTTCCTTTTCTCTCCACCTACAGGTTCTTTGAGCTTCTGAGCTGAAGACTCCACTTGTGCATTCTCTTCTACTGATTCAACAATGACCTCTTTCTTCAATATTTTAACCAAGCTGTGAAGTTTATTCATCTGTCTCTTTTTTTATTGATCCTCCTTTTCACTCTGAAACCCTAACCAAAACAAAAAGTAATCCCAAGTTTTATCTTTTTTTTGAAGCATAGTACAAATAATCAGCTTTATCAGTCCATGGTGGAAAATAGATTTCTTGGTATGATCTTGATGTCCCTTTACCCTACTTGAAATTTTCTGCAAACTCTTTAAGAAGAAGAAGGGGAGATTCATCTTCAATTCTTGGTTTATGTGTTGTAAAAATCTGATATGATACTTCAATACAGAAGCAAATCTACCTTCACAAGTTATATAACTCTGTAAAATCTTAATATGCTCCCTCCACTCAAGTTTGAAATTATGTACATGCACACCCTTGCCCCAGTCTACTACAACTTCAGGCAGCAGGAAATCCTTTGATGTGAAGGTAAATGGTACTTTTCTAAACCAAAATTCACCCTCATCAGCAATATGTGTTGCTTTTGCTATCAGCTCTCTAGTTAACTCAATTTTTAGGGTATTGAATAGAACTGTATCTTTCTCTAACCCTTGAGCAAACCCATATGATACTTCAGAATGATAACCATTAATTTTTTCAACATACTTAAACCAGCTTGCTCTCTGAAACAATTTTGCACATTAAGGAAAACTTATTTTCCCAACCTCTCCTCTTCATTTCTCTGCACTAAACCCTAACTATATCTTTCTTTCAAAAAATAGTTAAAACTATCTCAAAAATATCTCACTACAGTAATAGACTAGAAGCTGAGAAAAATCAGGACCATAACCTACAATTTCTCAATTTTCCCTTATCAGAATTACCCCTCTGTCAATGCAAATCATGATTCAGTTAACGTTTTCTGTGTCTTATTGCATACCTGTCACTATGATTATTTGTAATGCTGAAAATACACTCTCCTATCCTCATTCACGTCAGACAAACCTCCATAGTTCCATCTTCGACAACCACGATTACACCCATGTCATTTAATGATTTTGTCAAATTAGAAAAGCAAAAGGTGAACCCACGATCTTCTCAGCTTCTCATCTGCCCATCAAATTCGCCACTAGCTTTGAACAAACTCTGTGGATGTGCTATCATAAATGCTTAAGAAATTTCCAATATTTGAGACTTAAGACAGCTGCGATTTTATCTTTACACATGTAAAAACCCCATCATTTGCGATTTTGAACAACCAACGAGCTGATATTATAATTTTTTAAGTGCCTCGATTTTCTTGTAGCGCTTTAGTTCACAGTCCCTCCCTTTTGTGCTACAGGAATATCCCTGACAATATTTTTGACAAATGGCTCCAAAACAAAGGGTTAAGTGATATGATTCAACTTAGATCAAAACTTATGATAGACTTTTTCGACTTTTCAGAAAAATATACACCTAATAAGCCCATTAAAACTATAAAACCAACAAATAAAGTAAATTCAAAAAAAGAAATGACATGAAATCAAATAAAAATATATTCTAACACCTCAAAACCAAGCTCAAAGATTTAAAGAAATATGAAAAAACATTGCTTTAGAAATAACATGTAATCTAAAAACAAAACCTAGCTATAGCAATAGACATATTTCAACAACCATGGATTCCCATGCTACTCATAGTTGATGTAGGAAGTGTGTGCTAAAACTCCATTGGTGTGAGAAAAATGTACACCCTCTATGGTGCACAACTCAAACAAGTACCTATTCATCCATGCCTCAGATGAAAAAATACTACAACTATCAGGTCCATATGGAAAGCTTGTGGCTTTCCCATGTTCACACTCCCAATGGGTCAACTCTTTGCCACTAGTCAAGCAATCACTACTATGAATGGAGGAATCCAAAATAGGTAAAGGATTCCTATGATGCTCCTCCTGAGAAGAAGATGGTGGTCTCATAAAATAACCACGTATGAGTGTGGGAGCCTCTTGCTCCTCACTTGGAACCAAGAGAAATAATCCCTTCATTGAGTTATCATCGTCATGTACCATGGTAATAATAGGAAGTGCATAGGATGAAAAGTCATGAACCAAATTGAAATTTCTAGAATATTTCATCCACCAATAATGTGGATGGATCCTTGTCTCCCTTGATTGTTCCATCATATGTATCATCTTGTTCCTCCTCCAAAATTATATAATTTTCACTAAGAGGTAGCTCCAAATCTCTTTGAAATAGTGCAAGTGATTGGTGTTCATTTTGTTTGACCCCAAAATCCTCAAGCACATACAAACCAAAATGCACCTCATGTGTATGGGAGGTATCTAGTTGATGAAAAATATATCTTTTCTGATTCTCACATGTCAGGACAATGACAGTTATAACAAAAAAATTATTGCAGAAACAAAAGAACCCTTTACTTCTCAAAATCTTATTATAACTAATGACTCTACCCACCCAATCAATGGATGAATATTTCATTTGTCGATCCATATGGAATGTGATCAAACACCTCCTCTAGACAAGAATATACCACCCATAAGGGTAGCTCATAAGGTGTCTCCTTCAAAGCATGCATGTCCAACAACCCTTTACCGATGCAAGCAATTCTAGTGCATCCTTGATCCTCTATTTTAGTGATATATTTATCTACCCAATCCATGAATAGATAATCACCTTTTCTTATTGATTCGATTGGAATGTCCAACCATATTTCCCATATATAAGAACTCTTCATACTTCTTCTCAAAATCAATAAGTGCTTGGATTGGATATTCTTCATCATGGATCTTCACAAGCACCTTTGAATTTGCACCTTCCTCATGTTTATCCTCCACATGAGGTTCCTTCATCACATCCACTATGTCATATGACATGTGCAAATGACCATTTTCCATGCAAGATAGGGTGTGGTATGAACTCAACTCCTTTCAAATTTTATCATTGTACATTCTTGATTCTTTAAGGTTCCTCTTTGTGATCTTCAATAAATTACTGATGATCTCCAACTCACTAGTGAGCCTTTCAGATTCTTCTTCTTCATTCTTAAGCACAGTATGGTACATTTAAGCCACCATAAGGATATGATATCTATATAATAGTGAGTATAAAATTGAGGAACAACAATATTAGAACCAAGAAAAAAGTTATTACAGATTCATACAAATCAATTAACTCAATGAATGCCAAAAATTGCGCAAAAGGCTTGCAACACTAAAATTATAATCATTAATTCAGAAGATAGATTACAATGCTCTATAATGGAATGAATAGCCAAGAAAGTTGAATCTCAAAGAGGTCATTTAAATTGAATGCATGAGAGTGGCTTACTTGTTAGTTAACACCACTGGGCACATTAGTTACCTACTTAACTGCAACATAATTGACTCTAACAGACTTGGAGGAAATTTAAACTGAGTCTAACTAAGTCAGAACTCAACTACATGCCAACAAGTAGGTGGAAACACCTTTTTGACTTCATTTAGCTGAGAATAATTGAACTGAATGACCAAAAATAGGTGAGGGCACCTTCCATGTCTCTAGTTTAACTGAAATTAGGTCAAAATTATGTAAAATGTAGGTGGAGGCACCTTTATCACTCTAGTTAACTAAAAATTAGGCGTGGATGCTCCCATTTGATTGAGTGGGTTCATTTAATCAAGAAGATCAATCCATATTAGTTCCACAAATGAAGGAGTAGGCTCAATTAGGTTTCCTGAATGAAGGAGGAGGTCCATATAACTGAAACTGATGAGATGTTGATGATGCAAGCACCTGTTTGAGTCAAATACTTAGGATAAGTGGAAAATTAGGTTTTTTTAGCCCAAATAATGACTTGGAGTTGGAAAATTTCTCCAACACCACCACTTAAGGTAATATAATCTAGAGGAGTAAAAAAGAGGGCCCCAACAACAAAGGCCATAGGTCACCCTGTACATAAATATTCCTAAAATACTCAAAAACTCCAAGTGAGGAAAGAGGTAAAAACCCAGTGGAAAAGAAAACCCCCCCTCAAACTGAACACTAAAGGATCTAATTTGTCCTCACCATATTAGAAATCACCCCTAACAGTGAACAGAGGTAAGATAACTTCTTCTCAGTGAAGCTCTTGGTCTGAGATGTTTGCAATTTTCTCTTCTGTAGGGAAATATTGCAGTACAATGGTTCTGTCATGCACAATATATCTGATGTATTGCAAGTGGATATTGATTTGTTTGGTCCAATGACACTTAACCAGATCTATTGATATATTTATAGAACTCTTATTGTCACAAAAAATTATAGTAGAAGTGGTTCTATCAATATCAAACTCAGCTAGAATACCCTGGGACCAAACTGCTTGAATGCAAGCATTGAATTCTCCTCGGTACTCTTCCTTTGTTGAAGATAAGGAAATGGATTCCTACTTTTTGCTTGATCAGAAATTAGGACCACTACTAAACATGAACATATCTGGAAGTGGAATTCCTATCAATTCTATCACCTTCCCTATTTGAATCAATGAATCCCACCAAGTCAAGATCGGAGTCTACAACATAGTGAATGCCAATTTATCTAGTACCCTGCACATAATGTACAATCCTTTTGGATACCTTCCAATGAATCTCATGGGGATTCTGCATGTACCTTAACACAACATTCATGGCATAATAAATACTAGGCTAATAATGTTTCAAGTACAAAAGACTACCAATCAATTGTTGGTAGAGTGTAGAATAGCCCTCCTCAAGACTGATTCCTAAGTGGAATGGGAATGGTGTAGCCTAAAATAATGCCATATTAAACTTGTTTAGCAGGTACAAATCATATTTTTATTGGTATATCATGATCCCATCAAAATTCTGAGTGATTTCTAGACCAAGAAATTGCTTCAGCATGCCTAAATCACTCATATCAAATGCTTGGTGTAAAGCGGTTTTATGAAGCTAATCGAAGAAAGAGTGCTTACTGTAATCAATAGGTCATCGACATAAAGTAAATTTATCATCAAAATACCTTAATTATTCTATGATACACATTCATATCTTATTTTCATCTTGCAAATTTTTGCGATAGAAGAAAGGAATCCATCTTTGCATACCATGCTCTTAGGGCATGTTTTAAGCCATACACGGATTTCTTTAATCTGCAAACTAATGTCGAATATGATATGTAACCTTCAGGATAATTCATGTAGATATATTACAAATAATCCCCATGAATAATGCATTCTTCACATCCATATGATGCACCTCCCAGTGTTTCAATGCAGAAATTTCCAAGACTAGTCGAATTGAGTCCATTCTTGCAACTGGTGCAAAAGTTTCTTTCTAGTCCACTCCTTGGACTTGTGAGAAAAAAATTTCCACCAACCGTGCTTTTTTTATTTTCAGGTTTAAGAATCATAAAAAACCTTGGTTCAATATACCCATTCACATTGAACCAGTTTCCTCCTAGGAGGGAGAGAAACTAGCTCCCATGTTGCGTTTTTCTTAAGAGAGTGGTACTCCTCATTCGTGGCAGCTTGCCATCTTGGATTATGGTGGGAATGATAGTATGGTTTTTTATCTGATCCAATCATCATAAAAAAAAATTAGGATATCAAAGGATCAACACATGAAATATCTATACCTTCACTTTGAAAGTCTGCTCGAGTTCTTCTTGGATCAACATGATTTCCAATGGTTGAACCGACAAATGTGAGAGTCTTTTCTGCTCCTTTTGGAAACTGAGGGGGATCATTTGGATATGAATCAAAAAATGATTCTTCATGCTCGTTAATATCATACATATCATCTGAAATATTAAAACATGTACTTCCATTATCATCTCCAGAATATTCATTAGAAAGAGGAAGCAATTTGGCAGTTTCTTCCTCCAATAGTTGCAGATCTTGAAGAGGTTCTTCAAATTGGAAACTTCTATCGATGAATATATTTTTGGATATGATATATATGAATTTTTATCCTTTGAATTTTTCATCACATCTAATGAGGATGCACTCAATAATCTGCGTTTCCAAATATTCTCTCTTATCAAGTGGAATTCTAGCCCATGGAGTGGACACAAAAACCCTGAGATTGGACACATCAGGCTTGTGACCAGTGTAGGATTCGAAAGGAGTTTTACATTTGAAAAATGAGTGTTGAAATATATTATTAATGTATGCAAAAACATTAATGGCCTCATCCCAATGGTTTGCAGCCAAACCTTTAAAGTCAATCATACAAGTTGTCATCTCTTTTAGTGCTCGATTTTTCCTCTCCGCTACACCATTCTGTTGAGGTGTGTAGGGGACTATGTATTGGTTATGGATTCCATTATATGCAAAAAAAATCTGAATCTCTGATTTGATATATTTCCCACCATTATCATATCTAATATATTTGATTTTGATACCAATGGTAGTCACCAACAAAAGCCTTGTAAATCTTGAATTTTTTAAATACTTCCAATTTTTTTTGATAAAGTAGACCCATGTGAACCTTGAAAGGTCATCAATGAAAGTGAGAACATAGCTAGAGACATTAATGGAGGTTGTTGGTAATGGACCAATGATAAGTATGTGAATCAGCCCCAAAATACAAGAAGCTTTGATAGCTTTTCCTCGATCAAACTTGTGCTTAGGATGCTTTCCAACTATGCAACCTTTGCAGATCCCTTTTGAGGATTTGATGTTCGTAAATCCTTCCACCATGTAATAATTTTGTAGAAGATGCAAATAATTATAATTTAGGTTTCAAAACCTCTCATTCCATAGCCATATAAACTCATTTCCATGAGTCAGAAAGGCACTTGGCTTTGAATATGGCACAAAATTGGAAAACTCATATGTTTTTGCAGCATGATTTTCTTTGCCTACTGCAATGAGTTTTCCTGTGGTTATTTCAGAAATTTGAAAATCATTGGGGTTGAATACAAAGTTATTGGGAAAACCAGTATTTGCAATTTGATACAAAGAAATCACATTTGAAGCAACAGAGGGAACATATATAACATTGTGAAAACCGCCATGTTCTAAGTGAATTGTGCCTTTTCCTTTTAATAAGATTTTTGAGTCATCCCCCATGTGGATGGAGATACAATATTTAGAGTCCAATGATGTGAAGTATTCTTTAATTATAACCATATGATTTGAATCTACAGAGTCTATGATAAGATATTTTTCATTCAAAACACTTTCCATGATTGCATGACCTATTTCAAGATGATCATTCCAATCTCCATTGTCCTTCTTCCTTCTGCCATCTGGAAGAGTGATGTTGTTTTTCTCCAAGAGAAGGGCCATTTGCTCAATAGTCCTCTTCATGCACAAGATTTTAGGATGAAATCCCTTGCCACAATAAGAGCACTTTGTCTTGTATTTTCCCCTTTTCTTTTATTTCTTTGAGCCTGAGGGCTCATCTAACTGCTTCGTTTTCTCCTCATGCTTAGGAGGATCAAATTTGGTCTTCCTTTTTATTTCCTTTAGAATTTGTAGCCTTGGGTCCTCCATCAAAAAAATCTTGATCCTTGGAGGATCTCATGGATCCCATTTGAACAAGTTTATCATGCTCATTGGTTAAGGAATCTATGAATGCATTCAAGTTTGGCATCTTCCAATTCGGAATTGTGAGTTTTCCCGTATGGAAGGTAGAGACAAACACAAAATAGTGTACTCCTAGCTTCGAAGGAACATAAATAATTAGTTGTTAATATTTCTTCTCTTCTCTTCATTGCTTCAATTGAAGCATTAAATGTTTGAACCTGGTGAAGAATTCATTTATGTTCTTGAAATTTCCAGGATTGAGAGAGATCCGTTCATTATATAACTGATAAACCCTCATCTCATCTTGCTTGTCGAATAGTTTGGAAATTTTTTCCCACACTTATTTGGGAGTCTTCAATCCACTGAGATGAAAAATAATATCCTTCAAAATGGAGAGGCATAGGAAACCATAAGCTTCATCAAGCTTATTCCAGTATTTGGACTTCATCAGCCCATATTAGCTCCCCTAATGAAGGAGGAGGCTCAATTAGGTTCCCCAAATGAAGGAGGGGGTATAAATAACTAAAACTGATGAGATGTTAATGATGTAAGCACATGTTTAAGTCAAATACTTATGATCAATGGTAAACTAGGTTGTTTAATCCCAAATAATGATGCGGAGTTGGAAAATGACTCCAACAGTAAGTTCATGTAGCTCTCCTTCATCTTGACCACTCCTTCTTTAAGTGCTATGAATTCTTCAAAAAATGCTTCTCCTTCCAATTCTCCACTAGAAGCTTTCCAAAAACATCTTGTCACCAAGGCATTGGTGTCAACAAAGTTCTTCATGGATTCCACAAGCTTCTCTTTGTCCTTCTTTAGTGATCCACTAAAATGGCCTGGATCATAAAGAATATCATCCACCAAGGTTTCTCCTTACAATGGCTGACACCTAATACCATATTTTTTGTGGCATGGATCCAAAATACATATCTCATTCTCAACACATAGGTCTGCATTGTAATATTTTTCAAAATCATTTCCATGGTATGAAATCGAGGGTAACTCTGAGGGTTGCAATGAAATGTGACCTTTTAAAAAATAAAAAATTACATCATACATTGGAATTTCATCCTCATCCTCTTCATGTAGGGACACTATGGTGGCATTCTCTTCCACCAAACTCTCTGGTTCACACCCAAGTGGTGTGGCCTTGTCTTCTTCTTCTTTGTGAAAATCAAGTGGTGAATGTAGATATGATTTATAAAATTTCTTTTAGATCTGATCCACAAGATGTCTCACCACCCTCACATGATACAATATCCTTAGCAATGATTTTAAAATAACCCACAAAGAAGCTGGAAGTGAATTCATCTTCCACACTACTAGAAACCAGATGTTGAACTGTCAAGTCTTTAGTTGTGCATGGACCCTCTTCATCTTCTTCTTGGAGTAATGGGGCACAAACAAGATATTCCTGCTCATATTCTCTCAAGAAAATTAAGGTTTCTCCATCTTGAATGGTATTGTGACCATCATTTTTGGAGACTCTTATTGAAGAGAAGCCAAAGAATCTCATAATGCTTGAACATGAATTTGGATTCGATGAATCTTCAATTTTGGTTCCTTCTTCTTCCTCTTTAATGAAATAGGTGGAACAATTTTGTTCATATAAGGATGGTTTGCTTATCTTTGAATAATATTAATCAAAATTATGTGTCAAAAATCCATACTTGAGATAGACATACTCCTTGAAAGTCATGATTGCACCAATATCCTTGCCCAATGCTAGATACTCTTGGTAGAAGTGGGGCATCTCCTCACATAGTTCGATAATTAGTGCCAAGTATTTCTTGGCCATTTGCATATAATACCTGATTTATTCTTGTTATGATGGATTATATAAATCATCATCCTCAACTCTTGGTATTCCTCCATCAACATAGATGATTTTTTCTTCATATTATTCAAAATAATCTTCAACTATTGGTACAAGCATCATGCTTGCAACTTAAAATCTGTTATGCAATATTTAATCACTGAGATATCACTTTCCATGGGAGTAGAGGAAAGAGATCTGATACAACTTTAATTTACCTAAGGGATGAATAGGCACACTAACTTAAGCAGAAATCATCTTTAATGTTCAGTTCACCAAAGAAAAAAACTATGCGAAAAATTGAACATGAATTTACTTAATTGACCTTATTTCTCAATGATTCAATACTAAGAATTTGTATTTACAATATTAATTGTAGGTATTCAAATATATATCACATATGGAATAAATTCAGAATTCAGGTTGAGACAATCCAAGAGATGCTTGACCTCAAGAATCCTATGCACAATGTGTTGGGACCATTTAGGTTTCGAGCATCATCCAAGATGAAGTCTACTTCCAGGATCCTAAGAAACTTGAAATATGCATACTATATCCCTGATCTCATTGTTACGGAGAAAAATTCCTATGGATTGGGGTGTACCACAACAGACAGAGAAACCATAGAAATAAATCC
This sequence comes from Pseudotsuga menziesii, assembly GCA_001517045.1. Lineage (NCBI taxonomy): Eukaryota > Viridiplantae > Streptophyta > Pinopsida > Pinales > Pinaceae > Pseudotsuga > Pseudotsuga menziesii. Next base: position 185,201 of record LPNX010377334.1, read on the forward strand.
CTTCCCAATATGCAACAGAAATACAACATCTAACACTAAAGGATCTCAAAACATACCTTATTATAGATGGTTGAAGTAGACCCCCGTTGAGCTTTTTCCAATCCTGCTTGCGTTAGAAATTTACTCTCAAAAACAGTAAACAAGGAAAGCATGCTATATAATATAGTGTTAGGCCTACTCTAGCATATATAATTAATAATGCATAAGAAATTAAATGCATCCATGGATTCAATATTCATTCAATTGCACATCATTGGATAGGAAACGATATTTCTATTAATAAAACCAGAGATTACATACGTGACAACCTCTATAGGCATGTCTGTGAACTGGAGAAACTGAGTCCTCCATCTCTCGATAGCAAGCTCACAAACAAAGGAAAGCTTGGGAAGAACACAAATTTATCCAAGGGACAAAGGGATGTAGACTCAAGTACAAGCAAGCTACGACAACAATGGACTATAGTTTTCTTGCTCTTCAATTCCTCTTCTTCAATGTATCCAAGGGGTTCCTTATGGAAGTTCAAATCCGAGCGATCTCGAGGCATATGGAAGCCCAAGAGACAAGTGACTCGGATCCACATGAAGGAAAACTCCAAAAATATTTGGACTTATGTACACATCCCTATGTATGTGGGTTTAAGGGTAATATCCACATATATACACGAGAAAGGGATTAAAAGTCGCGTACAACAAATAATAGGTGTTTTAAGGGATGATATTGGAAACATCAAAGGTACAAAAATGTTCCATGGGGTCCAAAGAGTCTACAGAGGGATAGGGAAGGCCATAAAAGTGTGATCAACCATGTGTGGTAAAATCAGCTGTAACAGATGCCCCCTAATGTGTGAGGTCAGAGGGGTAACATGATGGCCAAAATACATTATAAATCCATCCCAGAAGTGGAGTGATAAAGAACCAGGTGGAAGAACCAGCCATCCATCAGTATTGTACAATAATCAATCTCTGCATATGACTGCAAATAAATATAGCAGTCTCGGATACATAATAGTGCAATGGCCATGAATAGGCATGATATACAAAATGTGACATGTGCGGTCATCGCCACATACAATATACGATAGATCAGAATCTCCATGATGAAGATATACAAAGGATCAAGATCTCCATGAAAGCTGAAGATATACAATGGATCAAGATTTCCATAATGGCTGAATATATCTGACATAGACTGGAATCAAGTCACGAGAGCTGAAATCTCATGAACACTAGCACGATCAAGGAGGTAGCATATGTGGAATGCCACCAATCTGAAAAGTCTTCTACACAAACTGCTATGAGTACATGCCCTACTATGTGAATAGAGGTGTCAAGGTCGAACATAGTAGTCCATCATCTGATTACCGGTCATTGATGTATACCGTTAATAGACACGAGATCACCCATCGATAATGAAAATGGGAATCAAGGTACTAGAGTGCAATCTAACAAGTGAAAATAAATGTGTTGAGGTTGAACACTTGGAAGAATCCATCGATAAGGAGATATTGATGTATTCCCAAAACTGTCGATGACGAGAGAACCTACCACTAATGACTATAAGTCTCAAGGCACTCAAATGACTCTAGACTCCTATCCCAGAATAAATGATCTGAAGTCGATGGGATGGAATCTGCTGGAACGAGGGCATTAAGGCATCCCCCATCAACCAACACAAGGTACTCAGCAACACTGTATAATGTGGAAGGACTCAAACAAGATGTGCATGAACCAGTAATAGTACCAGGAATGGCCGACATGCAAAGTCAAGACAATCGAGGAATGGCCGAATCAGGTTTCAACTTCCTTCGAACAAGAGCATAAAGGTGAATGGTGATTGAATGTAGGTAGAATAGACTTGATATACAAAACTGGGACATCTCTACGACACAAGAGGCATCAACAGAGGCTCCATAGGGACTAGAAGCTTAACCAGTCGGTGGAGGTAAACTTAGAAAAATGAGTACAACTCCTAAAGTCAAACTATTAACCCGACCAACGGATGTGATATAAAGTTCTTTGTTCGAAGGTGACATGACTTGACTGCTGCCAAAGATAACATCTTTTCTTGTCCAACTTTTTGTTTTTTTTGTTTTTATTGGACTTTTTCAAATATATTTCAAATATTGAAAAAGAATAAAAGTTCTTTATAGTTACAAATCTAGGAGGATATGAGTTTCAAGGGGCAAACAAACTAGTTCCAAGGGGCAAACAAACTAGTTCCAAGTAGCGGAACATACCTATGCTCAATGCAAGGAAACATGTGTAGGATAACGACACTCGGGTGAAAAATACCCTCCTGGTAAAAAATGGGGAATCAAGCTGCAAAAGATATATAAAAAGGATTTGCTTGGCTAGACATGAGACAAGCTCGGGCTATATGGCTGATAATCAAAGTCAGGGAAGCCAGCGTAAGGCTCAATAAGGCAAGCGAAACTCATGATAATGCAATTACAACTTGAAATATACAAGGGAGTCCGAGGGAAATCGCCAGCATAAATTTCAAGAGGAGTATGAAGCTCTTTCTCAAAGTCATGGTAGTACTATTCAAAGGACTCCCACAGCCTGAAGGAGAAATGTCGACATGGGCACCAAATGCAAAACAAGATCTAACTAGGGTACCCATGTATGGTAAAGCTCTACCATTCACAACATGTCACTTCTAAAAGCAGCAAGAATGTTCCATGACAAGATAGAATGGGTTCATACCTAAGGTTAAAATGAAACGGTCATAAGGTTATGCAAATTGCAAACGGATGTGAAACCTAACCTATATGCTAGTTTAGACATAATACCTATAGTAGGCACAAATGGATCAAATCCATGGTCAAACCGCACTCAAAATGGGTTCCTATAATATCAAATTAGTTCAAACGGTCCAAAATGGTAAAAAACTATAGAAATTGGGTAAAAATTTCAAATTTTTCTATAAATAGTGAAAAATTTAAAAATTTTCATACCATTTGAAATTTTTACCCAACATAGTGCATTTGAGCTTAGAACTTTAGAAGCGAATCTCGGGAGCATCGTCCAGCGGAATCCCTCCCCGTTTGATCCAGGTAGATTCTCATGCTCATATCTTTCATTTTCATGCAAAGTTTTTGAAATTTCATGGTCTATTTTATTTTTTGAGCCATCCAAACTTGTGCATTTCAGCCCACGCGGAAATCAAGCCTTTTTCCACGTACAGGGCTCACCATACGCAGAAAATGCACTGAAAGTAGCGTACATACGTGACTGTTTTGAGAACAGTTGCATACAAGGCCACAAATAAGGTTTTAAAGGGCAAAGACTAATAAAAGAACTTGGTTTTTGTGCAGGATGGTGCTATAGTGGAGAGAAAGAGAGCATGGTGATGTTGAGGAAGCTGTGCTAGGTGATCTCATGGCCCAACAAGCGTTATGGGCATGTGGCTTGTACAAGGTTTGGTGTCTTGGCATCCTGAGGGCCAAACCAAGACTCCTCCAGCTATTGGTGGACTATTGGGATCCAGAATCTGAGACATCTCAGATAGATGGGATGTCGCTTAACATTGAGGTTGAGGACATATATTTCATCATGGGTTTGTCCCAACAAGGGGAGATGGTGAACCTCTGATCTCATGGGCTAGGAAGCGAGCTGACCATAGATGAGTACATAGCTATGTATAGCTTTCCAGAGATAGAAAAGGTTGGGAGTCAAATCCCGACAAACTCTATCCAGATTCTGGGGTTGAAGGCCATACTTTTGGCACTAGGAAGGATTACAGGGTTAGCTCCACTCCACCAGGCCTCATGGCCAATGATGTTCTATGCGGTAGAGTGCATACAACCTACAATGTATGACTAGAGTACTACGCCGCTGAGCAACATGAAACAACATCTCAATGACTGCAATATGGGAAGGATGTAGAAATTTGGGTTCGGTAGTATACTGAGCACATTTTTCTTTGAGCGGGTTCTAGGGCTAATCCCTATGGTAGACATTTCTCCACGTGGAGTCCAGGATCCATCCCAGCAATGCTGGGTGAATTTCATGGGCAGACTGGGCAGAGGTAGGGTGGCTAACCCCTACCCAACAGATTTCTTTCCATGGTGGCGGAGACATATCGTCGCCATAGATGACTACCCCTATGTAGGGATAGACTTCCGCGGAGACCCAGATATGCCGCTACCACTAGGATCAGCTTATGGTGACATAGGTTTTTTGATATATTAACTCAAAAGTCATGTTTTTGGTGTGACAACACATAGTGACAATCTGTCATGTATATGCAGATGTAGGACCACGACGGTTAGATGGATTCCCTCATCATTGACGAAGGGGAAGAGGAGATGATATCATGGGTGCGGATGCAGAGCAGACACTCCAAAGCATCCACACGAACTTTGTTCATTTGACACACAGGGTACCCATGGCGCAAGTCGAGGACTTTCTTGAGGCCATGCAGTGCCAGGCGGTTGGTGTACCATGAGCATGGGTTCCCCTATTTCGATGGCTATCTAGAGCCGTAGTGCTCTATCATAATCAAAACCCCCCTCCTTCCCAGGATTAGAGACCTAAGTGTATTCATTTTTGTATGACCGTTTAGTATATTTTGGTGGCTCGAAAGCCCCAATTTTGTATATGACACTAATGTATTATGACGTCCCTTTTTGGATGTTAATGATTTTTTTTTTATGATCATTAATTTTTTTTATATTTACATGTGTGTAAAATGTGTGTTTGTGATATGCTTATGGTCTATGAAACAAATGCCAATCTAACACATAGTTAGCATATGAATCAACAACTTGATTAAAAATTATCGGAACATGGATGTATGTTATATTCTCAAATTGTCATTCTAGCAATCTAACATGTAAGAATATTCATAATAATGTCAGATCCCTAATGCGATACATGACATTAAGCTGTGAAACAACTAACTACAAATCAAGACATACCTCAAGAGAATGAACACCATGTGAAATTGCATCATGCAATAAATCAATGATGACACTATATTCAGCAACATTGTTTGAAGAGGGTCGTAATCATATGCCTCCTGAAGACAATACTTGACCCATAGGAGTATAGATCATCCAAGCAGTCGAAGCTGAGTTTTGAGTGTGGCGGCTAGCACCATCAATGAATCCTATGTGAATGAAAGACTCCATCGACATCTGTCATAAGAAACGAAATCTAATCAACAAACCTGATCACCATAAGAAAACCTAACTATGCAATGCAAAAATATACAATAATATACAACAATCAACCCTGGCTGAAGATCATGCATAGTATTTTTTGAGATAGAGCCCATTTCTAGGCTCCGCTAAGGCTATCCCTTCATAATCAACCAGCTCATAGGCTCCTTTCTCTAGTACTCGTTTAACCACGTAAGGACCATGCCACATGGGATTAAATTTCCATGCCCCCAAGGGTTCCTTAGCTTCATCCCACAAAAGGACCAAGTCACCTTCACTAAACTTCCTCGGATGGACAGACTTATCATATTGGACCTTAACGCGACGCTTGTTAACCTCTAGAGCCACTAAGGCATCTCGGCACTGCTCATCAAGCTACTCTAAGTGGACCAAACTCTCTTCCAATGCAGAAGTGTCAGGTAAAAGCTCTATAGATAGATTTAGAGAAGGGATTTCGCATTCAACTGGCAAAAATGAATCCACCCCATGTACAAACTGATATGGAGAGAAATCGGTGGCAGTCTTAACCGTGGTTCTATAGGCCCACAAAGCAGGATATAACATGATATGCCAATTAGTCTTGCTTTGTGTGATAGCTCGTTGGAGAATAGACTTAAGTGATTTGTTCGCTGCTTCAACTTGTCCATTCTACTAAGGGTAATAAGAAGAGGAATGCTCTTTCTTATACCCTAACTTGGAAGCCAACTCTTCCATCATTTATTCTGAAAGTGCCTACCATGGTTAGTGACAAGCTCTTTTGGAATGCCAAACCGGGTGATAATCTGGTTGAAAACGAAATGCGTGGCTGTCTCACCATTAGATTTAATTGTGGGTATAGCCTTTTCCCATTTCATGAAATAATCGATAGCCACAATAATGTGATGATGCCCCCCAGCTGAATCTAGGTTGTAATCTATAAAATCAAGCCCCCATTTGGTGAAGGGACCGATGGTGACAATAGGATGTAACGGGGCTGGATGCGAGCGCATATTATGTGCAAGCACCTAGCAAGGGTGGCACTTCTTGACTTCATTAATGCAATATTTGAATATGGACAGCCAAAAATAGCCTGCTCTCAAGACTTTTTGGGCTATAGAAAGCCTAGATAAATGACCACCACACGCCCCTCCATGGAAATCATTCAGCACAACCTCAGCCTCATCATGGGTTAAACAACGACACAAAATGGAATCTACCCCACGGTGGTACAAAGTGTCGTCGCTCATCCCGTGAAAGGTGAGTAGGGACATTCAATGTTTGCAAATATACAATGATATCCCTATACCAAGGGTCCACAGTTGAGATAAGGAAAATATGCTCATCAACAAAAGTATCCTCATAAACCTCCTCCTCCTCCAAACTTGGAAAATCAGATATAAGCTCCACAAATATCAATGATTTCTTCGATTTCCCCGAAACGAACTCGAGATCAAAATCTTGCAAAATGATAATCCATTTATTAAATTCCCCCCCAATCATCCTTCTAGTGAGGATGAATTGAAATGGATTGATATGAGCTACGACCAAGGTTTGGTGAAGGAGAATGTAATGTCTCAACCGTTGAACCACATGAACGGTATCCAAGGAAAGCTTCTCTACATGGGAATAGTGAAGTTCCACATCTATAAGGTTTCGGCTCAAATAATATATGACATGCTCATAGAGCTCCTCATCCTCCTGAAACAAAACCATACCAACCGTCTCCATGGACGCAGCCACATAAACAAAAAAATCATGGCTATAGTCTGGTGGACTAAGCACGAGGGTCATTGATAAGGCTCACTTAAGAGCATCAAAGGACTCTTGGGCTTGCTCATCCTAGTAAAAGGGGATGTCCTTCTTCAAAATACGCATAAATCCTTTAGTCAAGTTGGAAAAATTAATCACGACTCTTCGCAAGAAGTTCTCCATGCCTTGTAAACACTGAAGGTGTCTAATATTACGTGGGGGAAGTTATCCTTAGGACAAGCACGATTTAAGTCACGGATATCAGTGCATATGAAGATCACTCCTTTCTTTTTATCCACTAGAACGGGATTTGAAACCCACTCCATCAAGGGAACGGGATAGATAAAACCAGATTTTAATAGTTTCTCTATCTCAGCTTTAATGGCAGATGCTTTTCTAGGATTCACTGCACGCAAACATTTTCGAACCGGTTTTGCATCTGGATACGTTTTGATCTCATGTTCGACAATATGAGGGTCTATACCCGACATTTCTTCGTATGACCAAGTGAAAATGTCACAAAACTCTTTAAACAACTCGGTATACTCCTTGATCTCATCGGGGGAACAACCCACCCCAATGTAGACATTCTCAACCTTGCCAGAATCAAGAGAAATATTGATAGGAATGGTTGGTGATAAATTATCCATGTTTCCATTAGCCATCTGACTAGGAGAGATTAATGGAACCACAGGGCTACCAATATTCTTGCTAAGAATATCCCTAAAGTCATCACACTCAATACGATTGAGCTTAGGAATAAAATATGATCGATGATTCAACTCTCCCAAGGTTGCTCAACCCCAGACATGGCCTCAAGAATATCTTCATCCGATTGAAAAACATCATCGAGGCAATCATGTGAGTGAGATTACTCTATTTCCCATGCAGGTAGCACATACGGGTCCTCCTCCTCTGTCCATGAAGAGGAAGGACTAGGCTCTGCAACCTGATCAAGATTCGCTTGATACGCCACCATTGTTGCAGGCAATGACACGTCTGTCTCAATGGGCACACTCGAAGTACTCGGTGAAGGAAGAATCCAAGGATCTTCCATATGGGTAGTGTGAAAAGACATCGAATTCAATGAGGATGAAGCCCCACCAAACTAGACCCAATCATAAGAATGGGCACAGGATAACAAAAGGTTCCCATAAGAGAAGGATACATACCTATGCCCACACTCCCAGTTGCTGGCTGATAATGATCGATAATCGGGATAGAGGCTTTCGATGATGCATTGACACTCGGATTATGGAATGAATTCTGATCAATCATAACAATATTCCCATTAAACGGAAAGCATATCACTCGAAAGAGGGAAGAAGCTATGGCTTGCATACTATACATCCAATTCCTACACAGTAAAAGATTGTAGTCAAGGGGCACATCAACCACCTCAACCTCAATCGCGACGGTCTTCCCTCCCAATTGGACCTCTATAGAAGGAAGAATCTTGTGTGATTGAAATGATCTACCATCGAAAGCTGTCAACATAGTGGCGGATTGAGACAACTTGGAAGAACCCAAACCCTTCCAACACGAAAAAGACATCACAGAAGCAGAAGCACCTTCATCAATGACAATACGCTTGATGGTGTTGTTAAGACACTCTACATGAATCAAAAGAGACATGTAGTAAGGCAAGTGAGGCTGCACTCTCATGGTTTCAAATTTGATCATGGTAGAAGAGATATCATCACTAAACCCAAGAGCAGACAACAAGGCTTTCCTCTACGGAGGAAAAGTCTGAAGCACTTCTAACGCAGACATCGCACAAGGAGTCTGGCCCAAATCCTCGACAACTGAATAGTTATTGGTGGCTCAGAAATTAGGATTGTGCCCCGAACGCTTTAAGACTCCCTTAGGAATGCGAGGTGGAGCTTTAGGTTTATCCGTAGGATTTTTTATTCGCAAAGGGCTCTCAGGAGGGGAAGGTTCTTTCCCAAGGTCTGGTTGTGATGAACCATAATCTTTTGCACAAGTCACAACCTTAGCAGCACGCACCATGTTGATGCAACTGTGACCACTATTGGCCTCCGACGGATTTTGATTTCCACCCGATGAAAAACCATGATCAACAGTCCTCGAGTTCATATTTTGATTGTTGGGTAAAGTATTAGTTAACATAGTTGGGCCCTGTGCTATGAACCTCGAGTCATCTTCCATATGAGGGCACAAGTGAGTGAGGTGGCCATATTTACACAAATTGCAAGGAAACTTCACCTTATGTTTAGAATGCTTGTCCCCCCCAACATTTTGAGTGTTCTTGTCATTATTATTAGCATTTTCGTTCTTGTTCCCACCCTTACGATTATTTTTTCCTTTTTTCTTATTCCTTCTAGGCTGTTGGTTTCCTTTCGGGGTCAACAATTGCATGGAAAGTACATTCGCCAATTGGGTAGGTTGATATGAAGCTGTAGCTTGTCCCGATGCAGAATTGTTAATTGACAATTGGCTCACTTGTTTCACAACCGAGTCCACAGGTTTGGTACTTGTAGAGCCCACAATATCATTGGCATGTGGCCCAGGCTTGATCTTGGGGTCGAAATTGGACCTAGGAGCATTAAGTATAATCTCATACAAAAGTAAGGAATGAGAATAGATCAAATCCAACTCTTGTGCCCTAAAAATAACTTATTCCTCATTTTGAACTCCGGATGTAGAAACATCCTTCGCTATGTAAGGTAATAACGATTTGAGGAACCATTCAAGAAGAAACTCTGGTGGTATAAAGGCTTTGATTAACCGTTTCCATATATGCCACTCTTAAATATGATCTGAAATGTGTGTGGCTTTATCTTGCCGGAAGGTCAACAAGAGTTCGGTACCTACGTCGTAACGTACGGGTAGCTGGAAATGATTAAGGAAAGTCAGCGCAAGATCATCAAACATATTATAAGCCCCCCCAGTAACTCTATATAACATTGCACCGCAGGACCCATTAGGGTGAGTTGAAATAGCCTCAAATGAATGGAATCGACATGTAAGGAATTGGAAGAGCACCAAAGGTGGAAAGTGCTGACATGCTCACCAGGATATTCACCGGCCTTACCTTCGAACTTGGGAATGTCCGAAGGAAGCTTGGTAGGGACTGCTGGCCATGCCGGGTCATGAGACATAGGATCGTTCATTAATATCGACAAGTCAGGTAAGTTCAATGTCGTAAGGAAAGGGAGCCTAGTTTGAGCCAGTCGGTTCCATGCTCCCTGGTAGTTTTGATTCATGTAAGGTTGATTGCTATAAATACCATGGCCTTGGCCATAATAACCTCCTCCCATTTGACCCATTTAGGGCTGCATGGAAGCATTGTGATGTGGGGTGGGGTACCTTGATTATGAGGTGCTACAAAGACATAATTAGAAGAGTAAGAGGGTTGTTGATACCCATACCCATAGGGTTGGTAGTTTTGTCCATACTGTGGTCCATAAGAATTTCCATGAGAAGCTCCATAAGTTGTTCCATGGGATGTACCATGACAAGGTCCATAGTTTGGTATACGGGGAGCTCCATGAGGTGGAACATGAGATGATCCAGAAATAGGCACATGACCTGTTGACACAACAGGAGGTACTCGGCTCTGAGATACAACCGCGTTAGTAGGCACAGAACGAGCATGGATAGTAGCGACATCCCTACCTGAAGGCCCATGTGAATTAGGGGGAGGATGAGTCGTTAAAAACACATTCAAAGGAATGGGGTTCGAGGACAAAGGGACATGTGAAGGAATGTAAGTGGTTTTTCCAATGTTCACCCATCTCAGTCCTGGTATCTGAATAAGATTACTAACACTAGGCCTAGGAGGAACATGTGAAGAAGCCTCCACCACTGGGATGGAAGGTGCAATGTGAATAGTGCCCCCAAACCTCTCCACATGGAGAAGAGTGGGAGTTCCCCCAGGCATAGTGCCAGGGTCAACTTCCAACTCAGCATGATATGCCGGATTGGGCTCAGGGATATCAGGTATGCCATATCTAACATAAATAATGCTTGTGGGTTCATAGTGAGTCTTGTTGCTCGGAAACCAATATTGGTGATCTGTGAATGAGGGATCATAACCAGATAGTGAAGGTTGTTCATGTAAAGGATCATATGTGCTAATAGGATCTTCCTCCCCAACCTCGTGAGGTGGAGAAGACATCTCTGGAATTCCATCCTCATGATCTCCCATGGTGTGTGAATCAAAGTGAGAAGTAGTCCACCTGGACTGTCTGGTTCTCTCTCCTAAAGTAGGAGGAGATGCGGAAGGTGGAATTATTGCTAAATGATGAGAATGGCAGGGTGTTGCACCTGAATCCACAATGACTCAAAAAATAAAAAGACTCGATCTAATTACACAAACCTTAGGAAAACTAGCATGCACAGAGCATACACCTAAAAATGTAAATCCAAATCACAAGAAAACCAAGGGTAGGACATGTGAGCTCCTAAATGAAGCAAGTATGTCTCTCCTAGGAGAGGCTTGAGACTCCCATACACAACAAGTGGAGGTTCGTAACCAATTATAGTGGCCCTTAGCTTCAATGCATATAGCGACTGTGTTGTCTGACCCTACCTGGCTAGGACACTTGTAGAATACCCTCTGCAAATACCCCCTTGATAACCTAGGTAAGGCAACTAAGGTCACCTCGATATAATCAATGCTCAGGCAGGCAGTCGCAGGCGGGATTGACCGTATGGGAAGGGTAACAAAGCGCAAAGCCTGAAAGCACAACTAGTACCCCAGGGGTGCACTAGCCAATACCTTAAAGGCCCCCAGATATGAATACAATCTTGGAAATATCTCTGGTGCTAATCAATCACAATCATGGTCATCCCAATCATAATTTCTCACACTGCCTCTTGCTTAACTCCCTTGTAAGAGTAGGATCCCGAGAAACACTAATTATATAAAGGATTTCACACTCTCACCTGGACATACACCTAATTGTTTCGTTTAGTGGTCTTGTTGGTGCACCCTAGCAAAGAAAAGAGTGTAATTCATTTTATTATGCGTTGATTTTAATTGGCTTTATTACTCAAAGGGTAAATGGTTGTGCAACTAATGATGTTATGACACAATAAGAAGTAAAATGCACACTTAACAATCAATGCAAATGCACTGTGCCAAATGAAAAACAGGGTATGCTACTACGTGAAGTGCAAAATTTTTCCTTCAAATGTATATGCAATCATTCCTATATGAAAGTCTGACTAATATTCACCAAGAAAACCTAATGCAAGTACCATGCTAATGCAAAATGCAAATAATGCATAACTATACAAAAAAGAAAATGTTTTTGTATTATTGAATTAAATGAGATAAAAAGGAAAAATATGACTCTACCACGCTCAGACTCTGCAACCACTCACAGACAGCATCCAAGCAAAGTACTAAGGAAAAAGAGGCCTAATGCACTAATCTCAAAACAAAAAATAGAAAATGAAATGACAAGAACATTTTTCAAAAATAAAATAAAAAAGAGTCTCTGATCAGAAACAGAGGGGAGACACAGACTCTAGAAGCATCAAAGAAGACTCAACAATCATCCAAACTCACCCAGCAACACTTAATCTTCCCAAAAAAGAAAAAATTCATGGAATATGTGACTGTTTTCAGTAAACCTGCATACATACACGACTATTCTAGGAAAACCCTCATGTACATGCGACTATGAAAGAAAAACCCATGTACAAGAAGAAAAAGGAAGAAAAATAAGGTAAAAGGACAAGCTGAGACAAAATTTACTTCTACAGGACACTACTAGGAAATTATGCCCCTGGACCCGACATAGAAATAGAGAAATCAAAGCAATACAAGCACATTGAATGCTGAAAACCCCCAAAGAAAAACAGCTAGGAATGTCCCCAGTATGGTCGCCAATTCTGTTACGGAGAAAACTTCCTATGGCTTGGGGTGTACCACAACAGACAAAGAAACCACAGAAATAAATCCCTTCTCAATATGCAAGAGAAATACAACATCTAACACTAAAGGATCTCGAAACATACCTTATTTCGGATGGTCGAAGTAGATCCCCGTTGAGATTTTTCCAATCTCGCTTGCGTTAGCAATTTACTCTCAACAACAGTAAACAAGGCGAGCATGCTATATAATATAGTGTTAGGCCTACTCTAGCATATATAATCAATAATGCATAAGTAATTAAATGCATCCATGGATTCGATATCATTTAAATGCACATCATTGTACATGAAAAGATATTTCTATTAATAAAACCAGAGATTACATAAGTGACAACCTCTGTCGGCATGTCTGCGAACTAGAGAAATTGATTCCTCCACCTGGGCCTCCACCACCTCAATCCTCCATCTCTCGATAGCAAGCTCACAAACAAAGGCAAGATTGGGAAGAACACAAAGTGCTCCAAGGGACAAAGGGATGCAGACTCAAGTACAAGCAAGCTATGACAACAATGGACTATAGATTTCTTTCTCTTCAATTCCTCTTCTTCAATGTATCCAAGGAGTTCCTTATATAGTGTTTCAATGGGGTAATGGAAGGTCAAATCCGAGCGATCTTGAGGCATATGTAAGGCCAAGAGACAAGTGACTCGGATCCACATCAAGGAAAACTCCAAAAATATTTGGACGTATGCACACATCCTGATGTATGCGAGTTTAATGATAATATCCGCGTATATACGCGAGAAAGGGATTAAAATTCATGTACAACAAATAATAGGTGTTTTTAGGGATGATCTCTGAAACATCAAAGGTACAAAAATGGTCCATGGGGTCCAAAGAGTCCGCAGAGGGACAGGGAAGGCCATAAAAGTGTGATCAACCATGTGTGGTAAAATAAGCTGTAACACTCATCATATTTAAAAACCATAGGTTTAGGGAAAAATTATAATTGATTTGGGAATCAAACTAGCAAAACTAGCTTCCGGGACATCTCAACTAGTTAAGTAACAAAACTTTCCAAATAGTGGAAGAGGGTTTTGAATTATGGTTTCTATGCTTGGAGGGGATGAAGGGAGGTTTTAATGACCTGAATCATATGATATATTAGATATTGTAATTATAGAATACTTTTTGCATCACATACTACAAAGCTAGCTGTTAAAAATTGCACAAAGAGCTAGTCTTGGGAAAGGAGAACCCAAAACCGCCTCAAATGATTCTAAAATTGAAATAAGACATATATAAGAGACTTATTAAATTTTTAAGATCATAAAAGAGGATATTCATTAAGTTTATAGTATAATTTTGAATGTTATAGATCCATATCTTCAATAGAGATCAACTTTAGAATTTTTACATTTAGGAACTAAATCCTTCAAGGAGAAGAAGTAAGAAGGAATATAAGATATGGATCTAAACCATAGATTGATTCATACTATTAGATGGATTAAAAATACATCTTTCTCATCTAATAACTCTCATATGCAAGGAGCAAGCACTCAATGGTTTCCTCTAGCTAGAAACTAAATAAGAATCCACTTCAATCTACATAATCCTGAGCATCAACCTAGGAGGCATAGAATAATTCATAGGAATGGATGATTAGACCTGAAAATAAGACCTCAATTCCTACATCGTAACTCTCAAATCAAAAAATAAAAACTAGAGTAGTATTATGGGGCACATCTCCCATAGTTGGCTTCGACACATCTCCAAGCACTAGAGAACCTCGGAGCTTACTCACTCTCAAAATCAAAATGAAAAAATATGTGAGAGGGGTGTGCTATCACTATTTTATAGACATATTTTATTCATGTTTGGTTTTTCTCTTCATGTGGTCCACTTTCCTCAACCAATGCACCCTCCTTAGTCAATTAGGAAACTACATGCTTTGTGCAACTTTTCTTGATTTTCTGAACTTTCCTTGGTTTTTCTGTGTTTCCTATATTTTTACTTATTTCTTGCTTTTGACAGTGGAATTCATTTCTTTATTTTATAAATTGAGCCCTCCTTACTTTCGTAAACTTTCCTGCACTTTCCTTCTACGTTGCATTCTTTTGTGGTTGGCTGCTTTTGTGTTGCTTTTATCTTTTTCTGCCTTTATGGATCTTTCTAATTTTCTCCGGGTTTCCATTTACGATGACAAATCATTAGGTCCCCAAGGATTCATGCACCCACCTTGGCCACCTATCACATCCACTCAATACAAAATTTCATATTATTCCAAATACTATAATTTCAACATATAGTTTTAGTCCAAGTTTTAACAAATTAAAATACTATGGTAATTATTATATCGACATGACCCTTATTAACTAATTTATTTCTCCAATAGGGACCATGGGATTCTCAAATGCTACTAGGTTTTTTCTATGGTGTTATTATCCAAAATGGGTACATTACAATATTCCAATGCTAACTTCCAAATACCTACAAATCCTAGTTTGTAGCATAAACTCTAGTTTTTATTCTAAACCCTATAAATTCTTGCATTGGGGGTTCAAATCCCATAAAACCCACCATGAAAGCCTCTGGTTAGCATGAACACATTTTCCATGTCATGATACATATGCCCCATGCAAACTTATAGAACTCTATTTGAATGCTTGGTGGTTGTTTTAGGCCCCGTGAACAATTTGGCATGTTTCCCTCAATGGCTACATGGGGTGACTTGCAAATGGAAATAGAGAAAAATATATTCATCTCATTGCAAAAATATAGAATCTATTTGAATAATGACACAAGATTAAAGCTATGGATTCCCCTTTCCTTTGGTTCCATGGCTGAGGGATCATCTTTAAGGACGGTTTTGGAAACTAAAGTTTCTCTTTGTAAGGGATAGTGCAATTCTTGCACAAAGGGGTCAAATTTGGGAATTCTTAGACCGGGAACTTGTGGATATAGTTACCATTTGGAACCTACCCAAACATACTTGTAGGATCTCACGTAACTAAATTATGAACCATGGTTGGAATTATATTCCCACGACAAGGATTAAACATGTGTCCTTGAAAACCTCTAGGAGGAAAGTTGCATTTGACCATAAAATGACAACTGTGGATCGGATTAATGAAGCATCAATTCCGTTGGAATCAGGAAATTGAATTAACTCTAGGGGTTCCCCTCTCCTATGATTCCATGACCCAAGTATTGTCTTTTAGGTCATTTTTGAAAACTAGGGTTCGCTCTGTAAGGGACAATGTCATTCTTACACAAAGGGGTCAGCTTTGGGAATTCCTTGACAAAGAACTTGTGGATAGAGTTCCCATGTGGAAATTTCCTAGTCACACTTGTAGGATATCATGGAACTTATTTCTACACCATGGTTGGAATTATATGCCCTCAACAAGGATTCAACATATGTCCTTGAATGCCTCTTGGAGGTGAGTTACAATTGGCCATAAAATGATTACCATGGCTCAGATTGATGAAGCAACGACTCTGTTGGAATGAATACATAAATTAATGCTAGGGATTCCCCTCTCCTCTGGTACCATGGACTAGGGATCATATTTTAGGATGGTTTTGGAAAATAGGGTTTCACTTAGTAAGGGACAGTGCAATTCTTGCACAAAGGGATCAACTTTGGGAATTCCTCGACCGAGAACTTATGGCTAGAATTGCCATGTGAAACCTACACAGACACACTTGTAGGATATCACATAACTCAGTTCTACTCTATGGTTGGAATTATATGTCCCAGAATTCCTCTAAGAGGCGACTTTCAACTGGCCATAAAATGATGACCATGGCTTAGATAAATGAAAAATCGACTTTTCCAAATCCACATATTGTATTTTAGGACAGTTTTGGAAACAAGAGTTTTAGTCAGTAAGGGACAATGTAATTCTTGCAAAAAGAGGTAAAATTTTGGAATTAATCGAACAAGAACTTGTGGTTAGAACTACCACGTGGAAACTTCCTAGGAACGCTTGTGGGATATCATAGAACTCAGTTCTACCACATGGTTGGAATTCTATGCCCATGGCAGGGATTCAACATGTGTTCCTTAAAACCTCTAGAAAGCGAGTTTTTGTCGAATGAACTCTAGGTGTTTTTTTGTTGGTAATGGCTATGCATCCCATATCTTTGTTAGATGAAGTCATCATGACAAATGCCAATTTCATTTATGTTATCCACATAGGTGCATAACTTAGGTGTGCCACCTATGTGCATCCTTTTTGTTTGTTAGGTTCTTATGTGAGTAAGGTTTTTATGTGTTCCACTTAGTTGGGTCATTTGTTTAAGTGTGTTGGGTTCTTATTTTTTTTAGGTATGATGCAAAGTGACCTAGGAGGTTAGGGTTAGGATCCATAGTAGGTTATGTGTTGGGGGTTTTAAGGGTAGTGGGTTAGCCATAAATCAGGATGAAGTTATATGTATTAGTGTTATAGGGGTTGTATGGTTCAAGGTAAAATATAAACATCACTTATGTGGGATAAGTAACCATGTCTCATTGGCGTGTCATATATGTGCATCCTTTAATATGTCCAATATGTGCTTATGTAGGTTAGGTATTTATGTGCATCAATTACTTTAACATATGTGCATGATGAATTTGATCCTTGGCCCAAGTAATTCACATATTAGGAAAAAAGAAATTCATACATGATAAGTCTTGCGATGCAAATGATTCGTTCCTTATGTATGTCACTTATGTACATTGGATGCTTACATTACTTAGCTAAAAAATGAGATGCATTAGGTGGTTAGTGGGTTAGGATAAAATAGCTATGAGTGTAGTTGGTGAGTTGTGAATGAAGCATTTGATAAAATGATTAATGGTTTAGTGGTGAATGGTCATGTTATTAGGATAGTGTCACATTGAACTTGTGTGAACACATTCATTTTGTTACATGAGTGTCATCACACTAAAATTTAACATAGTTATATGGATCGCATGAGCTCATCACATGTGTGCAAGAGTCTAGATGCATATCCTATGTGTGTTTGTCGCACTTTTTAAGTTCTTAAGTAGTTTATGAGTTTATGTACATCACTTAATTTTATTAGTTTCTTATTTTGTAGGTTAAGTGTTTTAGTATATTGTGTGGATTAGGTGCATCACTCACATAATTTCATATAATTGATTGTGGTCGGTAAAATTGTAAATGTGCAATGTTGTGCATTTTTGTAATTATGCATTGTTCTCAATGTTATGATTGTTATATCTCCATGAAATCGTCCAAGAAAAATAAAAAAATGGTCCAACATTACACATAGACACATTAGTGGCCGCATATGTATGATCACACTTAAGATTGTTGAGAAGATGTCAAGAGACAATATGAAATATATTATATCATGGAAGTTTTAATACAAAAATAGAAGACCCTTAAATGGCCTTTCAATTTACATGTATCAATAAGTTCAATGATGTACATTTAAATGAAAGTAAGCATGTCCTAGACTACACATCAAAAATAGAACTTCCTCTTGTTTTTATCTGACTTTGGTGCGCCTTGCCTCTATATATGACTGTTGTGCATCTTAGGAGACACCAAGTCAAAGATCAAATTTATTGATCAACTAAATAAACTAATACTCAAGCACTAACAAAATTTAAAAACAATTAAATTACGACTTAATTACTTATAACAAACACTCACTAATTCCATCTGAGGTATAGATCATGCGGTGTCCTCCTCTTTCCAGAAATCCTCTCTACAATGGTTCTTTGTGATTAAAATATCCTATGTCAATTACCTCAACAATTATCAACATATATTCATCAGAAAGTACTAACTTGAATTTTGTAATTAATGGACATCTCACCGAGAAAATATGCTCCGAGGTAGGAGACTAGGTTTCTTGTGTAGAAAGCATATCCATATGTTGAAAATCACCCTAGGTTGCATGCACTATTGGACTATAGGAGTGAGGCTACATTCACCAAATGTTAAAATAGTTAGACATCATGCATGAATACACAATACAAATGGACTAGTACAAATATTGAACTAGATGTACCTCTGCATGAATTATTCCCATCGTAGATGCAACATTAATTGTTTCATCAATGACCCCACCGAGGTCTCGCATGGAGGACTCTCCATCCTAGTGTCGTAAACATGTGAATTTTTGTTTAAGAAGAACAAGTTGTGAATTTAAAATGGAAACCTAACCAACAACCTTCATTAAAGGATATACATTATTGTGGAATCAGTAGGTCCATGATCATGGAGACCCACTATTTTTATGTAGGAGGTCCATCTGATGTCGAAAAAACCCGTGTCTACATTTGGACTATGGAGAGAGGAAAACCAAAGTTGTGGTTCAGTGATTTGGGTAGATCAATGTAGTCATGGAGTGTTAAGTTGTAGTTAGACATGCACATGAATGAATGGAATAATATTTATTGAAAACTAACATGTTGTAATACTTAACTCTATTTGGAACGTCTCTACCCCATGTGAAGGATCACTATTATCAACTCTTTTCCCCTATATATCCCCAGTTAATGCCTGCGAGTTTAAAAATGATTTAAATATTAGAAATATATAAAGGAGTACAATAAGAAAAATAATAATTTGAGCAAGATTAATCCATTAACCATGCACTTACCTGCCTAAAACATTCATAGAAACCATCCTTGGGGATCTCACTAAGATCAATATCTCCCACATCCTGCTGAGAATCTTGTTCTTGCAAATTCAAAAATTGTAAATATTAGACCATCTAACAAATTAATGAACTAACATGTATTAACAAAATTACATGTTGAAATATGACCCTAGTGTTGGTTGTTTTCACCTCAGATATCACAATACTAGGTACACTACCAATCCCTATAGAGGCGTCAAGATCCTGCAAGATTAATAATTGTATATATTAACAATCTTTTAATGTGTGTACAATATGGAAAAATTTATTTTGAACGGCATTAGAGTTTTAACAATATTTTTACCTGGATGAAATCCATTGTAGAGGTACCATGTGTTGGTCCATGACCATAGCATGCTTAACCACATGCCATGCACACATGTGGCTCAATATGGGGCTCATAGGATGTCAGACTATCCCCACCAGTAGATGGTCCTTTTCCATCAGAAACTAATGGTTGTACCCCACAAGAGGAAGAGGTTCGTGCCTAATCAATAATTGTGGTGTGGTGGAAAATGATTTGAGCTAGCATAAAAAGCACCTCCTATATCCGGGAAATCATATTATGTCCAATAGGGATGTATGGCCTTGGAATCTAGATATAGAGTGGAGGTATATTTCGATTGGAATGTATATTCCTAGCATTGGGATGGTTTTGGGGAATCCCCATACCAGTTCCCTGGAATCCCAACATATCGAAATAGTTGACATTTTTTTGCATCACAAACTCAACATAAATTTTCTGGAGGAAGTATAGCAATACTTCCATGTTGTTGTGCGAGGGAATGTAAAAAACCATATACCATATATCCATACATTAATATATAATTGGATGAGAAATGCACCGCTCAATTTACATATGTTCTCTACCAGTGCCTGGAATGACATCTATCCCATGAACTCTAAAAAGTGAATATATTTTCTCTTTGGTGTTTTTTAGCTTCTTTTTTTCATTGTAACTAAAGACATTGCCATATTATTTCCTTTTTCTTTTTCGATACAATGCTATGTTGTAAAATCCATCATTTGAGTGGATGATAGTGTCTACAATACCCTCTAATGATGCTGACAGAGAGAGGAGAAGTTCATCTCCACCCCTCCAATCCACACCAATCTCTCTCAAAATATTTGCATTTTGATCCATAGTAGCCACTGCAACCTTAAATACAATAAAAATATCATTAGAAAAATGCACATGGTATATCGACATATCTAAGCAATGAAAAATGTAAAACTAGTGTACAACAAATAACAACATGAACTATTTATAATTTACAATTTAAAATTGAACAAATTTTACACTAAAGAATAAAGAGTTAACATTTTTTCATCCTAAATTTATGTCGTATATGAGTATTAATTTCAATTTCCATATACATATGTTAAATTTCCTATGTGTATATGTTGGTTGGGAATATTCTCTACCTTATTTAAGGATTTCATTATGAAGTTTCGTCAAAAATGTAGGGTGTTGACTAATGCCCTTAGATTTGTAATCTAGAATTGTAAATAAATCCTAACATTTTTTCTTGATTTTCCCATATTCTTCACTTATATTTTCTTCTTCACCATCAACATCATTTCTTATACCACTTTCTACAATTCATTCATCTCTAAAAATTGCTACAACTCTCACTTGTATTTCTCCCTCTTGATCGTATTTAATACCTCTTCATCCTCTCTCTTCAGTGTCATTACCATTGTATCAACAAAATCCATTAATTCTTGCTGCAATCATTTAGAACTCAATATTGCTTTATTTCATCTCCACTCTTTTCCATTAACTCTCCATGTTGCACTTGTTTCATTTTTTCTATCATTTGCTCCACATTCAACTTCACTTGCAACTCCATTGGTGCAATACAATTTTTTTGTTCAACACCACATTCTATTGCAACATCTCTCCCTTGCAAATATGTTGTTGCTTCTTGAGTTTGTTGCATAAACTCCTCTGCCTAATCTTTTCCTTGTAGGTTTTTTCTACATGTCATTTTTTTGCACTCTGCTTTCATGTCATGATATCCACAACATGTAGTTCACACACACTTTCCTCGTCAATTTCCCCAATAGCATGCACCCCACTTTCATAATCAGTACACTCTACAACCACATCCAGAATAATTTATTCTTCTTTCTCCTATTGTTGTCTACTCTTATGCTTTATCTGTTGGACATGTGTTGTATTGTTTGTAGGTTCCTAGAGAAAGGGGGGCCAGGATCCCCAATGACCTTGAAATAAAAAATTTGAGTCTTTTTTTGTTCCATTTTGATTTGTTTTTAACCCATAGTTTTGTGACCCATCGTAAAATAATTCCAGTTAAGGAATTGTGTTTGTGAAACTCGGATTAGGGTTTTGTATTCTATAATATTTTATTGTAAACATAAAGATAATAGCATGAGATAGAAACTAGAGAAACTCTCATGAATGTTGGTCTTTTGTGTTTTGGGTTTCTATGGTAAATCGTTACGTAATGTGTTTGTGAGCCATTGTTAATAGTTGTGTTTTTTGTTTGGTTTAGAATTGTTTTTCTTCACACATGTTTACCAAAGTCCTTCATCTAGTATCATATTGAGGTTATTAGCTTTAGGGGATTCCTTTGTTTCTAAGTTTTAGTTTTTTAATATGATTAAACCATGAAATTCATAGAAAAGATAGAAAATAGAAGGAAAACAAATGAAATAGATAAAAAAAAAATTCACTTCCCTCTTCAAGGGGGAATCTCCAATAGCACTAGATCCAAATACAATGATAACTCTTGACTTCACATTACATATATTACTACTCTATATATAATACTTCAATAGCGCAATTTCAACTACTTGTGGTCCAATTATTGATGAGGGTCAACCACCTAAGGGTATTTACTCAATAAGGAAGACCCTTGTACATCAAACAACTACCGACTAACTAGCGAATGGGCCTTATGTCCTTGTAAATAGATAAAGTAGGGGAGCTAGGGTAGGACCCTAACATGTCCACCAATTCAAAAGCAACATTGTCCTCAATGTAGGATATTGGGGAAACTACTACAAAATTGTTGATGGTTCCCAAGTAGCATCTTCTGGTGAGGTATACTTCCACTGAATCAAAACTACATGGATGATGAATTAATGTAGTTGAAAATCCTGAGTGTCCAAAAACCCTTATGGTTGGAGTGATAATTTGTAGGCCACATGACCAATGCGTTAACAAACTGATATGGGCCATAAAACTTTGGTGCAATCATTTGATGGCCTCTAACTTTGATAAAGGTCTTCTTATAAGGTTGTAGTTGAAGGAACACCTAGTCACCTTCTACAAATGAACGCTCTGAGCGGTGCTGGTCTTATTATTGCTTCATGCGATAATTTGAGTCATTGCTAAATTTTCCTTAAGTGTTCAGAGGTTGACATCATGATTATGAAGCATATTATAATTGCATGTAAATTGGAAGTACCTGGTACATGAGAAACCATAGAGAGTGGTTTTTTTCCATTATAGACTACTTCATACGGTGTCATTTTTTGTAGCCTCATTATAAGTAGTATTACACCACCATTCCTCCAAAGGTAACCACTATTACCACTAATGCTATGATCTCAAATAGGTTTCAAGACACTTCTTGACTGCTTCTATCTATCCATTTGTTTGAGGATGATAATATGTGTTTATTTGTAACTGGATCCCCTGTAGTTTAAATAGTTCTTACCAAAATTTACTGGTGAATGTGGGATCATGATCTGACACAATGAAGGTAGACATGACATGGAGTTTGAAAAAATGGTCTAATTTTTTTTGGGTAACCATTGTTAGGGTAAATGGATGTTGGAGAGCACACAAATTAGCATATTTGGAAAGTTTATCAACTATCACCATGATGAATTATTTTTTACTTGATTTCGAAAGACCAACAATAAAATCCATGGAAATAGTGGTTAGTAATTGTAATGGTTGTGATTCCCTCAGACCCTTTACTGTCTCACTCTTGTTCCTTTGGAAAGTATCACATTCTGATGCAAAATTAAGAATATCATTTTTCATGCCTTCTCAAAATAATGACCACTTGGCACATGCATAAGTTTTTTGAAATCTTGAGTGACTCGTGAGAGAAGATGATCGCAACTCTATTAATATTGTTTATTTTAAGTAATATTTAGTTATTAGAAAAATATGAACTTTATATTGCAATGTATCTTGCTTCCAAGTGTAACCTTGGAGAGGGTTGGGATCCTCCCAGAGGCACTTGATTAATTGAGACATAGCCACATTTGTTATCCATTCTTTTCACGCTTCCTCTAACCATTCAGGTATTGGATAGGATAAGGAAAAGAGTGATCCACTTCCACATGTTTCCTTGACAAGGAATATACCACACCATTGTTTTTTTCCCTTTTTGTAGATGATCTCATAATTAGATAAGCATTTTAGTGACCCATTTTTATTGTTACGGGGATGACATACTTTTCTCCAAAAAATACTTTAGCCTATGATGATTTGTCTTGATCTAGAAGAGTCTCCCTATGAGATGCGATATCCATGTATCAACTACATGTAGGATGACCATCTTTTATTTCTCATAGGTAGAATTCCCCAAGTTATTGTTACATAACTACTTATTTATGAATGCTAAGGGTATTCCTACTTGCATTAAAATTACACCCAATCATTTTCTAATGACATCAAATTCCAATACAAAAGTATTAGTAAAATCAAGCATATTAAAGACGGGTGTGGTGCACATGGATTTCTTTAGAACTGGGAATGCTTGTTCTGCCACTTTGTTCCATGAAAATGCATTTTTCTTGAGTATGTTTTCCAATGGGGCTACAATTTTACCATAGTTCTTTACAAACGTTCTATAGTATCCCGTAAGGACTAAAAAACCATGTAATATCCTTGATGTTTTAGAGAAGGGTCATTCTTGCATTGCTGCAATCTTTTTGGGGTCCACATTCACCCCATATTGTCCAACAATGTGACCCATGTATTCAATATCTAAGACTTTGAAATAAAATTTGGAGCATTTGATGAATAATTGATGGTCCAAAATGAGTTGCAAGGATTTATCAACATGTTGTACATGGGAATTCCAAGTTTTAATGTAAATCAAAATGTCATAAAAAAACCAATACAAAATCACAAAGATATGTCCTTCAAATTTGAGTCACAAGGATTTGAAAAGTAGAGGGGGAATTACAAAGTACAAAGGGAATTACGAAGAGCTCATAATGGCCTTCATGTGTTTGCAAAGTTGTCTTTAGAATGTCTTCCTCTTTCTTTTTGATTTGGTGGAATCCTGAACGAATGGCGAGTTTGGTGAAAATTCTAGGTGCACCATGGAGTTCATCTAGAAGATCATCAATGACTGGGACAATACATTTATCCTTTATTTTTAACTTGTTGAGAAATCAAAATTAGGACGCCTACACCATTTTCCTTATTTTTTAAAACCATGACCACTAGGGATGAATATGGTCTAGTGTTAGGATGAAAGGCTCCTACCTCCAATTGCTCTTGAATGATATATCCAATTTCATTCTTTCATGAAAATGGGTTCCTATATGGTTGTAAATTTGGTGGTTTACTTCTTGGATGTAATTCCCTCTATCACTTATTGAATTATTACTAGGGGGAATGTCATGGTTATAGTGTAGGAATGGGACACACTTGTGATGGCCACACTAGTTGGTCCTATCACTACACATTAGTATTAAATTATGTAGGTTCATATTCTATATTAAAGTATTAAAATGGGGATTCATAAGAACATAAGTAAATATACTAATTTTTTAATTAAGCATTAGAGGTTTATTTAAGGAAACTAATTAAAAAACTTAAATATGATTTATTTTATTTATTTATGGGATTATTGCATTAGAATATTTGCATGCGGACATGTGTCCCTCTGAGGGTAGCTAGAAAAATTATTAAATACGATAAGAGAGAAGGGTAATGGGGCTTCTTCCATCTTGTTTTTCCATTTTTTGGGTGGAGTATTGGGGTTTGGAGGTTGAGGGTAGGTAGAGAAGGTCCACCCTTGGATTTTTGCAATCTTATTAGGGTCCACATTCACCCCATCTTGTCCAACAATTTGACCCATGTAATCAATCTCTGAGACTCCAAAAGAATATGTGGAGCATTTGATGAATAATTGACGGTCCCAAAGGAGTTGCAAGTATTTATCAACATGTTGCACATGGGAATTCCAATTTTTATAGTAAATCAAAATGTCATCAAAGAAAACCAACAAAAAATCACAAAGATATGGCCTTAAAATTTTATTCACGAGGATTTGAAAAGTAGAGGGGGAATTACAAAGTCCAACGGGCATTACCAAGAGCTCATAATGGCCTTTATGTTTTTGGAAAGGTGTCTTTAGCATGTCTACCTCTTTCATTTTAATTTGGTGGCATCCTGAACGAAGTTCAATTTTGGCAAAAAATTTAGCACCATGGAGTTCATCTAGAAGATCATTAATGATTGGGACAAAAAATTTATCCTTTATTTTAACTTGACGAGAACTAAAAAATTAGGACATGTACACCATTTGCCTTAGTTTTTTTAAAACCATGACCACTGGGGATGAATATGGGCTAGTGCTGGGACGAATGGATCCTACCTCCAATAGCACTTGAATTATATATCCAATTTCAATCTTTTGTGAAAATGGGTTCCTATATGGTTGTACATTTGGTGGTTGACTTCCTGGATGTAATTCCCTCTAACACTTAATGCATTATTACGAGGGAGCATTCCATGGTTATAGTGTAGGCATGGGACACACTAGTGATGGCCACACTAGTTGGTCCTATCCCTACACAATAGTATTAACTTATGTAGGTTAATATTCTATATTAAAATATTAAAAAGGGGATTCATATGAACATAAGTAAATATCCTAATTTATTTAATTAAGTATTAGAGGGTTATTTAAGGAAAATAATTAAAAAACATAAGTATGATCTATTTTATTTATTTATGGGATTATTGCATGAGGACATCTGTCCATATGAGGGGAGCTTGCAAAAATATTAAATAAGATGAGGGAGAAGGTAATGGGGATTCTTCCATCGTGTTTTCCCATTTTTTGGGTGGATTAAAGGGGTTTGGAGGCTGAGCGTAGGATAATATTCGGTGGTATGATATACATATGATATATAGTTGAGAAGGTATGGATAGATTAGCATTGTTGGGTGAAGGCTCAGGGGCTCTCAATCTGCGACTGAGGGGTTGTTTGGGAGGATAGTGGTTTCCCCTCACAATGTTTCCGTAAGAGTTGTTTCTTATGGACATTCGAGTGGCTTCAAAAATGGAATTGTAAGTTAAATATTTGGTTCATGTATGCATTCTCTTGTCCCTTCTTTATCTATTTAGATTACTTTCGTTTTTGGTGTGAGAAAATTTTGGGTGTCTAATAAATTGCACTACTTTTGTTTTATTATTTGCATTCTCTCTATTTTGGAGCTTTACATAATGGTATCAAAGCTTTACATTATTGGAGTTTTTTTTTCATTATGGAAAATGACAAAAACTCCAATTAATTATGGAAATGTTGGCTTATGTAAAATTGTTTATATATATATAAACATGGCCTCTCATTTTTTCTCATTTTGAGAATTATATATAATTCTCAAAATGAGAGCCTAGGCAATATATATATACTTGATATCATAACTTGGAATTACAAACTCTCTCACCAATTATTCTTCAATAAGTTTTTGAAGAGTTGTAGTAATTATTATTCAATAAGTTTTTGAAGAGATGTGGTAATCTCCCGAGTCTCCTATATCTAGACAACGTGGAGCTTCTGGTAAGTTGAGACTCGTCATTATGCGAATTTATTATTACGGTTAGTAGTTTAAAAAAAATCATCATGCATAAATCGTGATATGTCTAGTTGGTTCTAGAATAATATATTCATTGGGTATTGAACCTTACAAGTATTCTCAACAAGTTATTGAATTACAAAAAAACGACCCAACCCTTTTGGAAGATTGATATAGTGCTATAATAGTAATAAAGGTTACCAAATAAATCATATGATATTCAACCTTGGAGGTTTTGTCATGTTTTAAGGGTAGTTGGTTGATGTTAATAATATTTAGGCAATTCTCAAAATATTATTCAAGTCTTTACTAGGAATTTAAATTCCATTTAAAGTTATAAGAAGAAAAACATTTCCTAGCAGGTCAATAACCAAATAAAGTTATACAAGGAAAAATGTGCATTATAGGGTTGCAATATGGAGTGAAAGATCAAACAAAGAATAAGTAAATCTCCTAATTAAAATACATAGATAAAAAAAGGGACAAAATTTCTCATATAAATAAGTGTTGTTGAGATGTACATTACAATGGAGGATATCATGTGCTTAGATTTGTAAACTATGAATAATTATGTTTACATATGATGATGAGAAGATCATACAATGCCATGGAGGATGATGCTTGTTAGTAATGATATCCTTGATGATCATATAGATTACCTTTAAAATGATGACATATCAGTTACACTTATGTGAGGTTATCATAAAGATGATATTGTGATAGATAATATTGCATGTGGATGCTTGCATTATATTGACTTTACTGTGTGATATGTTATTGATACTCAATATGGTACTTTTTTTGCATTGTTATGTATTTCGATGATATGCATAGTTGTCATATGATGTTATTTCATGTTGATACTTAGTATATACATTCTAGGAATACTTATGTGACATTGAATGTTGTGTAATTGAATGATGTTGTGACATTGAATGTTGTGTAATTGAATGATGTTGTGACATTGAATGCTTAATTATCTTTCTCATAACCTCTTCACAACTATGAGCATTTGGGAATAAAGATTCATCTGGTTCTGCTTCATGTATGTAGAATTTATTCAAGTGTGCTAGAAAATAGGCATGGGATAAACCCTTTAGGTTCATGCATCGTGTTTCCTTCTAGACCTAATTTTAGATGAACTATTTATTTGGAAATGACACCATCATGGGATGCATTCTAAATTACTACATGTCCAATGTATACAGAAAATTTGGGCCATGCCTCTCTTTTCTTAGCATGAATATGACCATGCACACCATCAACAATATTTTGGAAGGAAACCTCTGCCAATGCCATTCGGTCAGGAAAAACTATGGGTAATAAGTGAACTATTTTAATCACCCATATCCTAATATATGTGAAGAAATATGTGCAATACCAATATCCCATGGTTGCAAATAACGATAGAGTATTCTCAAAATGTCAGGGAACATTTTTCTTAAAAATAGCAAAGTGAACAACCCCAATAAAATGGTCACATTTGTCATAGATGTGTGGTCTATAATTGTCTTCCCACAAGATTGAATAGTAGACATGGATGGACAACTTTTTCTTCATCCAATGCCAATCCATGGAAAGAAAAGAGAATGAAGTGCATACCACATCCATTAGATAAGCCAATACATAGAAACTAGGTTTCTTTGTGGACAAGGTTTTCTATACCTGGACGATGCCATATTTGAAAGTGATAGAGAATATTTGAGCCCAACTGAATACATTACCTGTCTTCATGATATAGTATGCCAAAGGAGTCCATTCCAACTTAAAATACCAAAAATTATCTGCCCCATAAAATATGCATAACATATATCAAAGTAACTTGTAGGGTTCCCTAAGCAAAGCAATGGTGTATTGCTTGTTTGTCCTGAGTATGAAAGTGTTAGGGTCCACCATCCAGGTATTTAGTAGAACCTATGCTACAATCTTGTTTTCAAATGACTTTGAGTGAGAATTTGTTTCACATTCTTTAATCCATATGTTTTGGTAAATGTATCTAGTTTGATGTTTGTGAAAATCATTTGGTTGGAATTTCTAAAAGTGCTAGTTGGGATATCATCAAAGTTGATTACCCATTTGATTAAATCCTTGTATGGAAGCATTGCAGGGAGTGCAAAAATTGTATGAAACCAAGAATTGCTAATGTTCTGGTATATCGAGGCATCTTGATTAACCTTGGAAAAATCATCACTTTCGAAAAAAGAGTATATTCTATCCCAATCGAGGAACAAGGTGTCAGAGATCTGACCATTCGTGTCAGAGAAAAAGAAAAAATTAGTGTCTCTAGTTTTCCAATCTTCAATCGGTGTTTTTGATCTGATTCAAATAAATTGACGAAATTCTTATCATCTATGCACAAATCAACTTACAGGGTGAATTTTCTATGTAACTCTAGTGATGAATTCAAATTATATTTATGTTAATGAATAATTAGGGCCGTTGGAGCTGTTTAAAGTGACTAGGATAAAAGAAAACTAAAACGCCTTACTTTTTCGATGAATTTTTGTTAAAAAATGGTCAAAATATGGAAATTGATATTTCTGCAATTTTGTAATTACAACAATCATAATTGCCTATTTTATACTAAATGACCGATTTTAAAACTATGCAAATCACCCAAATTGTAATTTGAGCACTCCAGATTGCTATTGTAGCAAAAATTGTGTTGCTATATTCCGATGATTTGAAGGTGTTTTGGTTAGTCATATGACAAGAATTAAAGATATCCTGACATTCGACTACCGAGAAGTTGCGGCCAGTAATACTCAGTATTGGGAAATACCTTCGATAATCACATAATGTTTTTTTTTAACTCCCGAATTATGAAAAGCCAGGTTCGAGGAGTCGAGGATGTAAAGTTTAAGATTTTTAATACTCATGGATTCTTGGTTTTAGCTATAGACTATAGTGTAGTCTAAGTCAAAATATCAGGAGGTTTACTAAAGAGATATCTCATTCTAACTTCCAATTGTCATCTTTGATTGTATCATGAATTTTGACTTTTTACTTTGTTTCGAATTGAAAAACTATTATGTGTCAGATTTCTTTGCACTTTTATTAAGTAGGAAAAATATGAATAAAACAAAAGTGGAAATAAATCAAAATAATTTAAACTAAGGGGGATCCCATCTTTTATGAGATGGGATTGTTATGGCTACAATAGAGCAATGGTATTGGTCTTTTATCAACCTTTTATGGTTAGAGTGATAAGGAGAGAGGTAGTGAAGAAAGAGCATGGGCTCTTTCTCAAACTAGACTTGGTATTTGACTGAGGAATTGGCATTTTATCTCATTGAAGTAATTTTGGGAGGAACAATGGACCTTCATGCACTTTCTCCATTCTAATGAGTAGAAAGGGATCTCCCTTAGACTCTTGGGAGGACTAACAACATTGGCCCTTTCTCCCCCTATGCTAATAATGATGGCCCTTCCTCACACTTTCAAAATTTTGGTAAGGATAACGATCGCTATCCATTTATCAAAATTTTATGGTTAGATTTATAAGGAAAGAGGTAGTGAAGAAAGAGCATGGGCTCTTTCTCAAACTACACTTGGTATTTGACTAAGGAGGTGCCCTTTTCTCTCACTCTTCTCTCGCTCTAGTAGTTTTGAGAGGAAGGGTTGAGGAGCAATGAACTTATATGAAACTTGTTATTTGAATGAGTATCATGAGCACTTCGTTATACTCTTGGGAGTACTCACATCATTGGCCCTTTATACCCCTATTGTAATTACACTAGCCCTTCCTCACACTTCTGAAATTTGGGTAAGGAGGAGAAGGAGCATTGTCACTTTATCACTCGTTTAGGGTTAGAGTGATGAGGAGATGATGCAGGAGCATCGTGGCATGCCAACAATGTGATGAGTTGGTCACATGCTGTGGCATATTTTTGATTTGTTTATTTTAATGAGTCAGAGTTTGTTAGCCGTAGGAAGGATTGTGTATCATGACTCCCTGCGTGGAGATCAAGCATCCAATTGTTTGTTTGATACAAGGACATTTCTCATCATGCTATGTAGTCGTTTGTTTTCAGTTGCAAGACCACTCAATAGAGGCGGTCGTAGTTTAGGTTAAATAGACAGTTTAGAGATGTAGAGGGGGTTCTGCTCTTCAGCATTAGAATTCTGAATTTTCAGAGTGAAGGACAGATGTATGTCTAGTTCTACTTGTAAATATTTTGAAGAATCGAAAGGAGAGAGATCTGAACTATGTGTCTGTGTGTTTAATTAATAGAAGAATTAGCTGTGTGTTTGTAGTGTTGTTAGCCTAGATGCATCTATTGATTTAGTTGTGTATTTGTGAAGAGTCAACTTCGGTGATTTTTTGAACATCTGTGTGATTCTGTGAATTTCTTGATTCAAGTGTTAAATTGTTGCTTGAAGAGTTGAAATAGAGTATAGATGTATGCATAGAAGGGTTAGGCTAGAAGAATCGGGAGGATTGAAAGCTGGATTGATCAACTCCATGATCAATCGACATCATACTTAGGATTTCTGTGATTAACCAGTTTTGCAGAGAATGGACGGTGGAGACCGATTCCACAGGAAAATATCGGACGGTTGAAAACGTTGCGGGGAGGATATTTTGAAAAATTGGCATCCCACATCCCGCATCCCGCAACCCCATTTTGGGAAGACCGTTTCGGAAAGAAAGTTTCGAGGGAGCAACTTTGGGAAGTTGGTATCTCGTATTTTGCAACCCAATTTCGGGAATAGCATTTTAGAATGAAAGTTTCAGGGGAGAAACTTTGGGAAGTTGGCATCCCACATCTTGCAACCCGATTTCAGGAAGACCTTTTTGGAATGAAAGTTTTGGGGGAGCAACTTTGGTAACTTGGCATCCCGCATCCCGCAACCTGATTTCGAGAAGGTCATTTCAGGACGATGCTTGCGGAGGAAGAATTTTGGAGTATAATTTGATGGTTAAGCCAAATTTGGCAGTCCTGCTAAGTGTAGGAGCCACCAGATCCTAGAGGTGCTGGTTGGGTTGGTTTTGGTCTATCCCCACCTGCACCAATTTTGGTATTAGAGCAGGAAGATATTTCCTGTTGAGAAATTCAACAGTTGAGGTTGTGGGTAGAATTTCTAAAGGAGCAAGGAGAAGCTCGTGTGTGAGAGAAGCCTAGCAGTATAAGCTTGGAAGGAGAAAAGAAGGGTGCTCAAGAGGTTCTAGATAGAGGACCAGTGTTATCGAAATACCAAGGACCGATAAGAGGCTTGATGAGGTAAGTTGTAATAGTGTGAAAGACAACTGTTATTGTAACAGGTCGACCAGGGGGGAACACAAAATTTCTTGAGGAAATGAGAGACTTAAGAGAACGTCTGGAAGCTATGGAGACAGACAGACAAAGAGACCTAGAAGCAGGGGATGCAAGTGAACCTTAGGATGAGGAGAAAAGAGAAGAAGCTGCACATATGGAGGAAACACTAGAGTTAAGATATTTCAGATCTATTCTAGGAGTGACTTCAAGGTCGAGACCGGAGTTTCCTATCTATGACGGGAGTCTCGTTGCGGAGCATCTCATTGACTGGATCAGTGAGATGGATAAGTAATTTGAGTATGATGAGGTAGAAGAAGACAAGAGAGTCAGACTGGTTGTGATGAGGTTGAAAGGACACACATCCTTGTGGTGGGATAGTGTGCAAGAAGAAAGAAGAAGGAAGAATAAACCCTTGATAAAGAGCTGGGATAGAATGGTAGCAAAAATGAGGGCTAAGTTCTTACCTAAAGATTACCACTTGATTATGTATAGACAGGTACAGAACCTTAGGAAAATATTGTTAATAGTGAGAGAGTACACTGAAGAGTTCTACAAAGTGAACCTAAGGGCATGATATGTGGAAGAGTTAGCAGAGAAGGCTGCTATATATGTCAATGGTCTAAGGATGGATATCCAAGAAGAGATAATCATGATATCACCTAGAACAATGGAGGAGGCATATCAATGTGCCTTAAGGGAAGAAGAAAAGATAGCAAGGAAGCAGAGCTTCGATAGAGGTCACGGTTCAGCCAGAGGATGAGGACAAGCGCTTGGAAGAGAAATATTTGGACCACAGAGAGGAGAGTCCAGTAAATCTAGCCGACAAGAGAAGCATGGTAGAGGAGGTGATTCTAGTAGAAGAGGACCTTACCAAGGAAGTAGAGGTAAAGGAAGAGGAAGAGAAGCTGTTGTTAGATGCTACAAATGCAATCAATTGGGGCATAAGTCATTTGAATGTCTAGGGAAAGAAGATTTAGGACAGAGAGGAGCCTATGTAGCTCAGAATGAGTAGTAGTAGAAACATACGACCGTAGAGGAAGTCTTTCCAGAGACAGGAGAGTCATTAATGATGAACAAGGTCTTGTTGAAACCTGAGAAGGAGCACACAGAGCCTGCTCAAAGAAAATTGATATTCAAGACTATGTGCAAAGTCCAAGGGAAGTGTTGTATGATGGTGATTGACAGTGGGAGTACTGACAATCTTGTTTCCACAGAGATGGTGGAGAAGTTGAGTTTAAAGAGGACCAAGCATCCCATCCCATACAAAGTATCTTGGTTACATAAAGGACATCAAAAATTGGTAAGTGAGTAGTGTTAAGTTGATTTCCAGGTAGGTCCATATAAGGACAATATTATGTGTGATGTTATGCCCATGGATGTTTGCCATATACTGTTAGGAAGACCGTGGCAATTTGATAAGAAAGTGATTCATGATGGTAGGAGTAACTGTCATAGCTTTGAGCAGAATGGGATAAGACATGTACTTCACCCTTTACAAGACAGAGGTACAACAAGATAGTCAACACCCAAAGTCCTGATGTTGTCAGCAAAAGAATATTTTCAACAGATTGAGGAGGAAGAGTTGAACTATGCTATGGTATGCAAACTGCGAGTGGTGACAATAAAGACTAACATTACAGATCTACCTGAGGAGATTCAGTAGATGCTGAGTGAGTTTAGTGACATCGAGGTGGATGATTTACCCAATGAATTACCACCAAGAAGGATATAAGTCATCAAATTGATTTTATTCCAGGAGCGAGTTTACCAAAAGGAAGCGTATAGGTTGACACCTCAAGAGAATGAACAAGTGACAAAATAGGTCCAAGGATTATTGGACAAAGGATTGGTCCAGAAGAATCTGAGTCCATGTGCAGTACCAGCAGTACTGACACCAAAGAAGGATGGTGAGTGGAGGATGTGTACTGACTCCAGAGTGATTAACAACATCACTATCAGATATAGGTTTCCATTACCAAGGATGGATGACATGATGGATTTCCTAAGTGGGGCAACGTGCTTTTCAAAACTGGATTTGAAGAGTCGATATCATCAGATTAAAATTAGAGAAGGAGATGAGTGGAAGACAACCTTTAAGACAAATGATGGGTTGTATGAGTGGTTGGTCATGCCATTTGGATTGTCCAATGCACCAAGCACTTTTATGAGATTGATGAATGAAGTATTGAGAGATTTCATAGGTAAGTTTGTGATAGTTTACCTTGATGACATTTTAGTTTTCAGTAAAACAGAAGAAGAGCATATGAAGCATCTAAGATATGTTTTAGAGAGGCTGCAACAGGAAAAGTTGCCGGTAAATGTGAAGAAGTGTACATTTATGAATCCAGAGCTAGTATATTTAGGTTTTGTTATCTCAAGAGATGGGTTGAAGATGGATCGAGAAATGGTGCAAGCAATCATTGATTGGCCTTAACCTAGGAACATATTTGAGGTAAGAAGTTTCCATGGATTGGAAAGTTTTTTTAGGAAATTTATAAATAATTCCAGTGGTATTTGTGCATCTATTTCGAGACAATTAAGAAGGACAGACAACCATTTCAATGGGCAGCAGAGGATGAAAGGAGTTTCCAGTTCTTGAAGAAGAAGATCATCAAACAACCAATCTTGAACTTTGAAGTTACCAGACTTCAAACACCCTTTCCAAGTAAAGTGTGATGCCAGTGGGGTAGAAATCAGAGCTGTACTCAGTCGGGAGGACAGGCTTATAGCGTATTTCAGTGAGAAGCTGAATGATGCAAAGCATAAGTATTCATCTTATGACATAGAGTTTTATGCTATTGTTCAATCAATGAAGCATTGGATACATTACTTGATGCCTATAAAATTTGTGTTATATTCTAATAACCATGCATTACAATACATTATGCAACAACCTAAGTTGAACCTGAAACATGTCAAGGGGGTCGAGTTCTTATAGAGCTTTAACTTTGTGTTGAAAGACATAAGTGGACAGTCAAACAGAGTAGTTGATGCCTTAAGTAGGAGATTGCTGATTATGCAAGAGAATCAGATCCAAGTCTTGGGATTTGAGCATTTAAGGGATTTGTATGAAACTGACATTGATTTCCAGGAGGATTATAGGGCTTGTAGGAATCCAGTGGATGTGGACAGAGAGACATGGATGGAGTATACGCTACAAGATGGTTTACTCTTTAGAAACAATTACTATGTATACCAAAGTGTTCCATGGGAGAGAACTTGATACATGAAAAACACAATGGAGGTATGGAAGGTCACTTTGGAAGTGATAAAACCTTTGGACAGTTAGGTCATTTCTATTTTTGGCCAAGGATGAGGTCTAAAGTTGAGAAGTTTGTAAGAAGATGCAAAGTATGCTATCATGCTAAAGGAAGAAGCCAGAAAATAAGTTTGTATACACCATTTCCTATTCTAACTAGGCCTTGGGATTCTGTGAGTATGGATTTCATTCTGAGTTTTCCAAGAACTCAGAAGGGATATGATTCTATCTTCATAGTTGTTGATAGATTCACTAAGATGGCACATTTCATTCCATGTTACAAGACTAGTGATGCTACACACATTGCTAACTTGTTTTTCAATGAAATTGTGAAGCTACATGGTTTACCTAGAAGCATTATATCAGACAGAGATGTGAAGTTCACAGGTCATTTATGGAGGACCTTGTGGAAGAAGTTGGGTACCAGACTGAAATTCAATCCAGCATATCACCCACAGTTTGATGGACAGACAAAGGTAGTTAATAGGAGTATGGGAAACATGTTGAGGAGTTTGATTGGAGAGAGTCCTAAACAGAGGGATAGAGTTTTAGCTCAAGCTGAGTGTTATAGCCTGTTTTTGTTTCTCATTTTAAAGCATTTGCTTGTTTTTAAAGTATGGTCTTTATTTTATTTTAAAGTTTTGACTTTAGTTTATTTTAAATTTTTATTGATTTCAGGCTTATACTTATAATTGATTTAATAGGTTTTCTTTCAATTTTGGTTTTACTTAGTGAATTTCATTGTTTTTAGGGGCTTGTAGAATGTATATATGACTTAAAGGTTCTAAAAAATATCATAAATTTTTATTTAAAGCTATTAACTAAAATTTAACCCTTTGCTGTGAGTTTTGATTTAAAAATTCTTAAAACAGATATTCTTGTAGCGCAAGCTCAGAAAAGGTAAACAAGGGCGCTACAAGAAAATCGTGCTGTCTGAAAAATCATGATTTTGGCTCGTAATTTTCAAAATTCGCACATAAGAGAAAGTCTTTCACACCTGTTGACTAGTTTGATACGTGTTTCAGCCATAATAATCATTGTGACAAGTGTTGTGAGATCAGGAAAAAAATCATTTGGGTGAGTTACAGTTGTCCGGAGGTTAGAAGATATAAAATAGTGGAATGATAATGATTATGCACGATCAGGAAAATTCGCCATCAGCTACGCATTTCCTGAATGCATGAAGATCATAGAAGTCGTTGGAAGACCTAGTAGTTTGTGATTGAATATTGAAGAAGGTAAGCTATTTAGGGTTTGCAGGGTAACTGTTTAGCACTGTCGTGGCAGCCAGAGATAGATTTAAGAAGGAAAATGGACACCTGGGAAGACAGGAAAGCAGATTTCTAGCAACCGAATCCATTATTCAGACATGTATGAAGCGAATTATTGACATGCTCCATGAGTTTGGGTTCACTTTGACATAAGTTTAGTTATTTAGGTTAACTAAGAATGCCAATTCATAAACTCAATTTTTGCTCAATGTCAAATCTTCTCTGTCAGTAGGGTCGAAATACTTATCATTTTGAGAAGTGAAATTTATGTCAAGGGTTTAATTTTCTCATCATATTATTGACTGTTAAATTTGCAAATATTCGAATAGTGTTAAATTCTTTATTTAAGGAAGCACATTTAAGATCAATCATCTAGAATGAAGAGAAGTGGGAAAACAAACAGAGTTGAACCCTCAGA
The DNA here is from genome assembly GCA_001517045.1 of Pseudotsuga menziesii. Lineage (NCBI taxonomy): Eukaryota > Viridiplantae > Streptophyta > Pinopsida > Pinales > Pinaceae > Pseudotsuga > Pseudotsuga menziesii. The sequence goes on from LPNX010377334.1 coordinate 222,621, forward strand.
TATGTCTTGGGTTCAAGCTTTCCCTAACTATGCAAGGTTATTTTCAGAAGTAGGATGGCTAAACTATTTTGAGAAGATTGATGGACATCACACAGAATTTTCATATAAGTTTGCTCAGGGATTGGACAATGACATAGTTACTTTTGACACCCTAAAGATTGAGATGACTAGAGAGCTAATAGTAGAGGCTACAGGAATTCCTGATGAAGGTGAATATTGGTTCAAGAAGGTACCTTTTACCTTTGATTCATAGAATTACTTGCTTCCAAATGTTGTTGCAGACTGGGGTAAAGGAGTGCATATACATAATTTCAAACCAAAGTGGAGAGAACCAATTAAAATTATGCAAAGCTATGTAACTTGTGAAGGAAGATATGCATTTGTATTTAAATATCATTTTAGGTTTCTACAACATCTAAATCATGAAGCAAAGGTGAACCTTCCTTTCTTTTTCCTAAAGAGTTTGCAAAAGATGTCCAGCAGAGTAAAAGAGCATCAAGATCATACTCAATAGTCCATATTTCATTATGGTCTGATAAAGTTAATCATAAGTACAGTGCTCCAAAAGACGGAAAAGACCTGGGACTATTTTCTATTCTGGTTTGGGTTTCAATCTGAGAAAGAAGACCAATCAAAGAAAAGACAGTTGAACAAAGGACAAAATTTAGTTAAGAAATTGAAGAAAAAGATCATAGTCGAGATAGAAGAAGATGGTGTGCAAGGAAAGTCAGTGACACAAAGGGATGAAAATGCTGAAAATGAACAGCAGGATAAAGTTGATGAAGATGAAATATCAAAGGGTCAAATGCAGGATTTAGATCATGTAGAAGATAGCCTTCATGAAAAAGTAAATCAGGGAGTAGATGGAATTTTGTTAGAGCAGGAACAAGTCCCTACAGGAGTACGATCATAAGGTAAGAAAAGCTCATTGATTGATGAAGCTAGGACTGACGGCATACAAGATTTACAGGAACAGTATGAACAAAAGTTGATGTCACAAGGAATCGAAAGAAAGGTGTTTCAACTAGCATCCATAAAACACCAAGGAAAAACTTTGAGCATGCTGGGGGATATTGGGGTAGGTTGGAGACCTAATACCAGACCCAAGAATAAACTAAGATTGAACATGAAAAATTTATTAAACCCTAAGTTAGCTCAGAAGAAAATCAAAGTGATAGAAGACTCTTCATCCCAAGAAGAGTTAGAAGAGGATAAACGCTTGGATGTAAAAGAGATGAAAGGAAGAAACAGGTTACTTTAAAGGATAAGTCAGTCTTAACTGAAACTAAAATCTCAAAGCTATTAAAAGAGGTTCGAAAGAAAGTAAATTTAGACCATCATCAGGATGATTTAATGAAGCCGCACTCAGTCATGACAAATTTTTGTGTAGAGGAAGAAAATATTGCAGAACCATCAGCTCAATGCAGTTTTGAAGTTAATGAGTCTCTAGGGGCTCCTGTAACTATGACAGAGCAGTAAGAGGAGGATGAGGAGATCTTTAAGAAATTGAAGATTCCTTGGATGCCAGAAGGAATGCATTCATCCTCAGAAGGACAATGTATTGATTCAGAGAATGAGAACTTGCAGAGAAGCATCAAGTAGTATAAGTATCAGATATAATACCTGCATGAAACAAATGAGGGGTTAGGAGTTGCTAACATAATATTAAGAGAATATTTAGAGGAGGTCAATAGCCATTACCAAGAGTTAATTACAGTCTCCAAGGAAGCTTTGAAGAGAAAAAGACAGACACAAAGTTTGTGTGCAGAATTGAAGCAAACTGTTCAAGACATAACCCAGCAAAATCGGGAGCTTTCAAAAAGAGTCGAAGACCTAGAAGCTGACCATCAAAAAACAAGGAGAAAGACTAAAGCATCGGAAGGGATAGCTCTTTTGGCAGAGGCTACTAAAGATTTGTAAAATGCTTTAAATGATAGGTGTTATTCGTTAATTTTTGTAAAGAAGTTAGTTTAGTATGAATGACATTATTTTGTTAAGTAATTCGGTGGTATGACCTAAAAAAGAGTTTTCAGTTATGTAACTGTTTTTGGTAACCAAGATAAAAGTAAGACTGTAGAATGATAGAGGGTTCGAATTTTTGTATAAGGGGAGGCTTTTAGCTACTATACAGAGCTAAGTTTCAGAAACTCTTATGTATTTTGAATTATTGATTATGGTATATATGCAAACTATAAGCCCTATTTATCTTATCTGTTGGTTTCATTTCTGATTAGTTTAATCACTCAGTTTATAAATTCATTTCTTGTTTAATGTTATTTCTCATGAAATGCTTGTGAGTTGTGGATGAAATTCAGTAATGTGCTTATGTTGTTCTGGTTTATGCTTCATATATGATACATCTCAGTATTTCATTGTTGCATGATTTAGTGTTTGTCTTAGCCTTATGAGTTTTTACCCTCTTGTTTACAAACTGCACAACCAAAACCCTAAAAAACCTGTTTTACTTATTTTTATTTATTGAGATTGTGTTGACTTGTTCTTTAGTAGTCTGAGAACAATTTCTGGCACTAACATTGAGTTTGCCTATAATGATTCACCAAATAGAAGTACAGGGATGAGTCCATTTCAAATTTTATATGGAATGCATCCAAGAGGAGTGTGTGAACTTTGTGACTTAGGTCAATTGGAGAGGATAAGTGCAGATGGAGAAGAGTTTGCTACAAGAATTAGTGAATTGCAGGAGCAAGTGAAAGCAAGGTTACAGGAGAGTAACACCATTTACAAGGCCAGAGCAGATTCCAAAAGAAGGGAGAAGAACTATGAAGTAGGATATTTGGTCTTAGAATATCTAAAGAGAGATGGATTTCCAAAAGGGGAGTATAACAAGATGAATATGAAGAATATTGGACTCTGCAGAATACTCAGAAAGTTTTCAGAAAATGCTTATGAATTAGATATTCCTACAGGAGTGGGTATTTTGCTAATCTTTAATTTAGCAGATCTATACCGTTATGTAGTAGGTGATACTAGAACCTTTGCAGAAGGTGAAGATATTACTAAGGACTTACAATGGGTGAGGCATATTCCTGTAACACAACCATTGGAAGTTGAGGCCATTTTAGACACTAGAGTGACGAAGAGTACAAGCAGGAAGGACTATCTAGAGTATTTGGTTAAATGGAAGAAGCGACTGATAGAGGCTTCTACTTGGATGAGCACTGTAGAGTTGGAAGCCAAGGGTTTCACTGTAGCTGATCTAATGAACAGGGGTTCATAATTTTTCTGCCTTGAGAGTTTGATGCAGGAGCATCATGGCATGCCAGCAATGTGATGACTCATTGGTCACATGTTGTGGCATATTTTTTATTTGTTTATTTTGCTGAGTCAGAGTTTGTTAGCTGGAGGAAGGATTACGTATCATGACTCCCTACGTGGAGATCAAGCATCCGAGTGTTTGTTTGAGACAGGGACGTTTCTCATCATGCTATGTAGTCATTTTTTTTCCAGTTTCAGGACCACTCAACAGAGGCGGTCGTAGTTTAGGTTAAATAGACAGTTTAGAGATGTAGAGGGGGTTCTGCTCTTCAGCATTAGAATTCAAAATTTGTAGAGTGAAGGAGAGATGTATGTCTGGTTCTACTTGTAAATATTTTGAAGAATCAGAAGGAGAGAGATCCAAATTGTGTGTTTGTGTGTTTACTTAATAGAATAATTAGTTGTGTGTTTGCAGTTTTGTTAGCCTAGATGCATCTACTGATTTAGCTGTGTATTCGTGAAGATTCGACTTCGGCGATTTTTTGAATATCTGTTTGATTCCATGAATTCCTTGATTCAAGTGCCAAATTGTTGCTTGAAGAGTTGAAATAGAGTGTAGATGTATGCATAGAAGGGTTAGGCTAGAAGAATCTGGAGGATTGAAGGCTAGATTGATCAGCTCCATGATCAATCGGCGTCATACTTAGGTTTTATGCGATTAACCAGTTTTACAGAGAACGGACGACGGAGACCGATTCTGCAGGAAAAGATCGGATGGTTGAGAAGGTTGCATGAAGAAAGTTGAGGGGAGGATATTTTGAAAATTTGGAATCCCGCATCCCGCAACCCAATTTTGGGGAGACCATTTCAGAACGAAAGTTTTGGGGCAGAAACTTTGGGAAGTTGGCATCCCGCATCCCGCAACCTAATTTTGGGAAGACCGTTTCGGAACGAAATTTTTGGGGGAGAAACTTTGGGAAGTTGGTATCCCGCATCCTACAACCCGATTTCGTGAAGACCATTTCGAAATGAAAGTTTCAGGGGAGCAAATTTGGGAAGTTGGCATCCCGCAACCCGATTTCTGGAAGGCCATTTCGGGATGATGCTTGCGAAGGCTGAATTGTAGAGAGGCAATTTTGGAGTAGAATTTGGCAGTTAAGTAAAATTTGGAAGTCCTACTAAGTGTAGGAGCCACCAGATCCTGGAGGTGCTAGCTAGGTTGGTTTTGGTCTATCCCCACCTACACCAGGAGAGAGGAAGTGAATATAACTCATACTATTTCAAACGAACATTGAACAACGTAAAATATAATTTTAATTAAGATACAAGTGTAAAATCACCTCGACCCTAGTTTCAAAGCATATCATTTTTTTTAATCTATACAATAGTGAATACATCAAATACAAAGGGGGATTGATTCATCTCTGTCCTGTTCCCAATTTATTTTTTCTCTATAACATAATTTATTTTATCCTTAGTATGTCACGAAGAAAGAGATAAGAGGAAAGAGAAAGGACTAATGTTGTAGATCCTACAAGTATTTTCAACTTTGAAGGATGCACCCAATTCTTGTACTCACTCCACCAAAGGAATTTTCATCTACAATAAGGACTACATCCCGTTGTAATGTTGTGAAAAGAAATGGACACGACAAAAGAGGCCTGGTATTCAACACCTTTTCCCCCATGATTACAATGCAACCATAATATGTTCATCTGAATTCTCAATTTAAGAGCAAATAGTATGAGGAAGTTTTCCAAAATTCAGGGAGACTTAAAAATGAATACGAGGCAAGAATGATGACTTCAATTATTTCATATTGCTCATCCAGGTTTGAAAATGATCATTTTCTCATCCCTCCATAAAATTTTACACTAGCAAAAAGGGGTGTGAGAAATTGAGATGTGGCTAACACATCAAATGCCTCTTTCATCAAATGAAAATCCTAATTCATTGCAATGTTCATTCAATGTGGAATCTCAATATCCAGACACAATTTGGATCTTGTAATTTTAATTCAACGTGAGTATTTGTTGGTAGAAATCAATGGGTTTTTCTTCATAGAAGAAACCGGTATAAATATCACTGGGCGAGGACATCTCATACAACAACATGGGAAAACCCCTAGGGGTTGGCGGGTCTATCTATGTGACCATCGAGAGAAGAAGATCACTGTGGTGAGCAAGGAAATGAATTGCAGTACAGTATGTGTCCATATATAGATTAGTAGTTGTGATAATGAGATGGTCATTTACATGTCATGGATTATACTTGAAATGATGAGTCAAGGATCTCACTACTGAGCCAGGATTTTCATGATGACAGTTCCTTTGGAACTATACATGTAAGTGGTGGAAATGTTGAATGAGGGACCAAATGGAAGGAATGTCTTTGATGTAAATATGTTGTGAAGTTGAACTAGCGTATTTTCTCAAAAATGACATAGCAACTTATTTGGCTTGGATGACTTTTCACGCGTATGATCATCCCTTGATCGATTGAAGTGATTGTATTGTTCCAGGGTGTTAGACCTATAACAACCATCTGATGGATTGACCTACATGGCATAGAGGGTATGTGTCAATATATAGATGCAGGGTGATAGCGATATGATTATCTACATGTCATGGATTGGATGTGAAATGATGATCTAGGGATTTGGAGGTTGAGTTAGGATTTTCATGATTACATTTACACGTGAAAGTGGGAATGACGAATGAGGGATAAAATAAATGGGACATATCTACTGTGAATATGTTGTGAAATTGAACTAACATATTATTTAAGATCGTCACACTAGATGAAAGACCATGGAACCTCCACCCTGCAATCTGTTGATGTAATTGTAACTTCGGAATGTATTCACTTGTATATTGTACCTCGATGTTTATTCCAAGAAGTGTTTGTAATGTAATTGAGTCATTTCATGCCCCGATGTTCTGATCGGGAGTTTCTATAATATGAAGAAGTCATGTCAAGTCATTGTGGGTAACCATCCTATTATACAAGGGTTAAAGTCCCCACAGTTGTGGGGCCCTAGTGTTATTAGACTATCCTAGAGAAGTCAACCCTAGGTGAGTTATTATAAGTCGAGGCAATAGTCCCCACCGTTGTGTTAAGGATAACCCTCCTTGTTGGTCGGAGGGGAAAAGTCCCCACAAGTTGTGGGGCACTAGGGTTATTAGACACTCCTAGAGATGTTGGCTCTAGTAAGTAATTTTTAAGTGAGGTCGACATGTTGGAGTGGACATTAAGTGAATGAAAGAATATAAATAGAGAGTGAGTCTCTCTATTTATCACACACACACTCACTCATTGGGGGGCATGAGTGCGAGAGAAGTTGTTAGGACAAGAGAGAGACTACTACTATCAGGAGATCATCTTTATGTTTTCGGGTTTTACTTTTAGTGCTGATTCTATCTCTGAGGAAGTTGTGGGGTTTTCTCCTTTATGGTTTCCCCCATGAAAATTATTTATGTCTCTTGTCTCTTGTGTTTTATTGCTGTGCATGTTATTCTCTCAAATAAGATCCTAAGATCATAATGCTAGCTTGACAGATAAAAATCTAACATGGTATCAGAGCTAACCTGAGAAGAAGACATTGTGCAGCTATAGAAGCTAGGGATTCTTAATTTTTGGGTCTCTCTCCATAATCCATCAACAAAAGTATGCCAGGCTAACTCTCCATTGAAGGGTGCATCTTTCTGTCGAAGCGAAATTCAATTCCGAGCATTTTCAGTTTTTGGTGCGGGAAATTAGGGCTTCTTACAGAAAAGGAATTTTTGAGTGAGCTAGGCATAGGATTTATCTCCTCATAAAAATTGAATTTTAGAGACCTGGGTCGATATTTTTGGTTGGGTGAAACTCCGAGAAAGTCAAACCCTAGTTTGACCCCGAGCTGGAAAAACCCTAAAATACTAAAACTGATACGTTTTGGTATATTCGCTATATATCAGGATTGGAGAAGGCTAATGAGCTTAAAGTTTCACAAGATGAATATAAAATCCTGAATTACACTGTATCCAAAATTCAGCATCATATTCGCTATACTCTAGGAGATATGATCCCTCCAAGTTAGGGTTCCATCCTCTTCCAGGATTCATCCCTAAATAAGACACTTGGGGAGAATTGCTATATCTAGGGATACAAAGGTCCAAATGAAATTTATGAAGATGTTCTAGAAAGGGCACAAAATATACTTTCTGTGGTCTGAGTTTCAGATACAGAAAATGAAACAGTGACATGTGGCAGTCCGTACAACTTCGCTATGTTGAAGTCCTGAAACAGATCACCTTGGGAAAATGATCATAAGTCCCAATTGGTGAAACCAATTCTGATGAAACCTGTGGTGTTGGAGCAGGGACAGGAGAGACTAACTTAGTGTGAATTTTCAAACACATAGGAGTAGTAATTGTGGAGATACGATACAAACAGTATCAAGCATTTCTGCAGAAGAAATTGGTAAACTAGGGCTTCCTGTTTCGGGAGCTTCCCTCCACTATTTTCAGAAAAGGAGTACATTGGACAGCTTGCATTGAAGAGATCAATTTTTCTATCCAATAATATCTAAAATATTCCAAGTTTTGAAAATTGGGTTTCTCTGACAAACCCTGGATCAGCCAGCTTTGGAACTAGAACGGACACCTCAAATCGATAAGATCTAATCTTTTGCTATTTTCATTTGAGGTTCTCATTTCAAAGTGATCTATCACATCATATTGATGATAATATTGTTGAAGTTGACAACTTCCAAGCATGGAAGTATATGATCTCTCTGAAGAAAATTAATTGAACACTTGCATAAGAAGAGAGGTTCCAGCTCCAGAGGGAGATGAGGCTCAAAGCCTTACACAAGAAGAACTTGGTCAAGGCCAAGAAGATCATTGTTGATTCAATCATGGATCACCTTGTACCACAAGTGTCTTCCCTAAAGACACCGAAGATGTTTGATTCCTTGACCAAGCTATTTAAAGGAAAGATCATAAATCAAAATATGACTATGAGAAAATAGTTGAAGAATGTGAAGATCCAGAATGTAGAGACCATACAGTCATACTTTACGAGGGTCTTTCAAATCAAATAACAACTTGTAGCAGTAGAAGAAGAAGTGGAGAATGCAGAAGTGGTGATAGCCACCTTGAATGGCCTCATAGGATCATGGGATTCATTCATGCAAGGAATGTGTGCCAGAAGGAAGTGATTACTTTCAGCAGACTCTGGGAAGAATGAAGAAGCTCGACTCATAATAAGAGAAGAGAAGATGGGAGCAACTGAAGATAAAGCTCTCACCATCCAAAGAAGATCGCTCAAGCGATGAGGAATACGAAGGATTCAACTCTTAAAGAACCTCTTATCCATCTTAGCATTTTGATAAGAAGCGATGCTATTATGGATGAAGAAGATGATGAAGCCGAAGGCTCAAGAAGGAGTCTACCCTCGAAACAAATAAAGATAAGTATTCAATTGTCATTTCATGATATTGTTTTGTTATGCATTTTTTTATATTCAGTTAATGTATTATGCATGATAGAATGTTTGCATTAATGACAGTATACTACTAATATGCATGTAATGGGTAAGTAGCTCATGGTGCTATACAACTCTCCATTGTTGCTTATCTAGAATGAAACCTCTTTGCTGACATATTGGATTAGTGCACAATCTCAATGTTGTCCTGGTAGAGATAGAAGGCATCTAAAAAGTTTCCGTGAGATATGGATGAATGTTGTATTGGCTAAAATAGTTGCATAATAATATATCTTGATACAAAAACAATTTCCATTATGAATATACCTTATGAAATGTTTCTAACTATACAACTAATGCATTTGACTTGTAGGAAAGATCGCGTAAAATCGCCTACAAGCAAAGAAGGATGAGACTTGTTCCGAAGAACAAGTGATGACATGAATGCAACGACATCATTGATGCAAAACCTTGTAGCTATGAAGAAGTAACCAAGAAGAAAGGGAAGACAAATTAAAGAAGAACGATATCTAGGATGCGGTATCGATACGTGAAGGGAAGTTCATAGTTCCATCATGCAGTAGATGGAAACATTGTGGGATACAAGGAAATATTTGTAGCATGAGGCTTCTCACGAAAAGAAGGCATAGAATACGAAGAGAAATTTGCAGCCAGTGGGAGTTGGAACACATACATGATGAGCTTGATGAAGATCTTAACCTTTGCTACAAGGTTGAAGATGAAAGTATATACACTAGATGGATACATAGAATATTAGTAGCATAGGAAGCTACTTGTCACTCCGATACAGAATGTTTCAGTGCATAGAGTACGGAAGACAGAGGGAGTATGATGCTCCGCTTCAGAGGGAGTGACTATAGAATATCCTAAGGTTCAACATGGTACGATAGGATGGACATATTACTAATGAATCTAGGATTTACTAAGAGTAAAGAGGATTCCAACCTTTTCTTCAAGGTTGAAGGAGGAAACCCAGTGATGTCCCTGTTATATGTCGATGACTTGTTCCTGACAGAAAAGAGGAACTCATTAAATTTGCAAGAAAAAGACTTGCTTCCGAGTTCGAGATAAAGGACTTGGGGATGATGCACTACGTTCTAGGCATGGAGGTGTGGACAAGGGAAGTATGCAGTAGAGATCCTGAAGAGGTTCAAGATGATGTACTGGAAGGCCATGACCACACCTATGGCATCGAACCTGAAGCTATTGAGTGTTTCTTCATCAGAGTCAGTTGATGCCACGATGTATCGTTAGATCATTTATTCCTTAATGTACCTGACAAATATGAGACCAAATATTTTCTTTGTTGTGAACACATTGAGACATGTTCACCTGATGGTTACAAAGCATGTAGTGAGGTACTTGAAGGGTACAGTTGATTATGGGCTCAAGTATGAGCCGAATCAGAAGATTAACCTGGAGCATTATGAGGAATCGTATTGGGCAGGTAGTGCCATTGATAGGAAGAGCACTTCAAGGTGCTACTTCAGTATGGGATCAAGTGTGATCTCTTGGTTTGGAAGGATGGAGTCCTGCATGGCGCTGAGTACAGCTGAGGCAAAATATGTTTCCACTTGCTATTTGGAGAGAGGAGCAGTGAAGCTCCAGTATGTGATCCAGATTGAGATCTCTCGAAAGAGGGAGGTCTAGCATAGTCGGTGAGACAGGTTGTCTGAGCATAAATCCTAGCGAAGCTCGTAGGTTGCTTAGATGTAAACAGACCTGTAGGTTGTCCTTGGATGTAATTTGTCCTGGCGAAGCTTGCAGGTTATCCTTGAACGTAATAATCCCTAACATGATTCTATGCTAGAAATGGCCAAAGTGAAGTTTGAGTACTTTAGGGATAAGCTTGGTGTTCTCCAAATCGAGGTTCCCTCCAAGGGGAAATGATGAGACCTAGAGCCATTCTGACATGGTGAAAGGATTAGGTTCCTTCCATGGTCAGATATAAGGGCTGAGCCATTCTGTCATGGTGAGAGGATTGGTTCCTTCCATGTCAGATGTGAGTGTTGAGCCATTCTGATGTGACTGTAGGATTGGTTCCTACATGATCATATATAAGGGCTATTTCCATTCTCCGAATGGAGGTACCTGGTCAGTTACCAGGAATACACAGTCTAGGACTGAGGACCATTCTGATATGACTGTGGGATGTAGTCTCACATGATCAGATATAAGTGCAGGTCCATTCTAATGTTATTGAGGGATATGTTCCCACTTGATCAGATATAAGGGTTGTTTCCATTCTCTGAATGGAGGCACCTGGTCAGTTACCAGGAATCCTTAGTCTAGGACTGAGAGCCTTTCTGATGAGTCGAGGTCAGATGTAAGTGTAGTGCCTTTCCACAGATGGTAGTAGGTGTGTCCTACCAGGCTGGTCGATGTGAGTGATGTGCCTTTTCACAGATGATAGTAGTTGTGTCCTATCATGCTGGTGAATGTAAGTGATGTTCCTTTCTGACGAGTCAAGGTCAAATGTAAGTGCAGTTCCTTTCCATAGATGATAGTAGTTGTGTCCTATCAAGCTGGTGGATGTGAGTGTTGTGCCTTTCCACAGATGATAGTAGTTGTGCCCTATCATGCTGGTGAATGTAAGTGATGTGCCTTTCTGACATGGTGTTGGATGTGTTCCTCTCATGGTCAGATGTGAGTGCTGACCATTCTGACTTAGGGTCAGATATAAGTGCTTAAGAAGACCTACATGGAGGCTAGGCCTACAACGAGCATGAAAAAGGGCTGGCTCTATAGAACTTCCTGTGAGGAGAAGAATCATGAGATAACACCTATGATGATGACCCAGTGATGATCCAGACCAAGTGATGATCCAGATCCAGTGATGATGATTCAACAGTGATGATCTAGATCAAGTGATGATCCAGATCCAGTGATGATGATCCAACAGTGATGATCCAGATCTAGTGATGATGTCCCCGTGATGATCCAGATCGAGTGATGATCCAGATCTAGTGATGAAGATGACTTGAAGATGAAGATGATGAGATGATCCATTTAATACAAAGAAGAAGACCAGTGCTGATAAAATGTGTCGAGAGAATACCTTCCTAGTTAAGAGGGAGTATTGATGTAATTGTAACTTCAGAATGTATTCACTTGTATGTTGTACCCCGTTGTTTATTCCGGGAAGTGTTTGTAATGTAATTGAGTCATGTCATGCCCCGATGTTCCGATTGGGAGTTTCTATAATGTGAACAAGTCATGTCAAGTCATTGTGGGTAACCCTCCTATTGTACAGGGTTAAAGTCCCCACAGTTGTGGGGCCCTAGGGTTATTAGACTATCCTAGAGAAGTCGACCCTAGGTGATTTATTGTAATTTGGGGCAATAGTCTCCATCGTTGTGTTAAGGATAACCCTCCTTGTTGGTCGGAGGGGAAAATTCCCCACAATTTTTGGGGCACTAGGGTTATTAGACTCTCCTAGAGATGTTGGCTCTAGTAAGTAATTGTTAAGTGAGGACGACATGTTGGAGTGGACATTAAGTGAACAAAAGAATATAAATAGAGAGTGAGCCTCTCTATTTATCACACACACACTCACTCATTGGGCGCATGAGTGAGAGAGAATTTGCTGGGACAAGAGAGAGACTACTGCTGTCGGGAGATCATCTTTATGTTTTTTGAGTTTTACTTTTGGTGCCAATTCTATCTCCGAGGAAGCTGCGGGGTTTTCTCCTTTATGGTTTCCCCAAGGAAAATTATTTATTTCTCTTGTCTCTTGTGTTTTATTGCTGTGCATGTTATTCTCTCAGATAAGATCCTAAGATCATAATGCTAGCTTGACTGATAAAAATCTAACAAAATCCAATCCAAGTGACGAGCCACCAACATCATTTATCGCATATTTGATTCTAATATTTATTAACTCTATTTATGTTTTGTGACTCTTGCAATCCTATAGATGGAAAGTTAATCCTGTGGTGGTGTTTTCCTTTTTGGTGAAAACACGAAGTTGGTATGCACTTTTTGCCTATTTTTTGACAAAACAAACTGCAAAATTTTATGTTTTTCAACTTAAACCCTTTTAAACCAATATTCCCATTAGGAATTTCAGCTTGACGTAAACACAAGAGGTTTAGAGAATTCTATTATCTTTGTGCTCATTTTTTTGAAATTTCCTTATGGACATATAGTAGGACAAATTTGAAGGGCACCAATGACATATACTTTAAATTTTTAGGTTTGGATAATAAGTGACCTGTGTGCCCTTCATATTTTAGATATGGTTATTCATTTTATGGAAACCAAATGCATGTTCATAATCTACACAGATTGTACTTTTCAATGGAATATATGTTGAGGATTTTTAGACTTAAACACTATTTTTTATTATTTTTTCAAATAACATATGTTTAAAAAATGGTTCCTTATTAACACATGTTTTTGTCCTCCCATTTTATTTAAAACATGTCTCTTATCATACGGACTAAAACTACACTTTTGAAAAGGACAGTGCAAGGAACATCCCTCTGAGTTTTTAAATTATTTTTTGTTGTCATTGTGATGATCTTGAATTTTCATTGTGACTGATTTTTAGCTCACTAAATTTTTTAATGATAATGTTTATAAAACAAATAGTAAAAAATATAAACCCTTTATGAAATTCACAAATTTTTATACTATGAGAAAGTATATTTAATGATCAATCTATTGGTATAAGCTCTGACAGGTAATTCTCAGATTTTGTAGTGTTTCCACAATGAGAAAGTGACAAATCTAAAAAAAATGCAGAAATAGTTGTTGTATTCGTTGACCAGAAACTCTCGCCCCATAAATATATTAATTTCTCAGACGAGAAATATTTATCCCGAAAAGTAACCCGAGGTCAAATAAAATACTTTCCTGAGAGGTGGCTTAAACTCTCGGCTGAAAGAATAAAATAACTCTCGGTCAAGAGTTTTATTACATAAATCCCCGAGAATATTTTAGGGGTCGACCTATTAAATTCCCATGATTCTCGGCAAGATTCTAAATGATGCAGGGTCGGATCAACCACACCCAACCCAACCAGCACCTCAAGGATCTGGTGGCTCCTACACTTAGCAGTACTGCCAAATTTAGCCCTAAGCCAAATTCTGCACTAAAAATGCCTCTCCGTAATTCTGCTTCCGCAACCGCCTTTCCGCAATTTTGTCTCCACAACAGAGTTTCTGCAATGAACCTTGCCGCAACAGGTTTCGGGATGCGAGACGCATGATGTCAACTCTCCAAATTTGCTTCCCCGCAACTCTCTTTTCGCAATAGCTTTTCCACAAGTGGGTTGCGGGATGCCGACCAACTTTCCAAATTTTCTCCCTGCAAATTTCCCTCCGTAATTTTTTCCAGCCGTCAGATCTTTGTGGCCTTCTTCATGACCATCGATCTATTCTTTGGTGTGGATTTCACAGATCTTTGTCTACAGAATTAATCTCCATTGTTCATTCTCTGCAGTAAACTGGTTGAGGAAGAAAACCTGCGGGTTGCGCCGATTGATAAGAGAATCGATCAATCCATCCTGCCATCTCCAAGAATCAGTATCCTAGCACTTCTATGCATGCATTTACAACCTATTTCAACTACTTAAGTGACAAATTCATGCATTAATCAACAATTTCACAGAAATACACAGATGTTCAGGAAACCGCCGAAGTCGGCTCTTCACGGATTCACAATTCAAAGTAGTAAATGCATAGAGTCTAATAATATTGTAAACACACAACTACTCTTCCTATTAAGAAACCACACAAACACACGGCTCAGATCTCTTCTTCAATTTATTTAAAATACTTACAGGCGGAACCAAATGCAGGTCTGTCTATCTCTCTAAAAAATTAGAATTCTAATGTTGAACAACAGAACTGAAGAAAAAGAACCCCATCTAATTCTCTAATATATCTATTTAAGCTATACTGTAACCCCCCTATATTGAGTGGTCCTGCAATTGAAAACAAACAACTACAAAGCATGATGAAAATGTCCATATCACAAACAAACAACCTGTGGCTTGATCTCCAATCAGGGAGTCATGATACGCAATCACTCCTATCGCTGCTAACCAACTATGACTCATCAAAACAAACAAAAATATTACACAGCATGTGACCAGCTCATCACATTGCTGGCATGCCACGATGCTCCTACATCAAACTTACAAGGGTGAAAAATTATGAACCTCTGTTCATTAGATCAACTATAGTGAAACCGTTGGATTCCAACTCTGCAACTCTCATCCAAGTAGAATCCTCTGTTGGTCGCTTCTTCCATTTGAACAGATACTCCAGATAGTCCTTCTTCCTTGTACTCTTTACCACTTTAGTGTCTAGAATGGTATTAACTTCCAATGGTTGTGCCACAGGAATCTACCCCACCCATTGTAAGTATTCAGTAGGATTTTCACCTTCTGCAAATGTCCCAGTATCACTTACTACATAAGGATATAGATATGCAACATTAAATATTGGTGAAATACCCACTCCAGTAGGAATCAACTCATAAGCATTTGCAGAAATTTTATGAGTATCCTGTAGGGTCCAATATTTTTCATCTTCAGCTTGTTATACTGTCCTTTTGGAAATCTGTTCCTCTTTAGATATGCTAAGACTGGATCTCTTACTTCATAGTTATTTTCTCTCATTTTGGAATCTTCTCTGGCCTTGTAACTGGTGTTACTTTGATGTAACCTTGCTTTTACTTGCTCCTGTAGTTCACTAATCCTCATTGCAAACTCTTCTCCATCCACACTCCTTTTCTTCAATTAACTTAAGTCACGAAGTTCACACACTCCTCTTGGATGCATTCCATACATAATTTTAAATGGACTCATTCCTGTACCTCTGTTTGGTGAATCATTATAGGCAAACTCAGCTTGAGCTAATACTCTGTCCCACTGTTTAGGACGCTCTCCAATAAAAATCCTCAACATGTTTCCCATACTCCTATTAACTACCTCTGTCTATCCATCGGACTATTGGTGATATGTTGAACCGAAGTTCATTCTGGTACCCAACTTCTTCCACAAGGTCCTCTAGAAATGACCTATGAACTTCACTTCTCTGTCTGATATAATGCTTCTAGGTAAACCATGTAGTTTCACAACTTCATTGAAAAACAAGTTAGCAATGTGTGTAGCATCACTAGTCTTGTAACATGGAATGAGATGCATCATCTTAGTGAATATATCAACAACTATGAAAATAGAATCATATCCCTTTTGAGTTCTTGGAAAACCTAGAATGAAATCCATACTCATAGAATCCCAAGGCCTAGTTGGAATAGGCAATGGTGTATACAACCCCGTGTTATTGCTTCTTCCTTTAGCATGCTAGCATACTCTACATCTGCTTACAAACTTCTCAACTTTATACCTCATCCTTGGCCAAAAATAGAAATGACCTAACTGTCCAAAGGTTTTATCACTTCCAAAGTGGCCTGCCATACCTCCATTGTGTTTTTCCTCTATCAAGTTCTCTCTCATGGAACACTTTGGTATACACAATAGCAATTTCTAAAGAGTAAACCATATTGTAGCGTATACTCCATCCATGGCTCTCTATCCACCTCCACTGGATTCTTACAAGCCCTGTAAGCCTCCTGGAAATCAATGTCAATTTCATACAAATCCCTTAAATGCTCAAATCCCAAGACTTGGATCTGATTCTCTTGCATAATCAGCAATATCCTACTCTGAGGCATCAACTACTCTGTTTGACTTTCCACTTATGTGTTTCAACACAAAGGTAAATCTCTGTAGGAACTCGACCCACTTGACATGTTTCAGGTTCAACTTAGGTTGCTACATAATGCACTGTAGCGCATGGTTATCAGAATATAACACAAATTCTCCAGGCATCAAGTAATGTCTTCAATGCTTCATTGCTTGAACAATAGCATAAAACTCCTTGTCATAAGATGAATACTTCTGCTTTGCATAATTTATCTTCTCACTAAAATATGCTATAGGCTTGTCCTCCTTACTAAGTATAGCTCTAATTGCTACCCCACTGGCATCACACTTTACTTGGAAAGGGTGTTTTAAGTCTGGTAACTTCAATACTGGTTGTTCGATGATCTTCTTCTTCAAGAACTGAAAACTCCTTTCATCCTCTACTACCCATTGAAATGGTTGTTTGTCCTTCTTAATTGTCTAGACAATAGATGCACAAATACCACTGAAAATCTTTATAAATTTCCTATAAAAACTTGCCAATCCATGGAAACTTCTTACCTCAAATATGTTCCTAGGTCAAGGCCAATCAATGATTGCTTGCACCCTTTCTCGATCCATATTCAACCCATCTCTTGAGATAACAAAACCTAAATATACTAGCTCTGGCTTCATAAATGTACACTTCTTCACATTTACCAGCAACTTTTCTTGTTGTAGCCTCTCTAAAACATATCTCAGATGCCTCATATGTTCTTCTTTTGTTTGGTTGACAACCAAAATGTCATCAAGGTAAACTTTCACAAACTTAACTATGAAATCTCTCAATACTTCATTCATCAATGTCATAAAAGTGCTTGGTGCGTTGGACAATCCAAATGGCATGACCAACCACTAATACAACCCATCATTTGTCTTATAGGCTGTCTTCCACTCATCTCCTTCTCTAATTTTAATCTAATGATACCCACTCTTCAAATACAGTTTTGAAAAGAACGTTTCCTCACTTAGGCAGTCCACCATGTCATCCATCCTTGGTAATGGAAACCTATATCCAATACTGATATTGTTAATCACTCTGGAGTCGGTACACATCCTCCACTCACCATCCTTCTTTGGTGTCAGTACTGCTGGTACTGCACATGGACTCAGATTCTTCTGGACCAATCCTTTGTCCAACAATCCTTGGACATGTTTCATCACTTCTTCATTCTCTTGAGGTGTCAACCTATACACTTCCTTTTTTGGTAAACTGGTTCCTAGAATAAAATCAATTTGATGACTTATATCCCTCCTTGGTGGTAACTCATTGGGTAAACCATCCACCATGATGTCACTAAACTCACTCAACATCTCTTGAATCTCATCAAGTAGATATGTCATGTTAGTCTTCATTGTCACCACTCTCAGTTTGCATACCACAACATAGTTCAACTCTTCCTCCTTAATCTGTTGCAAATATTCTTTTCCTGACAACATCCGGACTTTGGGTGCTGACTATCCTGTTGTACCTCCGTCTTGTAAAGGGTGAAGTACATGTCTTATCCCATTCTTCTCAAAGCTATGATGGTTAATCCTACCATCATGAATCACTTTATAATCAAATTTCCACGGTCTTCCTAACAGTATATGACAAACATCCATGGGCATAACATCACATAAAATATTTTTCTTATATGGACCTACTTGGAAATCAACTTCACACTGCTCACTTACCAAGATTTTATGTCCTTTATTTAACCAAGATTCTTTGTATGGGACAGGATGCTTGGTCCTCTTTAAACTCAACTTCTCCACCATCTCTATGGAAACAAGATTGTCAGTACTCCCATTGTCCATCACCATCTTACAACACTTCCCTTGGAATTTACACATGGTCCTGAATAAAGAGTTTCTTTGAGCAGGCTTTGATTGCTCCTTCTCAGGTTTCAATAAGACCTTGTTCATCATCAAAGCCTCTCCTGTCTCTGAAAAAACTTCCTCCATTTTCGACTCTTCTTCTTGATGTTCATTCTGAGCTACATAGGTTCCTCTCTTCCCTACGTCTTCCTTCCTTGTACATTCAAATGATTTATGTCCCAACTGGTTTCATTTGTAGCACCTAACGACATCTCATCTGCCTCTTTCTCTTCCTCTACCTCCTTGGTAAGGTCCTCTTCTGCTAGAGTCACCTCCTCTACCATATTG
This sequence comes from Pseudotsuga menziesii, assembly GCA_001517045.1. Lineage (NCBI taxonomy): Eukaryota > Viridiplantae > Streptophyta > Pinopsida > Pinales > Pinaceae > Pseudotsuga > Pseudotsuga menziesii. The sequence goes on from LPNX010377334.1 coordinate 241,168, forward strand.
CTCTTGCTCATTAGAGTTACTGGAATCTCCCCTCTATGCTCCAAATCGTCCTCTTCCAGCTGCTTGTCCTCTTCCTCTGGTTGAAGCTTGACCTTTGTTGAAGCTCTTCTTCCTCGCTATATTTTCTTCTGCCCTTAAGGCACATTGGTATGCCTCCTTCATTGTTCTAGGGGATATCATGCTGATCTCTTCTTGGATATACATCCTTAGACCATTGGCATATCTAGCAGCCTTTTCTGCTGACTCTTCCACGTATACTTCCCTTAGGTTTACTTTGTCGAACTCTTGAATGTACTCTCTCACTATTAACAATATTTGTCTACGGTTTTGTAATGTCTATACAGAATTAACTGGTAATATTTGGGCAAGAACTTAGACCTCATCTTTGCTACCATCCTATCCCAGCTCTTTGTCAACGACTTATTCTTCCTTCTTCTCTCAGCTTGCACACTATCCCACCACAAGGATGCATGCCCTTTCAACCTTGTCACAACCAATCTAACTCTCTTGTCTTCTTCTATTTCATCGTATTCAAATTAATTATTCAGCTCACTTATCTAGTCAATGAGATGGTCATCAATGAGACTTCCATCGCAGGTAGGAAACTCAGGTTTCGACCTTGAAGTTGCTCCTAGAATCGATCTAAAATACCTTAGCTCAAGATTCTCCTGCATAGTTGTTGCTTCTTCTCTTTTCTCTTCATCCTCAGGTTCACTTACATCCCCTGCTTCTGGGTATCTTCATCTGTCTATATCCATGGCTTCCAGACGTGCTCAAATCTCCCTTACTTCCTCCATAACTTCTGCGTTCACCACTGGTCGACCTCTATCACGGCCTCTTGCCCTCCCTATGCATGCATCCATCCTCTCGTACTAAGCCTCTACAATAATAGTTCTCTTTCACACTGCTACAACTTACCTCACCAAGCCCCTTCTATGTACTTGGTCTTTTGGAAACTCTGGTCCTCTATCTAGAACCTCTTGAGCACTCTTCTTTGCTCTCTTAGGATTCTACTGCTACGCTTCTCTCTCACATGAGCTTCTCCTTGCTCTGATACCAAAATTGATGTAGGGTCAGATCAACCATAGCCAAACCAACCAACACCTCCAAGATCTGGTGGCTCCTACACTTAGCAGGACTGCCAATTTTAGCCCTTAGCCAAATTCTATGCTAAAATTTCCTCTCCATAATTCTTCTTTCACAACCATCTTTCTACAACTCTGTCTCCATAACAAATTTTCCACAACAGACCTTCCCACAACGGGTTATGGGATGCGGGATTTCAACTCTCCAAATTTGTTTCCCTGCAACTCTCTTTCCACAACATCTTTTCTGCAAGCGAGTTGCGGGATGCGGGATGCCGACCAACTTTCCAAAGTTTCTCCCTGCAACTTTCCCTCTACAATTCCTTCTCCACAATTTTTTCAGTTGTCAGATCTTTGCAGCCTTCTTCACGACCGTCGATCTATTCTTTGGTGTGGATTTCACAGATCTTTGTCTACGGACTTAATCTCCATCGTTCATTCTCTGCAATAAACTAGATAAGGAAGAAAACCTGCAGGTTGCATCAATTGATAAGAGAATCGATCAATCCAGCTTGGAATCTCTAAGAATCATTAGCCTAGCACTTCTATGCATGCATTTACAACCTATTTCAACTACTTAAGCAACAAATTCTTGCGTGAATCATCAATTTCACAGAAATACAGAGATGTTCAGGAAACCACTGAAGTCGACTCTTCACGGATTCACAATTCAAAGCAATAAATGCATAGAGTCTAATAATATTGTAAACAAATAGCTAATCTTCCTATTAATCAACCACACAAAAACATGGCTCAGATCTCCTCTTCAATTTATTCAAAATATTTACAAGCGAAACGAGACGTAGGTTTGTCCGTCTCTCTGCAAACTCGAAATTCTAATGCTAAACAACAGAACTAAAGAAAAAGAACCCCCTCTAATTCTCTAATATATCTATTTAAGCTACACTGTAACTCCCCTACACTGAGTGGTCCTTCAACTAAAAACAAACAACTACAAAGCATGATGAAAACGTCCCTATCACAAACAAACAACCCGTGGCTTGATCTCCATGCAGGGAGTCATGATACGCAATCACTCCTACCGTTGATAACCAACTATGACTCATCAAAATAGAAAAAAATATGCCACAGCATGTGACCAACTCATCACATTGTTGGCATGCCACGATGCTCCTGCATCACTAAACTTTCTCACCCGAGAGTTATATATATACTCTTGCCCAAAAGTATATTTCCATAAAAAATCAACTACTGATATTTATAGTTCGGATATTTACAATGTGAAATACGTTATAACGTATTTTATATAAAATTTATTTACAAAGGGTGTATTTGCTTATTTTTTCTTTATAAATGAAAATAATATATACTTGGTTTTGGCATATATTACTGTTTTTTTATTTTTCAAATTGTAAAATGGTTTTGGCATATTTCTGTTTTTTTAGATTGTAAAATTGATTTTGGCATATTACTAGGTGAAAACACGAAGTTGGGTAAAAATTCCATGAGAATCGGGTGCCCGAGCAACATAGCGGATGTTATTTGGCCGAATATATATATTTATTTGACCGAATAATGTTTTTATTCACGCGAATAACTATAGTTATTCGGACGAATAACTTTTAACGATGAATCGTTTAATTTGATGGAACGCATAGCCGACCGGTAGTTTTTACTGTCGGTTCATTGTGTATTCGTCCAAATAATTATTCTGCATAAAAGTTCGGTTGCGGCACCATTTTCATGGTTTCCGATTGCAGTCAATTGCTATCTTCTGCCACCCACATTTGGTGGTTGGTTTGTTTTGCTTCCTTTGTTGTTCGAGTTTATTTGTAGATATGGGTCGCAGTGTCATTTATAAAAAGAAGGGTCATTTATCTTTATTTGTAGATATGGGTCGCAGAGTATTTGGAGTTATAAATATGATTGATTAAATCTATAAGTCCAATACCCCATGACTGATATCTACACTAAAATTTAGAGGAAGCGGAAGTAGTAATGATTTTACTTGTTTCTTCTTCAAGGTATGTACTATGACCCACATTTATCATTCGATAGTTAACTTTTGGATAGAGTGCAGGAACTCTATCTGGTCAGAGTGCATGAACTCTGCCCATGTGGACAGAGCGCATGAACTCTGTCCAAATGGACAGAGTTCATGAATTCTATCCATGTGGACATAACGCATGAATTCTGTCCAAATGGATAGAGTGCAACATCTTTTTGTTTGGAATTAAATTCTGCCATTGCTTCCTCTACTCTATTTTATTATAACTTGTCTTTTATTATGGTAAGTATGTGCAAACTTGTAGATATCATATCAAATGGAAATAGATAATAAATTAGCTATATTCATTTTAAGAACTATTAGATAATATTAGGGACATCTAGGTCCTGCTGAGGCCTGGAAATTCGCAGGCAACAACAGCAAGGGATTCTCCCCAGTCAACGTTTCCAACTAGCCCGTGACTATTTGCTGTAGGGAATCCATCCGGTTTGCGGTCCGGCTACCATAAGTCAAGTAACAAAAAATAAAGGTTTTACCGGTTGTGGCCCGGTCCACCGTGTATATTTTTGTATTTTTTGATTTAATGATGCTATGCACGTGCCTAATTAACAATGCAGGGTGATAAAGGATGCAAGGAGTAGTCACAAAGTGATGCGCAGGTTTTTACCTTTCGTCTTAGAACTCACGAGCATCTAAATTACATATGCAGTACTAAAGTAAAACTGACTAACTACCTATCCCCGGGGAGCTGAAATGTAACCTATCAATGAGTAATGTATATTGTACATGCATTATAAAGAGAAATTACAGGCAGCTGATATTCCTTCCCACAACACATGAACGATTAAAGATATTTAGACAATCAGTTAGCCAATTGCTTATGAACAACATTCATTACTCATGGTGGTAGTTTCACAGAATAAACCAGAAATCATTCAAACAAGAACATAGGCTCTAAGAGTTAGAACGATCTCACAGTTAATGGAAAAAGTTGGGAAAACGAAATAGCTCATCTTCCACCAATCCATAGCATAACATTTGAACGTCCCACCAATCTTTCTCCAACAGGCAAACAATAATTCTTTATTTCAAAAAAAAAGTAGTTCTTCTTACAATATCTCTTTTCTTGTATAACTGGGAAAAATCCCCTTGTTCTTCTAAGTCCTCTATATTTATACAAAAAGAAGAAGACTGTTGGGCTGCCCACGAATAACTTTTGGGCTTCCCCAACTCTTCACCTCCCAAAATTTCATTTTCATAAAGTGTTTACAAAATCGTTACATATTACAAAAGTGGACAAACATTCACGAGGAGGGCCCCACTTGAGCATTTAGAAACTTCTTCCAAGCTAAAGCCTTTGAGGCGATGCCTTCAAACTCAGAAGGTTCCAAAAAACAAATGTTTATCTCGAACTTCACAGCCTGGTTCTTGATGGCTTCAATTCTGGCTGCACTCAAACGAAGCTAATCTTCTAATAGCTGCACACTGACTGCGGAATGATCTACTTCATTCCTTAAGATCTGGTCGTTGAGAGCTTTAATGTGCTGTATTTTTTCTTCCTCCTCTTGATATCTCTTCTACAAAATCTCCACAAACAAGTTGTGGTCTGGAAAAGCCTCTATTCTCTGTTCAGCTGCTACTTGGCATCGATTATAGGTAATTAGGAGCCTTCTGAAGAATTCTGTACATGCCCATTTCGTCTTTATAACATCCTTTTTGAATTCCTCAGCTGTGTTAATAGCAAACTCCAATAAGTCGTAATCCTGCTTAAGGGCCTGTCGGTCTTTCGAGAGCATCTCTGCAGGAGTTTCTTCATTGTTCTCTAGCCTTGATATTCTTGTAGTCAAGACTTCCAAGATGTCTTGAGATCTATCAACAAAATAGGAGGAGGTCTCCAGAATCTCCTCCAATCGACCATCTACTTGCACAACCTTGCACCTTTCCTCTTCTATGGCAGTCTGCAGCTGAAGCATCTTGGCCTTTTGTGCCAGCACATGTTCCTTGAACAGTTGGAGACTAACCTGCTGCTCTTTTTCTTCCTCTAAAGCTGTTGTTAGAGAAGTAATATTCTCTTGAAGTCTTGTCTCTTGTTCTTGAGATTGCTTCTCATTTGCCTCCAAGGTGGTCTTTTGCAGCTATAAGTCTTCTATCTTTCCTAGCAGCTATTCCTTCTCCGCCCTTAACTCTTGATACTCTTGCTACATTTTCTCCAGACACTCTTGTGCAGTCTCCATAGATCTTCTCTCTGCTTGGAGAACCTGCAGTTCAGCCTTCGAAGACTCCACCTCTTTTTGCACGCCTTCAAATTTTCTCTTCAACTTGTTGCTTTATTCTCTTTCCTTTCTTAATGTGTCTTTCAGTTGAGAAGAAGATTTTTTAGATTGCTCCAGATCTGCCATTATTTTGTCTACATTGTCCTCCGAAGCGTGGATCAATGCAGCTCCTACTCTAATAGTGAATCTGGGATCCCGGTCTGTTTCGTATACAACAGTCGTATCAGTTATCATCTTCCCGGACAGACCTCCTGTTTCAACCTTCTTTTCAGTTCTCTTCACTATTCTCTTTCTTACTCTGTCATAGAAGATAGTATTGAAATCAAGGACTTCTTCCCCTATCTTCTGTTCAAAGGGGACCAGTTTAAGTGTGGGGGCCATAGACTGCCCGGGTGTGCTGACAGCTGGTACTTCTGGGTCCTGAACCTCGGGGTTCTCCACGTCCTGAGTCTGGATGTCAGCTGTGTCAGAGGCTGACTGTTCTGTCGTTGTCTGGGTCAGCTGCGTCCTCTCTGCCTCCTATTTCTGAAGCTCCTCATCAAGCTTCCTTTTCCTTTCTTCTTCTTCAATTCTTGCATCTTCCTCCACTTTTCTGGCTGCCTCTTGTGTAGCTCTTCTTTTCTCTTCCTCTTCTCCCTTCAGCCACCCTTCAGCTTCTTGGGCTAACCTTTGGGCTTCTTCGTTTCTTTTCCTAGTTTCTTCATCGGCTTTTGCTTGTTCATCCTACCCCTTCCCACCTTTGGTGGTGATCTTCTTTTTGAACCTTTTTCTCAAGGCTGCCATGTTCAATGCACTGCGGAGGATAGACTCTTCTCTGTCCCAATGGTGAGTGTAATAGAAATGGACGTTGTTCTCTTTGCAATGTTCAGCCACTTTGTGGTGGGAGTCATTCCTGTGAAAGGACATTTCACCAAAATGAAACCTATCCAACTCTTCCACAAACTCATCTGCTTTATTTACTCTGGCAAACTTATAACTCCCTTACTTGAAAGGCAAAGGGGGATAGGTAGCCTTCTTATGTTCAAATAAAAATCTTCCTATACCATCCAGGAAAGCTTGCATAACTGCCTCTTTATGAATAATGTAGTCTGTGGCATATTTGGGTAGTAGGGAGGGTGCTCTGGAGCCTCCAAACATTCTGAAGTAGACCCCATCCTCAGTGAGGTAATAATCTGCATATTCTTCAATTACCTGCAATTCCTCTTCCGACATGCAGTAACATTCCTTCAAAAAAATGAGAGTATACAATGGCATGATAAAATGTTCACAAACCTCCCGGTAGTGACTGTGGTACTTGTGAGCCCACAGTGGCTTTTATGCAGAGTAAACATGCATCCTCTCCCTGTCCCAGATGCACCTTAGGCCAGGGAAAGGTTGATTGCATAGTATGCAATCAATGAGTATTGAGCTCATGTAAAATTCTGATCTCTTTTGGGACACTCCTCCCAAAGCTGAGGCTAAGCAGGCTAAAAGACTATTTGACACTATGTTGGCCTAGTTGAAAATGGTCCCCTGGGTCGCAACATAAAAAATAACGGGCATCCACTCCAATTTGAAGCTTTTGCCATGCCCTCTTCCAAAAATTTTGTTTAGCATTAAGGCAATGAACCTGTATGGGGTTCTTAAGCTCGCGGTGTCATACTCTCCCGTCGGCCTGGTTCTAAAGTTTCTTCCAGGAAACAACATTCTTTTGAGGGTTTCAACGAGGTCCATTTTGATGTTTCTCAGCCAATCGTCAGTTAAGAATATTTGTGCTTCTGGCAGGTGGTAGGCTAGGGCTACATATCCTGGGCTATAGGCAGCATAGCCTTGTTTGTCAGCATTCAAGAGGATCATAGTGGTTACATCTGCCCTAGGCAGAATCCACCCAATTACTTCAGAGCACGGAAAGAGCTCTGGTCTTGTGGCAATCTTCATCAGTGAAGATCTTTCTATATTGGCGTATATGCCTTCTTCCTCCAAGCCCATATCAGGCACCTCTCGACGCGTGATCAACCTATAAATGTCTCCCCATTGGTACTCAGGCTCTATACCAGTTATACACTTGGTGTCCTCATAAATATACTCGGTTTTGGTGATAACTTCCATGTCGGGATCCTCTTCGACTACAGGGACCTTCTTCTTTTGTTGCTTCAACATTTTGAGTTCGGAATCTTCCTGTCATATATGAAATTATAATCATTAGGCCATTTCCAGATAAATTGCAAACAACGTACAGTGTCCTACCTCATCTGTGTTTAACATGGCGAAAATTAATTAAATGAAGCAAATATATGCAGGCTAATACTTCTATCTAATACTAAAAACACTTCTGCCAACAAAACTCGAGTGGGAAACAAATCTACATTAAAATGAAGAAAACTCGGGCTCTCTGTGGGTGCCATGATCATCGCACTGCGTGGAATAACAGGGGAACTTATTCAAGTTTTTTAACGTTGTGCTTCCAGGAGAAACATTGTCTGTGCACCGTCTATGGTCCGTCTACGGTTATGCAGTGTTATACAACCCCCAACTGGATCGGGTTCAAAACCGACCGCGAACCTAGTCGCTTCGAAGCAGCGGGGTAAACGCGGCATGGTTTGAGGATGCGGCAACATGAGAGGGAGCAACCAGTCCAAAATTCACACGGGAGGCCATAAAAAAAAACTTCTCGTACAGACCTATCATAATACGGGGCAGACTGGTGCAAACAGCGTAACGGCCGTCTGCACCAATCTCCCCACCCACCAAGCGCAGGGTCGAAACACATAATGGCCATGGAGGGAAACTTCCTTGTGGGCCAAAAAACACCCCCACTGACAATTATGCTACAAGCCCCCACTATATATGCATGTAAACGACGGGGCCAAGGGAAAACGGCCGTGAAAAAATCTAACCGTGGAACAATCATCAAAATGCTTGAACGGAACGGGATAATGCATATAGAGCCTACCTGGCACTGCTGCGCAACCGACGGGACGAGGACTGTTAAGCTTCCACGGTTGAGTCACCTGGAAACGAGGGTACACCGACAACAGGGGGTCCGGCGAGCTCGAGCGAATGACAGCACACGAAAATGACAGTGCAAGATAGTCAAAGATAGCAATAGAATAATCAAACTCGACCCCGTATATATATAGTCAACCACTAGCGAGGGGAGAAAAAATCGGACGGCAGAAACAAAAGGATCGGAGGTCACAAGGACATCTCTTCTCGCAACGTCGGGTGGCAGATCAACTAAGAGAAATGTCGAGACATCCAAGAGAAGTCAATAATGCGTCGGAGCTCACAAGACTAAACGTCAGAGTGATAGCGGAATAAGGAGCCGCAACGACGGAATCATAAAGGACACAACCTCCCCCAACAGGAAAAAACTAAGTAGGAGGAAAAATCGACTTAAAGACTGGAAAGATAGTGCCTTTCGCAGCTGCAACGGCGGAAGCTCAAAGTTTAAGGATCGACGAAACAACCAAGTGGGGTCTGAAAAATCAATGCGATAATCGGGGGGCTTCGTAGTCTAACTTCCGCAACTGCGGAGAATGTAGTAACAAGATGTTCCGACATAAATCCAAAATTCAGCCTATTGAGACAAAATGTACCGGAGGAAAATATCGAAGCTAGCTGCTCATCATTCCTCCGCAACGGCGGGAGTGCAAGCAAATAAACTTCCGACTCATACACTTGAAAAATGCATCCAAAGGCAATGGTAAGCTTAAACAAATCATGGATCATTTCTGGCATGAGGAAAAGTCTTTCTGAAGAATCATTAAATGAAATCAAAGAAGAAAAATTAAACCAATATAAGCAAAAGGAGGGTCCCGAAATTTTTTGAATTTTGGGAAAATGTTGCAGCTGCAACAGGTCCTTATTAAAAACTTAGTTTTTTTAGTAGCTAGGTCTTTTAAATTGATTAATTAACATGTAGAATTTGAATATGTTATGATTTGATATTTGCGTAAACTTGTAGATATCATATCAAATGGAAAGAGAGAATCCTTTCAGACATAAGTGTGGGAGGTCATCACATTCTTCGGGAGTTGGTGTCCCAAATGATAATCAAATATTTTCGACTTCACCTCGGGAATCAAGCTTATTGTATAGTTCACATTCATCTGATCATTGACGTGGTGATAGTGGTAGAGATGATTCCCCCTTATCCTCTATGGGTGAATGTGGATCTCGACCTTCTGTACGGGAGACGAGCGTGGATGCAGAGCAAGGTTCGCAAGAGGCTCGTCATCCTACACAGGGCGGCGAAGGTCAAGCTAGGACGCAATATGTTCAACTAGCTGAGAGTTGTACACCCATTATGACCTATCCATCGGATTTACCGGAGGAGCTTCCATGGGAAAGTGGTCTTCAACAAACGACCCTTGAAAGTTGTAGGGCTCACTATGAAAAGCTGCAAAACAATATTTCTAGTTTGGATCTCACTCTAGAGAACAAACAAAGTATAGAGATATTTTTGAAATCATTACAAAAATTCATTGCTCGGTATATGAGGATCTTGGACCAACAACAGACGGTTTTGTTTCCTTGATGCAGAGAAGAAAGGCACAGGTGATGGGTCCAGACAAGTGGGTTGTTGTGAAGGAGAGAGTGACTATAGAATAGACCAACTCAATGTTTAACTTCAAAGAGGGCCTAAAGCGTAAAGCATTGAAAGTGCAATATTTTAAGCACCCTGAACTTGCACATTTTTTATATGATCAGTTCTTTGTAGCCTATGGTCGGTTTCCATGGAACGATGAGGTTCCTAATTATTTTGCTAGGTTTTTTATGCCGGATTTCTTTTAGGAATGAAGCCAGACTATACTGATATTCATTCTGAGTTTTATGGAGTTGGAAAGGGGAGGATATGCAATTGAAAAGGTGCTCTTAGAGATCCCAGTACTCTTCGACCTCCACCTCAGATATCTCGTCCACCTAGGCTTGTGACTTACAAATCGAAGATGGATCCCACATCACAAGTTGGGACAACTGCAAGGCATAATGTTGCTGAAGGTTTGACTTCGGCATTTGTAGGAGTTGATGTTGGATTGAGTCGAGAGAGGGCTCGAGCCACTATTCGGCAAAATTTTGTTTACAAAACAAATGATGAGTTAGATTGTATGGGCATTGAAGATCTAAAGGCGTATGCCAAGGTTTGTCGTGATATAGCTTCATATAGAATATCTAATGACACGTCGAGTATAGGAGAGGTTTGTGTACTTTCAATCTATTTACTTTTATTTATTTATTTTGAATTGAACTTTTTGTTACATTATATCTATGTATGATAAAAAAAAATTGATGTATAGTAATAAATACGTTACGTAAATGTTTATTGGTTTCAGTTCTCGACTGTTAAATGAACATAATTTTAGAGTCTCCACTAATCAAAATGCTGAAAATGTAGAAGACCATTTTGGAGAGGTATATTTATTACTTACATATTTATATTTATGTTTGAAAGATATTTTATCTTTTTGTTTTTAAATTTAACTGTGTATCTTATTGTTAATTTGACCTATCCATGGAAGTTTCATTAGTTTCAAACTTTTTAGATGATTTTCCATCTATTGTGAGCTAATGACTTTTTTTTTTTTGTTTCGGTTTTAAGTTAATTGCTTAAGCTTAGTTTTTTTTGCTTTTACTATGATTTATTTATTAACAAAATTTAAATTTTAAGGGAATAGAACATATTGAAATTGGGGGTGAAGATATAGGTTCTCTGATGGATGTGGATATTGGCACCGAGGTAATTTTGTTCATAATTGAATTGTTCTTGAATTGTTCTCTGATATATAAGTTCAAATAGTTTAAATAATTTTTGACATTTGTAAATTGCTTTTATATATGTTGAAGCTTGGGTCTCTTTGATCTTTTCAAAGCAAAGGGAAGACTCCACTGGAGGATAGTGGTGGAATTGTAAGTTTAATATTTTATTTTTTTAAATTTAGTTTAAATTAGTTTAAATAATTTGTAAGATTTATAAAAAAAAATTATACATGTTGCAACTTGGGTCTCCTCCACAGCTTGGGTCTCCTCCACCTTTTAGAGGCAAAGGGAAGACTCCATTGGATGATAAATAATTTGAAGTAATTTTGTTAATAATTGAATTGTTCTTCGATATATTAGTTTAATATTTTAATGTATTTTAGTTTAAAATTGTTTAAATAATTTATGATATTCATAATCTGTTTTTATACATGTTGCAGATTGTTATGAGTCCAAGGGAAGACCCTAGTGGAGGATAGTGGTGGACTTCAATTTAGAGAATTATTTATATTGTTTTTTTGTTGTTGATATATATATTGTAGTTGATTTGGACATCGAGAAGCTTAATTTTTGGATTATGCATATGTACTTTGAACTCACATGTTCATGATTGTTTTTTTGGATTATATACATGTACATTGAACTCACATGTTCATGATTGTTTTTTTATTATTATATACATGTACATTGACTTTAGATATTGTTTTTTGGATTATATACATGTATATGTAAAGGTTAGTAATGTTAGGAAGTTTTGATAGGTGCAAATATATGAATGTATGTATTATTAATTTATGTATGTTTGTAGACGTAAAATATTTTCAGTGTTGACACTACAACAAAAACTGGATTTAGCATCTCTTTTTGCATCCTTTTTTGCATCTAGACCATCTTTCAGTATATTTTTCTTCATTTTTTTGACAAAATGGTGCAATTTCATGGGTTGGTGCTATTTTAGGCGTTTTTTGCGTCCTTTTTCTAAATCTGGCGCAAATTGTGGCGTAATTTGCACCGGGTTTTGCACCTAGTTATGCGCCAAGTTTTGCATCAGGTTTTGCGACAGTTTTTTAGCCTAGTTTTGCACCTAATTTTGCGCCTAGTTTGTACATCTACTCTTGTTGCGCCCCCTTTAACGCCCATGTTTGCCTCAACTTTTACGCCCTTGTTTTCATCCACTTTTGCATCCTTTTTTACATCCCCTTTTGCATCCATTTTTTCGTCCACTTTTGCACCCATGTTTTCATCCCTTTTTGCATCCCATTTTGCTTCTATGTTTACGTCTTTTTTTGCATCTACTATTGCATCCACGTTTGCATCCACTTTTTTCGTGTCCCAATTCCCACCCATTTTTGCGCTTACTTTTACACCCACTTTTGCTTCAACTTTTTCATCTACATTTGCATCTTTTTTTGCATCCAATTTTACATCAGTTATTGCATCCATTTTTGCATCCATTTTTGCATCAGGTTTTGCGTTGGGTGTTACGACTACTTTTGCATCTATTTTTGTTGCATCCACTTTCGCATCCAATTTTGTATCCAATTTTACATCAATGGTTGTATCCACTTTTGCGCCACTTTTTTCATTATGTTTTGCTTCCATGATTGCATCATTTTTTGCATCCACTTTTGCATCACCTTTTGCATCCATTTTTGGTGCACCCCATTATGTGCCCACTTTTGTGCCTACTTTTGTTGCATCCATGTTTGCATCCTTTTTTGCATCCATGTTTTTATCCACTTTTGCATCCAGTTTTACACCCAGATGTTGAAGATGAAAATGAGGATAATGATTATGATATTGAGGATGGTTATGGTGATGATGATAATGTTGTTGATAATGAGGAGAACAATGACAATGATAATGATGATGATGATTATGATGATGAGGAGGAGGAGGATGATGAGGATAATGACAATGATGACATTGCCGATGATTATGATGGCAATGA
>LPNX010377347.1:0-20903 GCA_001517045.1 Pseudotsuga menziesii
TCGGCGCCTCGGTCATTCGTTCACGTTGTCCTTTCCGGCGCGATGCTCTGCTTCAGCGATTCATGAGATGATCTCTGCATACAAACTTGGTGCATTATCTATTGAATTCAGGCATTAGGCATCCATAATTTTAAAATTATAATGATATATTCACGACGAGCTAGCCTAGTTCATCCGGGTGAGGAACTGCGGAGGCTCGGAACGGCAACGAAAAGGTAAATCGGCAGTCGGGCAGTTCTTAGATCGGATGAGACAAGGTTCTTACACCGGATGGGAGAAGGCTCCAGGAGCCGCAATGGTGGAGGAGATCCAGAAGAGGGGGAGCGGAAACACGGGCGTCATAGGTGATCGGGCGGCGGAGGGGAGTGGATCGGACGACAGACTACTCTGCCACCCGCAACGGCGGATGGAAAGCAGGCTACAAAAAAAAAGGCGACGGAGGCTAAATAAGGCGGAGTTCGGGTGTCGGGTGAAACTCACGTCGGGGCCCGAATTTATCTCCCCAGCCGCAACGTCGGGTGAACCGGAACTCTGGGGCAAGCGATTCACAACCCGAATCGGGCGTCGGAGAGAAGTGGATCAGACGGAGACTTTGGTCTAAGAGCCGCAACGGCGAGTGATGTAAGACTCCACTTCTTCCAAAAGAGGTCCGATCCAAAGGGAATAATTAACAGCGCTAAGGCTCAAATGAGGCCAAAACCAAAATTTCGCTAAGGTAAACCTTCACACTCCTAAAAGTGTTAAAACCATATTAACTCAATTGTCTCAATTTTCAAGTAGACCAACTGAGATGGACCGATTGAATTTTTTTGTTATTGCAAGGAGAATGTGGGAAATTCATGGTGAGCATGCCCCATAGATACAAGAATTTGTTACATTGTTACTCTCGCAAGTAAGCAATTCCTTAACCTATGAGTTGAAATTCAATACTTGTGGTTTTATTCATTGAGTGAATAAATAATGTTGGTGAATTTGGAATATAGGAAGTCATAAAATCTAGTTTACATTGCTAGTAGCCTTCTACTTCTTAGTGAAAGAGACCCAAGGAACGAGGAAGGTCCTTCTAAGAAATTGCACGAATGCACTAATAATGTTATATGTGTTGATGTGAGAATAAACTAGGAGGCCTTGTAGAGTTACCTACAATTACATACCCATCAAATGAGGCACTTAAAGAGCATATTGACTATGGATCTGGAGGATTTGTAGGATGTAGAACATGTAGAAGAATCAAATGGTGGCATTACTAATCAACAAACAGTGATTTATGACTCATGAGAAAATGTCGTTTAGCATGTTTTGTATAGAACCTGTAGTATGTGATTGTTGTCATTTATAACCTTAATTATGACTGAGTAAAGTTTGAGTCATTAAATCTAAATCTTAATCATATTATCAAATGGAAATTATCATTATGAACAAATTTCAAACCATCTTAAAGTATGCATTTTCAACACAATTCAGATGATAGAAGCAATTTATTTTCATTGAACAATGATAACACGCTTAAATTTATACATGGCACCTTCCTAAAATTAAATTGCATAAGATTACAATTTTTCATGGCATTCATGAACATGCCACCAAAAAAAATAGACGTCAACCATTACATCATGGGTAAAACATTTTTCTTTATTGAAAAAGCCACACCATGAGTGACACCAAAACAATTATAATGAAAAAACATACACATACCAAAGATGTGTAACAATGTGCAAGCCTAAATTTTGCTGCAATAGATGTTGATACCATTTCATTTTTCACAACCCCCCTTGGAGTTGTCATTTCCCAAACCAGTAGATCAACATACATCCTATTAATATCGGAATGGTGGTTGATCATAAAAAAATGAAATTTGGTAGCAATGGTTCTTTCTTCTACACAAAGTGGTTTTAAATTCCGTTTTCTAACTTGGTAGATTCCTTTCATTTTGATACATAGAAGTTCAAAATTGGTGTATACATATATGCCATTAGATCTATACATTTTGGTTGTTTGTAGCCCTTCTATAAGGGTAATGTAGTAAGCCTCATTGTTCGTTGTTGTTCCATGCATCTCTCTTTTTCTATGGATAACCTCATTCCAAACATTGTTGCGCATGACCTATTCAATTGTTGTTTTTCCGGGGTTTGTATAACATATCACTTGAATGCATAATGTCCATTATTGCATTGATCCAAATGGATATTGGTCGCCACCAACCTATTCCACTGGCTCAAAACAATTGTCCATTGTGCCATTTTCCTAGTTATTTTTCTATAGTTTTTTGGGTCCCAGACTTTCATGGTTGTTTTGAGGCCCTAAACGATGTTTTTTGGCGATTCAAGGGGCTAAATGGTTTCTGTAGGCATGCATTTGGATCCATTTGAAAGATATAAATATCGGATAGAACTTTCCAATGGGCTATCGAGCGCCCAAATGGGAGATTTTATGCAAAAGTTATGACCCCAGGAAGTTGGTTGTTCAACTGACCACCTTAGGGGCCACAAACTTTATGACGGTTCATCTTATAGGGTTATGTTTTGGAATTTTGGGGTTCTCACCCTTATTCTTATTATAAATAGGCCCCTTTGGCCTCATTTTTTATTTAATTTGGCACAGATGAGTGTAGCAGCCACATCTCTTGTCAAATATAGCTACCACCATTCTAGTTGTTGTATGTACAGTCTGTTCTATTTCCTCCATTTAATAGAATATGTGTTTATTATATCTCTTCTTTCTTTCCAATATGTCGGTGTTTATGATTATATATGTGTTATTTCATTTTTTTCTCACATAAATCTATATCACTGGTATCATAGCAATCTGCTCTTTGATTGTTTATCATTGCATGTCCCCGGTGAGATTAGGGTACAAAGAGTTGGGTCTCGAACTAGTTTCACTTGGTGAATATCACTCTCGCATCCCCAAAGGACCTCCCATGGTGAAAGAAAAGAGAGACAATAGAGGAGGAGATCCTATCAAGTTGCTTCTCAAGGAATCCCTCGAGCGACAGATGAACGAGATGATGGATAGTTTCACCCAAATCCTTCTGCGAATGCAACAAATGGCGAATGCACCTTCAACAAGCAAGCGTTTCAAAGATGAAACCCCATTCAAGGTACAAGTTAGCTTTCATATTCCTTTATTTTAAGGCTAGATCGATGCACATGCCTTAGATAATTGGTTAAAGTTCTAGAAGGGTATTTCTCCATCCATAATTTCTTCGATAGGTAAAAGATCACCTTTGCTCTACTTAAGGAAGTCCCCCATGTCCAAAATTAGTGGGATACTTATTGGGAGAAAAATTCATGAGATGAGTCTGGAATGTTTGAGACAAAACCCACTTGGGACTCTTTTATAGATGTCGTCAAGGAATAATATTACCTTGTGGGAAACTATGATGACTAGTACACAAAATGGACCATTCATTGTTGGTGTTGGACAACACCAACAACTTTCATACCTTGCGCACAAAGCTTGGTATCAAGGACTCTGAGAGACACCTGATACTGAAATATCGTAGTGGTCTACATCGATACGTCTAAACTGAGATGGGCTTCCTTGACATCTCTTCACTTGGATCTGCCTATCGGTATGCTGTCAAATTCAAGGAGAAATTTAAACAAAAGGATAAGTGAAACTATGGAAATGTGAACGCACTGCAAAAGCAAAGAAAGGAAAACTCCAACGCGTAGAACCCCGAACAAGGAAAGGAGAACTAGTCCCCTCCACAAGGAAATAAGGGGAATGGAAAGACAAGGAACGACACTGAGAAGTGGCGTGAGTTCCACAAAATCCCCTGGCACAACAGTGATGAATGCCTCTTAAAGAAGTCATTGGTGGTTGATTTTAAATATTCAGAATTAGATCTTGATTCCGATTCAGAAACCAATGCCACAGCCATAGGCCATGGGAATAAGATCATTGATGCAAACCCCACTGTCACTTTTTCTACCACACATATTCCATCGAAGGATCTTGAGGAGTCATAGGCAGAGGAGTGCCTCTTCCACTCGTTGATGTGTGTGAAGGGAATCCCACTACATTTTGTCATTAATAATGGCAACCAAAAGAACATGATCTCAACAGAACTCATCAAGATATTCGAGCTTCCGATAAAACCATACCCGCAACCCTACAACATTGGTTGGATAAGCCAAGGATGAGGTATCTGCATTACTCAACAATGCCTCCTACCATATGGCATCAATCCTTTCAAAGATGAGGTATTGTGTGATGTGGCTCCACTTGAAATATGTGATGTTATTTTAGGAAAACCATATATGTGGAAGCGTCATGACCTCATAGTGTTCTTGTCACTTTGGGAGGACAACTCTATCAGATACCAAATACAGTTGTTCCTTCCATAGTCTCATAGGGTAGGAAGATAATCTCCCACACTAGAAAATTATCCCTCTTCACAATTGCGTCACAATACCATCATATCACAGTTTCCTCCACACCCTCTGCATAGGGTGTATCTGCTCATGAGACACAATAACAAAATAGAGTCATTGTTTCCTCATATATTCGAGTATCTCTATGATGCAAGTACACACATTTAAGGTAATCATCTAGAAACAAATCATCCATACAACAACTACAACCCTCTCGGGATGTCAAATAAAGACAACTTCTTAACTTCAACAAATACTGCACCAAAAGATCAACTCAACACACAATTCGATATATGATACGAGATTTGACGCAATGGAGAGAATTGCTTCCTAAGGGAGGAGGAGTGATCCAGATGGAGATAGCTGGCCACTCACCCATTCCACTGGCTCAAAACAATCATCCATTGTGGTTGTTTCCTAATTATTTTTCTATAGTTTTTTGGGTCCCAGACTTTCAGGGCCATTTTGAGGCCCTAAACAATGTTTTTTGGCGATTCGGGTCGTAAAATAGATGTCAATGGCATGGATTTGGCCCAGTAAAAAAATGTAAATCTCATATAGAGATTTCCAATGGACTATCGATCGCCAAAATCAGAGATCGTATGCAAAAGTTATGACCCCGGAAAGTTGACTATTAAACTGACCACCTTAGGGGCTACAAAATTTATGATGATTCATCTTCTAGGGTTATGTTTTGGATTTTTGGGGTTCTCTCCCTTATTATTATTATAAATAGGCCCCTTTGGCCTCATTTTGTATTTAGTTTGGCACAGATAGGCGTAGCAGCCAAATCTCTTCTCAGAGATAGCTACCACCATTCTAGCTGTTGTATTTACAGTCTGTTCTATTTTCGTCATTTAATAGAATATGTGTTTACTGTATCTATACTTTATTTCCAATATGTCAGTGTTTATGATTATATATTTGTTCTTTTATTTCGTTCTCACATAAATCTAGATCATGCATCATCTTGTTGTTTCGGTTGAGCTGCAACAATAAGAACAAAACAAAAAACAAAAATTGATTTCTCATGATATGTCAATGGGACAATAAATTCACATAAATTGGCGTAACTTATTTTAGAAAATGTATGGTGGTTGCTTGGAAATATTTTTTTCAATTGTAATAGATCGATGTATGGTGGTTACTTGACTAATGAGGAGATCAAGGATTCTGCATGTACCAGATAAAACGATGAGTTCCCAATCTTTGCCAAGGTACTTTATAGCTGCAAATTCAGAACTAATTAACAGTCTTCATAAGCAAGTTTTGATATCTGTATGGTTCATGAGTCTCTTTTCGTTGCAAGGTTTAAAGTTTTAAATATTAAAAGTAAAAACTAAATGGTAAATGTGATATGTATTCGATAATTTCCATTAGCCACTACTATCACACAAAAGGTATGTGGGTGCCTATATCCCACTACTATCCCTAATTTTACCTCCACCTAATAGTTTTCAACTATTTGATATACATCTACTCAAGTTGGCACAGGAAACTTGCCAATGGCTGATGAACAAAAATCATTTTTTTTCTATTAGAATTATGTAATTACTCCACTGCCAACCTGCAACAAATTTTGAAGCAGAAACATCAGCTATCGGAAATTTGAAGAGCCATCACCATTCAATTTGTGGCCGCTGCAACAGTGAAGAGTGACAACACTGCCACACCACCTCAACACCTGACAAAACAACAAATTATTAAATCATAAAAATCATTTTTAAATGTCAGCTGACAGAATCTATTTTCTGAAGAGGCAGCGTAGTTTATATTTCTGTCAGACTGTAACAGAGCATTAAAACATATTGTAAATCATTTGAACAGAGAAGCCCATTTTGTTAGCGAAGAGCCAATTAGCATTTAATGACCGACTTAGTTAAAATCCTATAAATACTTTCTTTGTAAACCATATTTGATACGCTGAATACGAACATCAGAGCATAATAGAGACAGAGTTGAAACTCTGATAATTTCCTGTGTAATTTTGTTTTTTGAAGAAACTCAGTTTTATTTTTTTTATGTTGGCTTGTTGTAGCAGCTTGTGTTTTTAGTTGGAATGTTGTTTATGTATTAAGTAGAATATTCGTGATAAGTTTCTGGACCCAGGGGTCATCAAATCAGTACAAAAATAGAGAGCTGTGCGTGAGTTATGAGTAGTCACAGCTAGTGAATTTAAGCGCATAGAGTGTTGTCGGCTTTAACAGCTAGCTGCAACACAATATTGGAAGTGCCGGTAGCAGTAGTAGTCATGCTGCAACAATCCTGTGTGTGCTGGGGTTATTAGTTTGAGCTCTGTCAGTAAAGCTGTACATTGCTATGAACAGCTGTACATTGTTGAGAAGAGTTGAACATTGACTATAAATGATTTTTTGAAGCTGTACGTGAAGTCTCAAGTACTGCTAAGGAAAGAAGCGACACTCCCCTACCTTCCCCACGGTGGTATCAGAGTGTGGTTAAGTTTCATCTCTAGTTTAAGAGTTTGATTAAGTTTTATTGCTCATTTATTTTTGAAATTAATTGAAATGGCTACTAACAGTAGTGTAGTATAGCCACAAATTCCAGTGTTGTCCGAAAGAAATTATGACATCTGGTTTATTAAGATGAAAAATATCCTGCATGCTCAGGATCTTTGGGAGTTTGTTACATTTGGATATCCTGAACCAGCTAATCAAGTGGCTGAGTTGGCTTTGACCAATGCTGAACGTGTTCTGCTGAAGGAAAATAAGAAGAAAGATAATAAAGCTCTTGGTCTTATTCAGCAAGGCCTGAGTGAATCTATTTTTCCGAAGATAACAAGTGTTGAGTCTTCAACGAAAGGTTGGGACACTCTTGAAACGTGCTATCAAGGTGTGACCAAGGTGAAGAACGTTAAGTTGCAGAATTTAAGAAGAGACTTTGAAAATCTGAAGATGAAAGACAGTGAGACTGTTGATAATTTCATGACACAAGTCATGAGTGTTGTAAACTAGCTACGCCGGTATGGTGAAGATCTTCCAGATCAATGTGTGATTGAAAAATTGTTGATATGTTTGCCGAAGAAGTTTGAAGCTGTGGTTGTTCCAATTGAAGAGTTTAAAAATATCAGTCAAATGCACATTGATGAGCTGACTGGTTCATTGCTTGCTCATGAATCAAGAATGAACAGGTATGATGACACTCCTTTAGAAAATGCTTTTAAATCTCAGTTAAATGTTACTAGAGGTAGAAACAGAGGAAGATCTAGTAATAGAGGAAGACGAGGATGAAGTGATGGTCATAGTGACAGCAAAAATGATTCTAAAAATGAAGAGAAGTTACAGTAGAGTACTCCTAGCATAAGGGGGGGTAGCAGCAGAGCAGGATAGTCAGGAAATCAAAGGTATGATAAATCTAAAGTTCAATGTTTTTATTGTAAGAAATTTGGGCATTTTTCTAACAAGTGTTGGAAGAAACAAGAAGATGCTAGTAAGTTGTCCACACACATGACAGAGGAGACTGAAAATGAAGAACAACCTATGTTTTTGACTTGTAATGTCACCCAGGAAAGTTCAAAAGATATTTGGTTTTTGGACAGTGCATGTAGCAACCACATGACTGGAAATAAGGAATTGTTTTCAATTCTAGATACCAGCATACAGTCTGAAGTAAAGTTGGGTAATGACTGTAAGGTAAAAGTTAATGGTAAAGGTGTGATTGTTGTGTATGCAAAATATGGTAAAAGGAGAACTATTCATGATATTTATTATGTTCCTGGTTTGATGTGTAATTTATTGAGTGTTGGACAATTGTTGGAAAAAAAGTACAGAGTATTCTTTAAGAAAAAGGTATGCACTATTTATGATCAATATCCAAGTAAATAGTTGATTGCCAGAGTAGAGATGACAAAGAATAGAATGTTTCCGTTGATTATGAGAAATGATTTGACTAACTCTTTGAATGTTTATAAAACTAAAAGTTTATATCAATCATGGTTATGGCATTTGAGATATGGCCATTTACATTTTGGTGGTTTAGAATTGCTACAGAAGAAGCAGATGGTAAAAGGATTGCTGAGTATTGAGCAGCCAACAGGCTCATGTGAAAGTTTCATATTGGGAAAGCATCATAGAGAGAAATTTATTTCTGGAGTCTCAAACAGAGCAAAGGAACCATTGGAGCTGGTACACACTTATTTGTGTGGACCAATGCAAACACCTTCTTTGACTGGTAATGCTTATTTTATGTCTTTTATTGATGATTACTGTCGAAAAACTTGGGTGTATTTGCTGAAATAGAAATCTCAAGCATTTGATGTCTTTAAAAGTTTTAAAGCTATGGCTGAAAAAGAGAGTAATAAATTTATTAAAGTCTCGAGATCAGATGGAGGAGGTGAGTATATGTCAAATGAATTTATGTATTTTTGTAAGTATTATGGAATTAAAATGTTGTTTACTGCATGCTACACTCCACAGCAAAACGGTGTAGCAGAAAGGAAGAATCTAACCATTATGAACATGGCTCGAAGTATGATGAAGGAGAAGTATCTTTCAAATGAATATTGGGGAGACGATGTTACTTGTTCAGTGTATATCCTGAACAGAAGCCCGACGAAAAGCATGAAGGATCAATTTCGTTAGCAAGCTTGGAGTAGTAAGTGTAGCAACATATCTCATTTAAGAATTTTTGGTTGTGTAGCTTATGCACATGTACCTGAAGAGTTGAGGAGAAAGTTAGATGACAGAAGTCAGAAATGTATTTTTGTTGGATATAGTGAAGAATCTAAAGAATATAGACTTTATAATCCCATCACCAAGAAGTATGTAATTAGCAGAGATGTGGTGTTTAAAGAAGAAGAAGCATGGGATGGGAGCATTGATAAATTAGTTGGTGAGGAAGCTGTAACACCTCACACAGAAGATGAAGAAGATGAACAGGGCACACATGGAGTACAGTTGACTCCACATACACCAGCAACAAGGACACCTACCAGAACGCCCAGAACTCATGAACATGGTGAACCATCAAGTGTTGGTGTACAACAAGGAATAGGATTGGAGGTAAGTAATGAATCAAATCCTACATTGGCATCATTAAGAAACATAGTTAGAGGTCAGAAGACTAGAATTTTAAGAGAACTGTATGAATAGAATGATGAAGTCGATCAAGTTTCAAATTTTGCATTTATAGCATGTGATCCTATAGATTTTAATGAAGCTATTAAAAAAGATGTTTGGATAAAAGTAATGGATGAAGAAATTGATGCCATAGAAAGAAATAATACTTGGAATCTTGTAGATTTTCCTGAAGATGGCGATGTTGAAAAATATAAACCAAGACTTGTTGCTCAGGGGTTTAGTCAACAACCTGGAATTGATTATAATGAGACATTTGTACCTATAGCCAGACTTGATACTATAAGGATGGTATTAGCTATTGCTGCTCATAATAAATGGTATGTACATCAAATGGATGTAATGTCTGCATTTTTGAATGGATCTTTAGAAGAAGAGGTTTATGTGAGACAATCTCCAGGATATGAGCTTGATGGACAAGAAGAAAAAGTCCACATATTGAAGAAAGTGTTGTATGTATTGAAGCAGGCACCCAGAGTTTGGTACAACAAAATTGATGAATATTTGAATGGTGAAGGATTCAGCAGAATTCCAAGTGAACCAACATTGTATACAAAGGTAAACCAAGAAGGTAAAATACTAATTATTTTTTTATATGTGGATGATTTGATATTCACTGGAGATCTGTCAGTAAATGAGTTCAAGAAAGCCATCAAAACATAATTTGAGATGACTGATTTAGGAATGATGAAATATTTCCTTGGTATTGAAGTAATTCAATTTGAAGATGGTATTTTTATATGTCAGTCTAAATACGCAAATGATGTATTGAAAATATTTAGAATGTTGAATTGTAAGCCAGCTGTAACTCCAATAGCAACTGGCACAAAACTCAGTAAGGAAGATGATGGGTCGAAGGTTGATCCAACGATGTATAAGAGACTCATTGGAAGTCTCATGTACTTAACTGCAACACGACCTGATATAATGTTTGCAGTAAGTTTAATTTCAAGGGTTATGGAAACACCAAAGAATACCCACTGGAAATTTGGAAAGAGAATCCTAAGATATATTTCCAGAACAATAAATTTTGGTATCCAGTATACATCTAATTCAAATTTTAAGTTGATTGGATACAATGATAGTGATTTTGCAGGTTCTATAGATGATAGAAAAAGCACATCTGGATATGTGTTCAGTTTTTGATCGGGATCAGTAACATGGGCATCAAAGAAGCAGGCCATTGTGACACTATCCTCTGCTGAGGCAGAGTATGTTTCTGCAATAGCAGCTGCATGTCAAACAGTTTGGATGAGAAGAACTCTTTCTGAGTTACAATATGAACAAAAAGAACAAACACCAATATTTTGTGATAATAACTCAACTATTGCACTATCAAGAAATCATGTCTTTCACAAAAGAAGTAAACATATTGATACACGGTATCATTTTATTCGTGAACTGATAAACAACAATGAAATCAATGTGGAATTTTTCACATCAAGAAATCGATTTGCAGATTTCTTTACAAAACCATTGGGAAAATATTTGTTTGAACTTCATAGGAAAAACATTGGGGTTTGTAAGCTATAACAGAAATCAAGTGTTACAAATTTTTTTTTTTTTAAGTGTAGTAATTAAGGGGGAGAATGTTAGAATTATGTAATTATTCCACCACCAGGCTGCAACAGATTTTGAAGCGGAAACATCAGTTGCCGAAAATTTGAAGAGCCATCACCGTTCAATTTGTGGCCGCTGCAATAGTGAAGAGTCACAGAACTGCCACACCGCCTCAACACCTGACAAAACAACAAATTATTAAATCATAAAAATAATTTTTATATGTCAATTGAGTGAATCTATTTTTTGAAGAGGAAGCGTAGTTTATATTTCTGTCAGACTGTAATAGAGAATTACAACATATTGTAAATCATTTGAACAAAGAAGCCTGTTTTGTTAGCGAAGAGCCAATTAGCATTTAATGGCTGACTTAGTTAAAATCCTATAAATACTTGCTTTGTAAACCATATTTGATATGCTGAATATGAACAACAGAGCGTAATAGAGACAGAGTTATAGAGACAGAGTTGAAACTCTGATAATTTCTTGTGTAATTCTGTTTTTTGAAAAAACTCAGTTTTATTTATTTTTATGTTGGCTTGCTGTAGCAGCTCGTGTTTTTAGTTGGAATGTTATTTATGTATTAAGTAGAATATTAGTGATAAATTTCTGGACGCAGGGGTCATCAAATCAGTACAAAAATAGAGAGTTGTGCATGAGCTGTGAGTAGTCACAGCTAGTGAATTTAAGTGGATAGAGTGTTGTCGGCTATAACAGCTAGCTGCAACACAATCTTGGAAGTGCCGGTAGCAATAGAAGCCATGCTGCAACAATCCTGTATGTGCTGGGGTTGTTAGTTTGAGCTGTGTCAGTAAAGCTGTACATTACTGTGAACAGTTGTACATTATTGAGAAGAGCTGAACATTGACTGTAAATGATTTTTTGAAACCATACGTGAAGTCTCAAGTGCTTATAAGGAAAGAAGCGGCACTCCCCTGCCTTCCCCAAATTTTCATGACCTTGCCTATAACCCCGCCTCCTCCTCCCCTAGAATAAGAGAAAGTACACCTTAATATTTTATAGCTTAGGAATTACATTTGTAAAGATTTTGAACAATCCAAGAAGGTATCTTCCTTTCGAAGGAAGAAATAAACTTAAGAAAGTGACAGATTTATTTTTGTAGACAAGGTAATCTGTTTTAGCCATTTGAATGATCAGTTATGTTCATCTAGTTTCACTTCTCAAAATGTTGTGTAAAAGTCAAATTAGAGTTTAACTTTCTGAAGCGTTAAAGATGTAGAAAATTATGAATTTTGTCAAGATAACTGAGTTTATTACCTTTAATAAAAAACAAACATTTCTTACAGCATCAAATAACTTCATAGAAATAATGGCTTTAATACCTTCTCTTAGAGAGTGTTATGGAGAAAATGTAAAGATTTTTTAGGTATTTGAAGACTCTACCTGTGTGATTAAATGGATGAATGGATCTATTTAGCTCCTAGGCATTAATCTCAAAAGTTTAGGTGACCAACTAAAGGCCACAGAGAGTTATTTTGTGTCAAATCACTTTCACTCATGTACAAAGAACAGAATAAGGTCAACAAGTTGCTAAGGGAAAGGTGATAATAGAAAAGCACATAGAATGATCTCTTCAATCTCTGAAGGTTATTACTCTTGAAGAAGTTCTAAAAGTTGAATAATTTTGAATATTTTCAGACTTTTATTTCCTTTTAAACAGGTATGAATAGATAATATATTTTCTTGTTGTATAGATGAAGGATACATGACTTGTTTCTAAGACTTTTTAAGGATTTTTTGTGGACACTTTTATGTTTAGGATGAATTTTAGCAGAATAGAAGATCTTATGAACCTGTATATGAAAGGAGGCACTAGAATGTCCCTCTGTGCTTTGAATTATAAGTGCAATAACACATTACAAGTGTGATTCCTTTTCTTTTTGGATAGAAATGGGAATATTTTCTTTGGAAAACATAACATATTAAGAAAGCTCGTGGAGTTGGGATCATGATAGATTGAGGATCCATAATTAATGTTTTGGATTTGTATCATCGATTCAATTTATAAATCAATGTAAATTGCTTTCATGACTACCATAGGTGACTAAACTTCTTCGAAAGTTAGAACATATATCATCAGTTCACATGGGGGCCCTACCCAAAAGAGTGAACTATCGGGAGTGTTGGATGGAAGGGAAGGAAATAGAGGCTTATAGTCGTTATACTGAGTGTTCATGTTACATAAGGGTGCTTCTCTAGCTATCATTGCATTTTAGCACCTAGTATTTCTTTATGGTAAGTGGGCTAGTTGCACGACCTCATGCTCAACTACAGGTAGTTCTTCCATTAATGGTAGTTTTGTCTTTATAACGAGATATAGAATAGAATCTACTGCATCTAAATATGCTCTCATAGTAACTGGGTAAACTAAATCTTGAATTGCTAGTTAGGTGCCCAATAAGAAAGAAATTAGGTTTGAGCCCTAATATCAAAGAAAAACTAACCCATTTATGCAATAAAAATAGAATTGAGATTTTTGGTACTAACATCCGGGCTCAAGTATTAACACGACTGTTATAAGGGGTTTTGTGTACCAAACCATTCTACATATTTGAGTTATGTTCACAGAGATGACACAAAAAATGTTAAAAATTCTGCTTGCAAGTCTGCTTGCAAAAAATCCAGGGATCTCATCGTGGGTGGGAACACCACTCATAAGTTTATAAAATTACCAGACATATAGCTTAATTAAAAAAAATAGAGACACTTGAATAAAAACACACTCACAAGTTTATAAAATTACCAACTATATAACTACATTTTAAAAAAAAAACAATAGTCTTTAAAAATAAATAAAAATAAAATAAACAATAGTCATCCATGGAGCAAGATACGGAAATCCAGCAGAAATTATAAAATTGCCAACTATATAACTATATTTACAAAAAACAATAATATTTGAAAATAAATAAAAGTAAAATACACAATAGTCATAAAATAAACAATAGTCATCCATGGAGCAGTATACGGGAATCCGGCAGAAATGATAAAAAAAAATTCAGGAAGAAAAAGCATGTCCTTGTTATTCTTATTAGGAATCAAAGGGCATTGATAACACCCACCCAAGAAGGGTTACATCACAAGAGAATACAATTATTCGGGGGAGAATCACATCTAGTCGCAGCGGGGGGGGAGAATGGCATGCAATAATAAGTGTATTTCCCATCAAAAATCTGTCTCATCATAAAAATGATCAATCTCAATCAAGCCTATCTATCATGAACCAAAAGGATTAGATATGCGATCCAAACGAAGCCACTCTGATAATAACAGAGCAAAATCCAATAGAGGAGGAAGCTCCCCAAAAACATGGCTCAAATGAGCTGGAAAGAGTCACATGTGACCAAATGGTCATCTATAAATTCAGAAAAACAGCCAAATCCTGGAGAGAGAGAGTGAGAGCTGGTTTTGAAAAGCAGAAATGATAAAATTACCAACTATATAACTACATTTAAAAAAAACAATAGTCTCTGAAAATAAATAAAAATAAAATAAACAATAGTCACCAATGGAGCAGTATACGGGAATAACAATTTCTAAGATCTGACTTGTTTTAAAATGGACCATTTAGTCTAACGAGGTTGATGCCATTGGTGAAATTGCATAAATGTTGAAATAGCAATTTTTTTACCAATTTTGACCCGTTTTATGGAAAAATACGTTTTATTGAAAAATCCCCCCTAAAAGCAGGCGATTTCGTTGTCTTTTATTCTACTCGTTCATGAACCAATGGGAAAATACAAGAAAGAGTACATTAGTTAATTCGGAAAAGTTTGACGATATAGTTTTTACCTAAAATTCGAAGGTTAAAGATGAATTAAATTGTAAAAGATAGGTCAAGTAAATCGCAACACAGAATATAAAAATAGCTCGAAGTAAATTGCGACACGATATAAAAGATAGCGCAACAGAAATATTATGATAGGTAATGTTTGGAAACAACCTTCCTCACTGCATATTTTACAAGAAGGATAAAAGACAACTAAAACGACGAAATTCTAATCTAAAATAGTCAAAATTCTTCTCCAAATTTTTTATTTTTATAATTTTATAATTTGAGTGATTGTATTATTAGTATGTCATAGGGTAAATCCGGGGTTCTAAAACTACCCAAATGACTAAAATTAGGATTCAAAATTTGAACCAAAATTTGTTTATCGGACCCAGCGGGTTCGACACTCTTTTTGTTAGGGATTACACTGCTCCCATATTTTAGGCTTCATTTTTTATGGCATATATTTTGTCCATTATACATTATATTATGTAAGCTCTGCATGCATGTTTTTTTGAGCATAGGAATACAATTTTAAAACAAATTAATTAATTTCTTTAGATCATAAACCAAAATTTCCTCTCATAAAAATTAACCATCCTCATCACTTTGTCCATTCTACCAGCCGTAGCAATAAATAAAAACTTAATTAAAGTGTTTCCCCAGCTGGTGTGATCTCTTCAAAGTCAAAGTCAAGTCAAGAATCCATACAGAGTCACCGAGCCAATGAATGCCAGAGAGAACGTATCGCAGGGAGGATCGATTCCAACAATGCCCTAATTAAGCAGATAGAGGATAGATAAAGAGGAAAGAAAAACAGAGTCAAGAACAAATCACTCGAACATTTCCACTTGATTTCGAGTTTATTTGAACGTTGTTGAATTGAATTTAAATGCAACAAATTATTTCATGCAACCAAGAAATTTGTTTGAGATAAGCTTAGACCACAATTAAATTGAAACACCGAGATTGAAACAGAAACTCTTGTAGAATGAAAAAAATCATAAAATATCTCAGTTTTTACTGTTTCTTATATGCATTGCATTAGGCCCACCACCTGCCAAGCATGGATTGACCGCAAATTAACTAGAGTGATTGTTTCCCATGGATTCACTCCACATTACCTCAACTCATTAACCACATTGCCATATGCAGGAGTGTCATGGGGTGCATAGATTCACTGCACATCACATTACCTTCATTGTCTTTCTCATGCTGCCAGATTGAGATTATATTTGGCATGACAAGGGGACTGCACATTAGCTCAACTCAAACTTAAAAGAATTACCATGCTTTATCAGTGTATAATATGATTTCTCTAATTGCGACTAGCTGCCGTTAATGAATATTTTTTCATCTACTAGGAAGTGCATTTATTTTTATTTTTATTTTATCTATTTTTGATAATAAAAAAATTATAATTGTTTAAAGGAGAGTGCATATTAACTAAACTCAGCTGGTAAATGGACGAGTTTATTAAAAGTGGATTGAACCTAGAATTACTTATAATTGTAAAGAGTAAACCTTAACATTTTGAAAGAAACTAGTCAAGTTAAATCAATCTAGATAATACACTTGTCTCATTTTTTCTCATTTTCATAAATACTATTCCTCTTAAAATTCTAAGATATAAACATCTATCTTAATCTTCTAAAATCATAAATTTACGCATCATGTTCATCCTAAATGGTCTATCTCTTCTTTCTTGGTTGCAATTTCTCTTCTTTCTTGGTTGCAATTTATTGGGAAATTACTTAGCAAAACAATAATACAGAAACAGATAGGAATACGTATAGTCAGTCCCCTTTGAATGTTCAATGATGAGCAAACTACCTTAGTAGCTTGAGTAACAATTATATTTAATTATGTTGTCAGATAGATCACTACGATAAATAAAACAAGGGCCGCGAGTAGTAAATTCTTTGTAGAAGAAAATTGAATGTTCAATGATGAGCAAACTACCTTAGTAGCTTGAGTAACAATTATATTTAATTATGTTGTCAGATAGATCACTATGATAAATAAAACAAGGGCTGTGAGTAGTAAATTCTTGGTAGAAGAAAATTTTGAAATGATTTTTTTGAAGGTTGGCATGTCTTATAAAAATTATGTTGTTGAATTTTGAATATAACAAAATTTGAAAATGATGTATTTTTTTAATTTAAATTTTTTATTAGCAAATTTTATGGTATAACACCAATTATAATAAAACAAAGAAATTTGTTTCAAAATTTAAATAAATATAAAAAATAACAAAATTTATAATTAAACATGATGAAATATTAAATATACTTTTATGCAATTAATGAAATAAGAAGAAACAATAATGGGAATGAGAAAAAAATAGCAATTGCTATTGACAGACAATAAGCCATAAAGTCAGCTCACACCCCCAAAAAAACTGATGGGATTACTTCTTTTTTTATTTAAGGAAAGTTTTAGTTGGTACTAGAAACTTTCCTAAATTTATTCTCTCATATAAAGAAACTTTAGTTGATAGATTTTTTTTCATTCAAATTTTTATTTGTAATTTTTATGGTATAGCACCAATTATAATCGAAAAAAATTTGTTTAAAATTTTAAATAAATATAAAAAATAACAAATTGTTTCGTATATTCAACTTAGCAATATCACATAATACTCGATGAATTAATTTGGCCATTTGAACACTATGAGCACCTAGTTAGAAAGACAAACATTGCAATCTCTCCATTAATTTGAACAAATTTGGGGACTAACCGTTCGCTGGGACTAATAATGTGCAAAAAGAAGAGAATAGGCTCTTCATCGAGTAGGCACAAAAATAAATCCAGTATGGTCTATTTATTTCCCAGTTGGAATATTCGACTACCTCTCAGCATAAAAAATAATTTGAAACAAACATAAGTATGGATCAGAAAATGTGTTACCACTTAATATTTCCTAATCTTTTTTACTCTCAGGGATTGAATCTGCATTCTCTTTCTGCTTGCAGTGGCTAATGTGGCTGACTCAATAATATGCAAAAAATAGAACTAATCTGGATGACTCGTTAGTTTGAACAAATTTGGGGACTAACCGATCGCTGGGACTCATAATTTGCAAAAAATAGAATAGGATCTTCATCGAATAGCCACAAAAAGAAATCCAGTATGGTCTATTTCTTTCCCAGTTTGAATATTCGATTACCTCTCACCATTAATGATAATTTGAAACAAAAATAAGTATGTAGAAAATGGTGTTGCCACTTAATGTTTCAGAATTTTTTTAACTCTCAGCGATTGAATCTGCATTCTCTTTCTGCTTGCAGTATCTAAGTCAATATTATCATTCTTGTGATTCTCGTTCTCATTTTTGCAGTTGCTGTTTAAAAATACGGCACTCAAAGGAGATACAAGTTCATTAGTATGAGCAAAAGTTCGGGTACTGAAGTTCTCCCGCGAGAAGGGCGCAGAGAAGACCGGATATTTTTCTGGACCGAACAATGCTATTTCTGAATCAATATCCTTAACCTTGAACATCGTGAAAACTAGCATACGGGCTCCTGATCTTGGAGGTTCATAGGGAACAAGGTCCAACCACGTAAACGCTGCAACACAAAGAAACAAACATTAATTGGAAGGCGCTATTTGACCCATTGATCAATTTCAACTTTAAAAAAAGAAACCCAAACCCAAGCATGAATATACCTTTATAAGGTTGGGTATAAACGCAATACACGGTTAACCTGCACAATGTAGCAATTAATACTGTTATCATGAAATTACTCAATGGATTCTGGGTGCAATGTTATAAGAAATTAATCTGATCTGAGTTGAGTTGAGAAGATTATAGCATACCGGTGCAAATACTCGCCTCCAGGAGCGTTAGAATCTGTCATAACCTGGTTACATATTCATGCAAAGATTAATAATATGAATTTCGGTTCGAAGGAACATATAGAATCAAATAAATAGTCCGTAGAAAATAAAATAGGAATGAAACATACAATTGCTAATAATTTCCCGTTCTTGAAGCAATCGTTGAACTCTCGATCAAAAGCACCTGTATATTGTTGAAGACAATAAGGAATGGCTTGCAAATCAGCGAGCGTCACTTCGTCACCTAAGCTAAGTCATCTATTGTCGTAGAATACATAAAGCGGAACACGAGGATTGAAATTGTCAAGAACCTGTCCGATGACTCCCGATTCCACCAGCTTTCTCCGTATCTCTTCCATTCTAAGTTGTATAGCTTAATGCAGGAAGCTCTGAAATCGAGAAAATTGAAAAAATGGATGTCGATTCAGGAGATCCAAGTTCTCAAATCGTAAAAAAAAAGACGCGCTTCTGAAATCCCCGGAGCGGTTTACAATCTTTCGTGTTGTAAGGCATTAGATAGATGCAAAAAGAGTAATCCACACTGTATCCTATATAGGGTTTTGTACTAAAAGCGTTAAATCAAATCAAAATAATTTGTTTAGTTTAGGGTTAAAGTAAGAGGTTTTGGGTTTGTGTTTGTTTTCTTCTAGTTCTGCTTTGTTTGTTTTTGTAAGAGTTTTTCTGTTTGTTTTCTTTTGGTTCTGCTTTGTTTGTTTTTGTTTTTTATAAAAAGAAAGCAACCATTATATAAAAAATCTAACTATAACACTAAAAATAAATTGAGATTTTATGTGGATTTTTTAAGAGATTTTATGTAGGTGTTTTTATGGAAATATAAAATATTTTTTTCATTTTTAATATTTATAATCTCAATAAATTAATATAAAATATCTATTTATGTGGATGTTTAACAGATTTTATTTAGGTGTTTCTATAATAAT
The DNA here is from genome assembly GCA_001517045.1 of Pseudotsuga menziesii. Lineage (NCBI taxonomy): Eukaryota > Viridiplantae > Streptophyta > Pinopsida > Pinales > Pinaceae > Pseudotsuga > Pseudotsuga menziesii. The sequence goes on from LPNX010377347.1 coordinate 19,607, forward strand.
AAAAATAAATTGAGATTTTATGTGGAGTTTTTAAGAGATCTTATGTAGGTTTTTTTATGGAAATATAAAATATCCTTTTCATCTTTAATATTTATAATCTCAATAAATTAATAGACTTTTTATTATATTAAATTGGTTTAAAATATATTTTAAACATCATGTTTTTAATATTTAAATTATTTTAAATAAAAAATTATATTATTATTACTACATTTAAGTTATAGATATTTTTATTTGAAATTTTGGGTAGACATTTTTATTTGACACAAGTGTACTTATTGTAGTAGTTTAAAATTCGAAATAAATAATTAGGGGTTTGGAATTTTTTTATATTCCTCATATCTTTTTAGTTAAAAGGGTTCAAGTGTGAGTTATCCATGCCTAGCTACATGCTATCACGGACATAGATCAAATGGTTGAGAGATAGTTATGGAATGTAAGATCAAATGGTATCAAATGGTCGCGAGATAGTATGGAATGTAAGATCAAATGATTGAGAGATAGTTATGGAATGGAAGACACTTTGAAAATATATTTTTATTTCTCATATGCTTCTAGTTAAATGAGGGGTTGAAGCGTGGGTTATCCCTGCATAACTACATGTTATCACCCACATTCTTCGTGATAAATGGATAAATAGATAACATGAAGAATGTGAGTGATAACATGTAGCTAGGCATGCATACTGATAGCCCACAATTGAACCCCTCCTTTAACACATTACATACTAGCACACCCTCATAGTTTATGGATGGATCATGTAGATATGGATCAAATGGTTGAGATATACTTATGGAATGGAAGACAATTTGGAAATATTTTTTTATTCTTCATATTCTTTAGTTAAACTAGTTCAAGTGTGACTTATCCATGCCTAGCTACAAGTTATCACTGACATTCTTCATGTTATTCATTTATCAACTATTTCTATATGATTTTTCTTTTTATATCACATTCTTGAAGTTATCTTACTTGAATTGTTGGTTATTTATCCATCACCTGTGAGTTATCCATGCATGACTACGAGTTATCCATTCATCATCTAGCTACCTGTTATTTTTATATTCCTTTTTTTTATAATTGTTTATTTCGAATTTTGAAAGACTACCATAGAATCAATCTTGATAGTACACTTGTCTCATCCTCTTCTGTAAATGGAAAAATATAGGTCGTAGTCCACCCCAAATCTCAAATAATAATGTCTATCGACGTAAGTATTCTAAAATAAATTAAATAAAATTTTAATAATCAAAATTGTTATGGGCTAAACTAGATCTCTCTCATATATATATATATA
>LPNX010377347.1:23677-63522 GCA_001517045.1 Pseudotsuga menziesii
GATTTTATATTAATTTAAAAAAAATTCTCACAAAATTAATTTAGATTAAATTTTTTTTAAATAATGAAATTTAAAGATAAGTTGATGATGGTGTATTTTGTAATGTATTATTATCGTATTTTTTTTTTGTAATTTAGGAAACTATTCTATTGAAGTAAGATAATAATGGTACAAAAAATATTACAATTCAGAGATGCATTCTCACCCAAAAGAATTGGCAGGTAGAACCATTTTGAGAAGAGAACCAGACCCTCCCTCTAAGAGGGAAAACATGTCGATAAGAAGTGTACCAGATCCTCCCTCCAAGAGGGAAAACATGTCCTAGGAAAAAAGAGTGACATTATACAAAAAGACATAAAGGGTCCTGAAAAAGACTAGCAAATAGAGTTCAATCCTTGGAGAGCCCACCATATTCCAGAAGTGCATAAAAAACCATTAATAGAACTTCACTAGAGCTTGCGATAAGGTGCTTTGACGATGGGGAAACCAAAGCCAGAGGATACTGGCTCCGTTGGATCTTCTGCAGCATTCGACGCTTCATCACTCGATGAGCTTGGATCCTCGTTGCTGGGAGAGTGTTGCCACCTTTCACACACCTGGGTTACATGGCAGAAATATTCAAGCCACTTGCTGTGTCCTTAGGGGAAAGTGTCGAGTCAAGGATGGCACCTTGTTCTTGACTCCTCCATTCAGGGTAACTCCTAATGAAGCCAAGGGGGGTAGACCCTATTAAATTACTAAGTCTAATTACTTAGTGTGATGGTGTTATATTGATTAAGTTGTTTAGGAGTTTTTAATTTAACCAGTGGAAACAAAAGATAACAAGATGCAAGATTTAAAGCAGATAAGCACAGTAATGGCACTCAATATATATATATATATAATTGAAAGAATTGATCAAATAAATCACTAGTGCCTTAAATGGAGTCAACAAAGAAAATAATGTGCTTGCATGCACTTGAAAGAACGTTTTGCAAATGTATCTTGGTAGATTTTAAATTAATGTGGAATGTGAATGAATTCCATTAGGCGAAAAGGGGACTCTAGATATACCCGAGGGGTACTTAGAGTATGTCCAAAAGTGAACTTTCACAGCTACCCGCAAGGTGTTTGTGGATTGGAACAGAGTCTCAGCGACTATTGTTCATAATGCACCCATCAGGGTGTGACAAAGATTGGCGCCTAGAGGTCACTTTCCAGTTGTTCCCACTCCTTCGGGTATTTTGCCACCACTTACAGTTTGTTTGAGGCGTTGGATTTTCTCCTGATGGTTTGTCAATTTGGGAGGTGAAGACTAATTAATCTAGTCACTCAAGTGATTTTGATGCAGCTTGAATGATCAGACAAACATCAACCAAGTACAGAGCATACACACTGGAGTCTTTGTTATTTTTAGTAAATTTTAAAAGAGGTGTTATTATTAAAAAGAAAACCCCCCAGAACCTCTTTCAGTCCAAGTTGACCTCAATTGGCGAATCAAGGAGGGTTTGATTTTATTATGATTATTAAAAAAATTAATGAAAAAGGAATCAGAGATACACAACATCGGTTTTCTAATTAGTCCTACCACGCATCTCTTTCCCCTTGCGGGTCAATTGGGAAGTCATGGGGTAAGTAGTATGATTAATTTTGAATTGAAAATATGGAATAATGCAAAATATTATCAAAGTATACAATCATGTATATTAGAACTACACTAGATTGAAAAAATATGAAAAAATGTAAAAAATGACACGGATGCAAATCCCCTCAGGGGGGATGGTGAATAGGCTCAAAAGATCCTATTCAAAGAGATTTTTCTTTTTATTAGTAGCAATTACAATATCAAAAAACTGAAATTAATCCACTTGGTCCTTATATAGAATGAGACCAAAGGTTTACAAATTGCAAAATTTTGAAATTTTGGGAAGACGAAGACCCACTAGGGGTTTCGAATGGTCCAAAAATGCTTTCCAGACAACACCTCCTCCTATTTTCTGTTATACCTGTTAAAAAAAAACAAGCTTATCACATTTAAATATTCCCAAAAGTACTTTGAAAGTAATTTTGGATGAACACACTTTTTACCCAAAAATTCTAAGTTAAAACTAGTTTTTAAAGAAGAAGAAAAAGAACCAAGGAAAGCAAGCTTTCCTTGGGATCTTGGCCTGCTTTTTGGGCAGCCAAAATGAAGCACTTAAATTTTTGAATATAAATTTTTAGATTTTAAGGAAACAACCATGCGTTCAACAAGCTTTAGATATGCTTTCATAGCCTTGAAAAATGACAATTTTCCCTAAAACTAGATCTAGAATGCTTGTAAAATTTATTTAGGAGTGAAATCTAGTTTATGAGCTTTAAGAAAACAAGATCTATGTAAAATGAATTCTGAAATTGATAGATCTAAACAATTTTAAAGCTGCAAAGCAAGTAACCAGACTGATTTTAAAAAGATTGAAGGAGGAAGAGGAAAAGAAGAGCACTTGTTGCTGGAATGGATATGCAAAAGAGACTAGTTAGTGGAATGCCAAGGGATAATGCCTTCACAAAATAGTCAGATTCCCAGTGGATTCAAGCTATATCCATATTTCATCCAACCCCTGCTACTTGAAAACTAACAAACAATCCTGCACAAAAACCTTATGATATCTCGATAGAGATATATGAAAAAAGAGAGGGATTACATGCAAATAAACTTATTTCAACATGTATAATATGGATCTTCAAACATATATGCTATTAGATATTGAAAAACAAGTAATTTTACTTGCCCAACTATACTCCTATTGATTCAGCTGAATCGTTCAAGCCAGACAAGATTCAGATGCATAAATTGAGAGAAAGACATCGGTAACAACAAAAGCTACAAGACTGTTAATTCCACACACATAAGAGCATTACACCATTTTGGCCTCCAAAGCTTCACTTTATTCCAATAGAAAAATAGAGTACATAGTATTACAACAACAATTGCTCCTCAATCCAACTCTAACTCACTCGGATAGGAGACAACCATGCTTTACTTATACAAAAAATGAAACCCTAGCCCAGCGGGTGCGCAAATCCCAAGGAGATAGACAACCACAGCTGAACGAGAGTCCAGCAATGCTTGATTTGAAGTTGAACTAAGCTTCCATTGAGTCTAACTACCAATTGGAGGGCTGATTGAGCTAACACATCAACCTGTTGACTAAATCATCAACCATGGAGATTCCAGAAGAGACCACATGTGTGGAGGAGAGAGAGAGGCTGGAGTTCAACTCTGGATTTTCCCTGATTAGCCCCTTCAGTCAAGGAATTGCAATATCTATTTAATATGGTGCCGATGAGACTGATTTCAATCAAATCGGTTGAGAATCCATTGATCTAGGATTTTGGATTTGCTCCATTATTCATCAATTTATTAATTAAAATAATCAATAATTGATTTTTTGGGGCTTTTTGACTTGGGTGATGGAAAATCACTCAAAACTTGGAAATAGTGGGTCTATAGGTTTACATGGTGCTCTTAGCTTGAAAATGAGCACCCCCATGACTGAAACTGATTATTTGGCCCACTTTTATTACAAAACCAAATTTTCCAATTAGACTATTAAAAAATAGCCTAAGTTTTTGTGGAAAAATTAAAATTTAAAAAATTTAAAAATTAAAAAAAAAACCTAGGGGGACTTAGACATGTTAATATGACTCGACCATGATGCCTAGCATGTTTATACATTGACACATAGACTCTAATAACCTTAATAGGCCTAAATGCCAAGCCGACCACCCCAACTTTGGAGGTATTGAGTGAAAAACTCATAAATTATTAGTCGTTTATTCAACAACCAATAATAACCAAGGGAAAAAACACCCTAGGGTGATCGAATTGATAAATAAAGTCTAAGAGACCGATTCTTTTACATACACTATCATGCTAGAACATCTTATTACAACTCCCCCATGGGGTATGAACATGTGATATAGTACAACAAGCACTTCCCAGAAGCACTTTTGAAGGTCTTCTGAAGTCCGAACAAATCATCTTTGTTTGGTTCACCAGGCTCACTTGATAAAAACCACTAAGTACAACTTAGGTGGTAACATCTGGCTCCAACTATGGGACGTGTGCTCGATCTGGTCATAAGGCAAGGAGAGGATACGAGAAGACCAAAATCTATAGTTTATACACCATGTAAGAACATCTCAACTTGACAAAAAAACCTCAATAGCACAAGCTTTATATAAAAACCAAATAAACCATTAAGCTGATTTATTTAAACAAAATAAATGTAACTAAATAATGAAAGAAATTTTTTGTTATAGCTAAGTACAAAATAGAAATGCAGAAACTAAATGTCGTCTTTCAAGGAGCTTATTTTCCTACTCTGAGCATTATATAAAAAGGGTTAAGTATAATCAGAAATCCAATGTAACCACCTAAGCATTTCATTAACATAAAAAAATTTCCTTGTCTTTGGTTACCAGCATAAGTAAGGATACTTTATTCAGAAAATGCAAACTTGCATGATGATCTTGAATGGACGGGCTGGATGGGAAATCATAGGCATGAATAAAGTCATTAAAGTTCTTCTTGAAACTCGTATGTGCTCGCGTAGGTTGCTTCTATCCATGACTGGATAGGACTGATATACCAATCGACAAGATGAGGCAGACTGACTACATCATCACACCGATCATCAGGGCTTATCGAATGATAAGTCATTGCATAAGCCCCAAGATGCTCTAAATCATAAGGAACGTCTACATGTGAAAAAGATGGCTGAGACTGATATTCCACTGGCTACATCACATCTAACTTTTCACAACACTGGTTCTCAATGTGTTCATTACTATTGAATTTGTGTGGCTCTACATGATACTCTGAATGATCATGTGAAAATTTTAAATACTGCTCTTCCATACTAGGATTTTCCAAGGTCTCTAGATCCACGCTTCCCTATATGGACGAATAGTAGATTGGACTTCCACACATTTCTAAATATATGCTCCCCTTGATGGATATAGCGTAGATGGGATTCTCAATAAGATATTCACAAAAATTCCAATAGTCATCACCGCCATCTATGTCAGATGTGATGGATTCCCCATTGTTGATATCAAGTTCTCTTTTTCTTCATTATTGATACTGATATATGGCTTAGACTGATCATATGGATAAATTGCATGCTCCTTTTCTATAGCAAAATTTCCCAAGGCCACAAGGTCCATGCTCTCTCCTTCAGATATACCTTAGATAGGAGAATCAACAAAACCATCAAAGGTTTCTGGTTCATCATTTTCCTCATAGACTGGATTTTGCATGAATGTTCGGGACTCCTCTTCAACATCTTTGTCAGACATAAGGGAATCTTCATCACTTGTATCATGCTCCAAGTTATACTTGTCCTCATTTTCATACTCACCTTCTTTAGAAAGATGGGAACAAGGAAGTAAACCTTCCAGGTTGTTATCATTATATGGAGAACAGGTAGGAGTCCCATCATGCACATTACGGTTTTCATCATAAGTTTCACTATAAGATTCTGCAATGGTTTCATCCTTAAGTAGATCTAGAGTACAAATGTGATCATCATCACTAAAATAATCATGAAATAATTCCCAATCATTACTATTCTCTGTTGATGTTACATGAGGAGGGTCTTCAACAATTTTTTGAACTAATGGCTTTTCATGCACAGACTCAATGGGATCATAATGGATTTTTGAATGTTGGGTGTTGTACATCATGTTGCTGCTACATATCTCAGGATATTCTGTATGAAACTCTTTCCAAGGAAAGAAGTACTTCAAATTGGTCTTAATTAATGATTTAGCATCGAATGATTTATTATCATTCCCATACCACTGCTTCAAAAATATTTCGAAGAATTTTGCAAGGGAAGTAATAGATTTCTCAGGAAAACACTCATGAAGGAAACATGAAGCATCCCCTTGCAGAGAATGAGAAAAAATCGCCATCATATTATCCTCATGTTGAATGTTGTTTTGACTCATATGTGAGCAGAAAAATCATAACATAGAATCTAGTTGAGTGATCATTATCATCCCCCCGAAAGCATGGAAGGGAAGTAGATGTCATTTCATTAGTGAGACGATTAGGAAAGCCAAGGATCCTAGAGAAATCAATGGGAAGACAATCATAGGAAGCTCGAGCAGCAATTTCTATTCTTTTAATATCCATATCAAGAATAAGTGATCATGGAGAATATCTGGAAATAAAAAAATGGAGTTGAGCTTTAAATTTCATTGTTATGTGGGCTCACCTACACACAATCAATCTCAATTTTTTTTGTGAGAAACAAGGGTTTTATCCCTTCAATGGAGTCACCATGTCAGAATAAAAATATACATTTAACAACTCTCACAAAAAAAAAATCTTTGTAAAAAATAAAAACTAAAAAAGGTCAGTGGAGTCGCTAGCTGAAAATTAAAGATCTACTCTAAGCATTCATCAAACAAAGCAAAAACAAAAAAGAGGAAAAAAAAATTCATACTCCAGGAATAAAAATATTTATCCCTGGCAATGGTGCCAAAAAGTGTTGCCACCTTTCACACACCTCAATTACATGGCAGAAATCTTCAAGCCACTCGGTGTGTCCTTGGGGGAAAGTCTCGAGTCAAGGCTGTCACCTTGTTCTTGACTCCTCCGTTCAGGCTAACTCCTAACGAAGACAAGGGGGGTAGACCCTATTAAATTACTAAGTCTAATTACTTACTGTGATGGTGTTATATTGATTAAGTTGTTTAGGAGTTTTGAATTTAACAAGTGGAAACAAAAAATAACAAGATGCAAGATTTAAAGAAGATAAGCACATTAATGACACTCAATATATATATAATCGAAAGAATTGATCAAATAAATCACCAATGCCTTAAATGGAGTCAACAGAGAAAATAATGTGCTTGCATGTTCTTAAAAGAATGTTTTTCAAATGTCTCTTGGTAGACTTTAAATTAATGTGGAATGCGAATGAATTAAATTAGATGAAAAAGGGACTCCAGATATAACTGAGGGGTACTTGAAGTATGTCCAAAAGTGAACTTTCACGACTACCCACAAGGTGTTTGTGGCATGGAACAGACTCTCGGAGACTATCGTTCATAACGCACCCGTAAGGGTGTGACAGAGATCGATGCCTCGAGGTCACTTTCCAGTTGTTCCCACTCCTTTGGGTATTTTTCCACTGCTTATAGTTTGTTCGAGGTGTTGGATTTTTGCCTGATGGTTTGTCAATTTGGGAGGTGAAGACTAATTAATCTAGTCACTCAAGTGCTTTTGATGCATCTTGACTGATTGGACGAACCGCATCCAAGTACAGAGCATACACACTGGAGTCTTTGTTATTTTTAGTAAATTTTAAAAGAGGTGTTCTTATTAAAAAGAAAACCCTTCAGGAACCTCTTTCGGTCCAAGTGGACCTCAATCGGGGAATCAAGGAGGGGTTGATTTTATTATGATTATTAAAACAATTAATGAAAATGGAATCAGAGATACACAACACCGGTTTTCTAATTAGTCCTACCGCGCATCTCTTCCCCCTTTGCGGGTCAATCGAAAAGTCGTGGGGTAAGTAGTATGATTACTTTTGAATTGAAAATATGGAATAATTCAAAATATTATCAAAGTATACAATCCTGCAGATTATAACTACACTAGATTGAAAAAAGATGAAAAAATGTAAAAAATAACACGGACGCGAATCCCCCTAAGGGGGATGGTGAATAGGCTTGAAACAACCTATTCAAAGATATTTTATTTTTATTAGCAGAAATTACAATATCACCAAACTTAAATTAATCCACTTGGTCCTTATACGGAATGAGACCAAAGGTTTACAAATTGCAAAATTTTGAAATTTTGGGAAGACGGAGACCCCCTGGGGGGTTTCGAATGGTCCAAAAATGATTTCCGGACAAAACCTCCTCCTCTTTTTTGTTATACCTACTAAAAAAAATCAAGCTTATAACAGTTAAGTATGCCCAAAATCACTTTTAAAGTACTTTTGGATGAACACACTTTTTACCCAAAATTTTTAAGTTAAAACTAGTTTTTAAAGAAGCAGAAAAAGAACCAAGGACAGCAAGCTTTCTTTTGGATATTGGCCTGATTTTGGGGCAGAAAATATGAAGCAATTAAATTGCTGAATATAAATTTTTATATTTTAAGGAAACTACCATGCATTCAACATGCTTTAGATCTACTTTCACATCCTTGAAAAATGACAATTTTCCCTAAAACTAGATCTAGAATGCCTGTAAAATTTATTTAGTAGTGAGATCTAGTTTATGAGATTTAAGATAGAAATATATATGTAAAATGAATTCTAAAATTGGTATATCTAAACAATTTTAAAGTTACAAAACAAGTAACCAGACTAATTTTTAAAAGATTGAAGGAGGAAGAGGAAAAGAATAGTGCTTGTTGTTGGAATGGATCTGCAAAAGAGACTAGTTAGTGGAATGCCGAGGGACAATGCCTTCACAAAATAGTCAGATGCCCAGTGGATTCAAGCTAGATCCACAGTTCATCCAACCCCTACTACCTAAAAATTAACAAACAATCCTGCACAAAAACCTTATGAGATATGGATAGAGATATATGAAAAAAGAGAGTGATTACATACAAATAAACTTATTTAAACATGTATAATATGAATCTTCCAACATATATTCTATAAGATATTGAAAAACAAGTAATCTTAATTGCCCAACTATACTCCTATCGATTCAGCTGAATCGTTCAAGCCAGACAAGATTCAGATGCAGGAATTGAGAGAAAGACACTGATAACAACAAAAGCTGCAAGTCAATGTTAATTCCACACACATAAGAGCATTACACCATTTTGGCCTCCAAAGCTTCACTTTATTCCAATATAAAAAGATATTACACAGTATTACAATAGCAATAACTCCTCAATCCAACTCTAACTCACTCAGAAATTAGGCAGCCATGCTTTATTTATACAAAAAATGAAACCCTAGCCCAGAGGAGGCGCAAATCCCAAGGAGATAGACAACTGCAGTTGAAGGAGAGTCCATCAATGCCTGATATGAAGCTGAACTGAGCTTACACTAAGTATAACTGTCAATCGGAGGGATGGTTGAGCTGACACATCAACCTGCTGACTGAATCATCAACCATAGAGCTTCCAGAAGAGCCCACACGTGTGGAGGAGAGACATAGGGCATAATTCACCATAAAGGAGGCTAAAGTTCAACTCTGGATCTTCCCTAATTAGCCCCTTCAGTCAAGGAATTGCAATCTCTGGTTAATTTGGTGTCGATGAGACTGATTTCAATCAAATTGGTTGAGAATCCATTGATCTAGGATTTTGGATTTTCTCCATTATTCATCAATTTATTAATTAAAATAATCAATAATTGATTTTTGGGGTTTTCTGACCCGAGTGATGGAAAATCACTAAAAACTTGGAAATAGTGGGCCTATAGGTTTACATGGTGCTATTAGCTTGAAAATGAGCACCCCCATGAATGAAACTGATTATTTGGCCCACTTTTATTACAAAACCAATTTTTCCAATTAGACTATTAAAAAGTAACCTAAGTTTTTGTGGAAAAATTAAAATTTTAAAAACTTAAAAAATTAAAAAATATAAAAACCTACGGGGACTTAGACATGTTCATATGACTTGACCATGATGCCTAGCATGTTTATACATTGACACATAGACTCTAATAACCTCAATAGGCCTAAATGCCAAGCCGACCACCCCAACTTTGGAGGTATTGAGTGAAAAAATTCAAAAATTATCAGTCATTTATTCAACAACCAATAATAACCAAGGGAAAAAACACCCTAGGCTGATCGGATTGAAAAATAAAGTCTAAGAGACTGAGTCTCTTACAGACACTATCATGCTAGAACATCTTATTACAACTCCCCCATGGGGTATGAACATGTGATATAGTACAACAAGCACTTCTGAAGGTCTTCTGAAGTCCGAACAAATCATCTATGTCCAGTTCACCAGGCTCACTTGATAAAAACCACTAATTACAACTTAGGTGGTAATAGAGAGTCATCCTTGTCTTCGTCACCTGCAAGGGGTCATTTCACCAAGAGCAGGGCAGTCTTTATGGCAGCGGCTGGCATAGGGGTGAAATTGCCGGCGGAAAGATATTTTATACGGCTTAGCAAAGGGGGAGGAGGGGACTAACAGTCCATATGGACCACGAGGGAGAGGGTGGAAGAGGGATGTGCAAAGGATGGTGCAAGAGGGATAGTGGAGTTAGCTAGAGCAGGCGGAGTGGGTGGGGGTGCCAGAGGCATAAGTGGATCCAGAAGGATGGGTAATGCAGGAGGAGCAAGAGCCAGGGGTTGGGAATTGAAGTGGAGGATGAGCCTGATGAGAAGGTTCTTTATGACCCGGTAGTTACGTCAATGCTCCAGCGTGCATCCCGCAGCATTGGCAGCACCAGATAGCTTGTCTTCCCAGTCATTCACCATTTGGTGAACAACATCTGTAATCTTAGCATCAAAGCTCTCTCGGCTTGCCTATGCAGTGAGCAGAATTTGATGTTCAGATTGGGACCCTCTCCTAGAATGACCATGAAAAGGGATACCCCGTTGCCTTTGTGACATGACCGAGTGTTGAGGATTGAGGATAAAAACAGAACTAAGAGCTGAAACACAGAGGGATGAGTGATCCAGTAAGAGCAAGAACCAGAGTAGCGGGAAAACACAGAGCAAATGGCCAAGAGAATGGAGAGGCCAAGGCATAAAAGGAATGGCACAATGGCCTAAGGACTAGGGTAGCGCACTGAAATACATCTGCACCGAGTTGACGATGATGTCCCATCAAATGTCTTGTGAACGTCCACATCCAAACCCAGTGTAAATGCTCACAGCCATAAGGGGGGGTGATGTGGTGGTGATGTCAAGTGGATGACTGGCTAGTATTGTCATCATCCTGCTTGTCCTCGTTGGCATCAATGTCACCCGCATCCGAGTTGAAGTAATTTTCTTCTATGAGACCACATTCCTGCCTAAAATGAGCATCCGGGATCTTAGCCAAAGTCCACTAGTGCAGAAAAGAACAAGAGAGCCCCCCAGTTAGCAATTCTGTCCACCAGGGAGTTCGCTTCTCTTCTAACATACTGGAAATTGATATAAAAAGGTTGGGAGAGAATTAGTGCTAATTTCTGAATATCAAAGTCCATTCGCCTGTTGGATGTCATCCTGGCACTACAGGAGCCATTTTGGAGCTTAATGGCCAAGTTAAGAATTAGCTCAAAGTCTCCCTCCACAATGAGAGGGAAAAGGGCATGTTTTGAAGTTGTAACACCCCGGTTTTTACCCCGTTTGCATGATGCATATAATGTAATTAATTGTGGTGAGGAGCTAAAGGAAAAATCCCCACCACCGATTTGGTTGTGTATGTTTCGGAAATAGGGTTAGTTTTCGATGGTATATCGTGCTATCTGGCACATTATAGTTTGGCATCATGTAAATACACACATCAATTAAAATAAACCTACAGCTAGCTACGACGGTGCAACGTTGAATGAAAAGGGCGTGATTCCAAAGGATAAGGGTGGGGGATGTCAAACCTTGGCTATGGGGGGGGGATCCATGTGTCACCACCCTGTTTGATTTTCCCATCTTCCCTTGTCTCATCCAACTACCACGTTAATGTTTTGTTGAGTAGTTGAGGCAGTTATGGCTGGGAGTGGAGTGTGGCAGGACTGTCAGTCCTTGCCCACACGCACACTCCACCAGCGGTTTGACCTCACGTTGGCAAGCAAAACCACCACCGCCATTCTCTCCATTCTCTCCATTGTCGGTTCACTCTCATGCAGGGACGTGCAGGAGGGGGCCGATTAATCTTCCTCGTGCATGGAGTTGGCGTTCTTGACTCCACCATTGCCAGACTATGAAGAATCATTGTGGTTTTCTTTTGTTGTTGATGGACTGTTGTTTTCCATATTTTTTGGCCGTGTCCTTTCCCCTCACACACAAATTGATTGAGAATTGGCACTTTTCCTAGTTCTATATATGTAACTTTCTTTAGCGTTGGCATTTGAGGTGCTATGTGCTATGCACTTTTAGATGTTGGACGGCTGTTGATTCCATATCTGTTGGTTGATTCCTCACATGTCTATGCTGGGAGTTCTGCTTCTTTCCCAATTGCGGACTGCGTAATGTTGCCATCATTTCATTGTGAGTTTGGGCTGTTGATGTACCTTGGTTTTGGGTTGCTGCTGAGTTGTTTTGGCCATGCTAGGGCCAAGAAAAACTCTGATTTGTATTGTGGATTTGAGTCGTGTTCACCTTTTGTTTGGGGTTGTCACCCAGTTGTCTTTTCCTTCTTCACAGAGCTGTGAATGGGTTGTTTTGCTGTGGTATGCAGTGGTTGGTCTTTGGACTATTGAGAGTGGGAATAGAGGCTGGGTATGCTTGAGAGGACTGGTGTTTGAGACCACCAGCTTAGCATTTAGCCTTTCCTAGCTCCTTGATGGCCTGGTAAACCCTACGGTGTGGGTTTGGCTGATTTGTGAACCTTGGATATGTGTAAGCCTGCTTGACCCTTATTCCTTGAGGAATCATGCCCAACTCGGGGGTGGTAGTATTGCTGAGAGATTGATGAGCATGCTGGCCTATGGTTGGGTGGAACGTTGCAGTGACGTAGCTGGTTGCGGGGCGAGTTCTTCATTGAAAGATAGGTACTCCTGACTATTTCATCTCTGCAATTATATCTATTGTTTCATGAGAAATGATGAATGTGTTGAATGTTGGAATGTATATGTTTGCTTTTGCTGAAGGTTGAGTGACTATGTATCCTTGTATGTTTAATGCATCTTAGTATGTATTATGTTAAGCTTTTTAATTTCAGCATTTATCCATGTTCATTTTCATGGGGTTGTTTGCCCGTTTGTTTGGTGTTAGTAGCGTCCTCTTCGTCGGTCAGAGGGTCGGGGATGCTATAGTGTGGTATCAGAGTAAAGGTTGCAGCATGGGCCTGAATGGATCGTGAAGATGCAGTGATAGAGCTTGCAGGTTATAGCATGGGCCTCTATGGGCCGTGAATAACTAGTTAGCAAGGCCATGTTGCCTACTGCCCAGAAGAAATAGGAGAAAATTCCAAAAAATTTCTTAAGTCCGAAAATCATCGGATGAGCTAGGCAGAAGTACGTCCGATGCACACAGACAAAACCTTGAGACGGAGCCACAACAGCGGGAAGCTTCATGAGAAGTCTTCCGATGTAGCAGTGACAGCAAAAGAAAGGGGAGTCTCACCGGAAGGGAGCTGCAACGGCGGAAACGAAGAGGTGTTGAGAGCCAATGCCACCAGGTGAAATAAGCCGACAAAGAGGAAATCCTTTGAAATTTTTTTCTAAGTGTTTAGACCATCGAAGAACTTAGTTGGAAGCCCCTTCGATACAGACCCCGATGGCGGCGAGAGATTGAGGAAGTCTGAGCTGACGAAGAGGATGGAAAGATGATGAAGGTGCCGCAACGGTGGCGGCATAAAGATGATGAATACTACCAAATCATCGGCACATTTAGATGGAAGGACTTCCGATGCCACCGATGGAAAACAGTGGAATCCGGAGCTGTAGTTGCGGAGGGAATTAGCCGAAGGCTGTCGATATGTCGGCAAAACTTAGTGTTTCGAGGTGTCAATAAGCAGTGAAGACTAGTTAGGCGGATCGACGAAATTTAGTGGATTGACCAGCCGAAACATCGGCGGAGATCACTATAAGACCGCCGAAACGTCGACGAAGTATAGCTGGGGGGAACCACCGATGATACGACGGCAGAGGAAGAAATTGCAAAAAAATCTTCTAAGTATTTTTCGGCTGTTGGCGGAGGATAGTGGAAGGCGGATCCGTAGTTTCAGTGAATATCAGTAGAATACCGCCAAAACGTCAGCTCAATTTAGTTGAAGGAATAGCCGCAGTTGTGGTGGGGATCTCTCGAAGGCTGTCGAGACGTCGACAGAAAATAGATGTTGAGGGTACCGATGTGTTGGCAGAAGAAAGTAGAAAGCAAAAAATTTTGAAAATTTAAAAATCCCTCTAAGTATGGAAACCATCGGCGAAAGTTAGCTATTTGAGCAGTCGATGCGGTGGCGGACGAAGGAGGAAGTTTTTCCGAAGAGCTGGGAGCAATCGAAAAAATTTAGGCAATCGAGCAGCTGATGCGGTGGTGGAAGGAAGAAGGAAATTTTTCAAAATTTTTTCTAAGTACAGAAAACATCGAAAAACTTTAGAGGTTTGGACCATCGACACATCGGAGAAAATTAGAGGATCGGTTCGCCGATACGTTGGAAGCTTAGAGAACTAGCCGTCCGACAGGTAGAGGACTCGATCGCGGATGATGGCTTTTGCAGCGCAGATAAAGGACTCAGAAGCTTAGATGGACGGGGATCCGAAACAGTGGAAGATGTTAGTTGTTTTAACCTCCGATGAGTTGCTTAACCACGGAATCCACAGACGGTTTACTGCCCGACGTTGCGGATGCCTAAGGAACTATCCACCCGATGGATAGTGGTTCTGGTCGGTGATGCAGCAGAAAGGATTTGTTGTTCGAATCGCTGGAAATCAGTTGATGAGACCGCCGATGGGTTGTATGGTTTGTGAAACCCACAGTTGGTTTATTGCCCATAGTTGCGGCTACCTAAAGAACTGTCCACCCAAATATTTGCGGTTCCGATTGCCGATGTGGTAAGGGTTAGCAGTTTCCATCGCCGATACACCGCCATCGTTGATAGTGATTCGGAAGCCTAGACAACCAAAGATCCGATGCAATGGAAAATGTTAGTGGTATGGCCGCCGATGAGCGCCGGAGGAAAATTGTTGTTTGGATCACCAAAGTGTCGAAATTTTAGTTGGGAAGAGGCCCGATTTGATGAAGGAAAGTTTTGGGGTTTCAAGTAGGATTTTCAGAGATTTCAGGGGTTTTTTTTTCCAGTGAAATTCTCAATAGTCTTTCAGCAGCTTCAAGAATGAAAAGGGGAAGAAAACCCTGGGTGACTAAAATTAACATTCCTACCCTAAATATATTTGAAGTGGTGTGGTTTTCACACCCGAGGTCAGAATGAAGCATGTGGATAGGCTTTGGAAAGATTATCCAGCAGGGAACAAGGAAGAATCACTCGAATATGAGAATGGAGCAGCAAAGTGCTAGTAATTTCTTGAAAGAGAAATGTGTTGCTGTCAATATGGACAAATCCAGGAATTGCATGCCTAGAGGTAGCAAGACTATGAAGTCAAACCAGCTGTTGTGTGGAAGAGGAGTTCCATGCGAGGATGTGGGATTTGAAAGGGGAAGTTTCCTTAAACCCTATCTTGCTGATTGTAACTACATTCCCTAAGTTTTATACCTAAAATGTATGAGGATATACTTTGCATACATAGGATATTGAGGATTATACATTTGTAATGAACCACTAATGATAGTTATTGCATTGGTGTTGGCATTAGTGGAGAAAAAAAAAACCAACGACAGCATGGACCTGGCTGAATATGTTGCTGATGTTGACAAATGTGACTAGCAACCCTCTGGAGGAAGGGATGAGGAAACCAGTCCATAATCAAAATTTGGTGAGAAAATTATGTAATCCTCTGCAAGATGCCGACTAAACTGGTAATGTCGAAGGTGTAAGTAGGATCCATGCAGGTAATAGTTTAATTATGACAAATTTCAAGGAGTGGTAAAGGTAAGAGACCTCATACCATGTGGATATTTGAATGTTATACTATGTTCATATGGAAGGGTGTCATGCCTGTATATATTGATTGAGCTTGGTAGCTAAGGAAAGTAAGTACTGATGATCTTGATTATAGTAATGCATCCTATATGAAGTAGTCACGGTTAGGCCATGCATGATGTGTTGAATGCATAGTATTCCTGAATCAATGCAAGGAACCATTTCAAAGGCTGTTATGAATGCAAGATAGTAAGTGCATAAAGAGGATAGTCATGATCAATTGGCTGCCGAAAATTCTCTATGGAAGAGCAAGGTGGTACAAATTATACACTTGTGAAGTAAGGAGTATCTAAACATTTCATTTAATTACATGAATGATGTGACTATACCTTGCAAATGTTAGTATGATAATGATTGCGTGAAGTAAATGAGTTTTGGTAATATTGATGTGATTAACAGCTGGAAGTATTCGAATTTTATAAATTCTAAAAATGCTTCAGTGATGGTTGCAACAATGAGAAGGTTATATGCATCCAGACTTACCAAGTGTTTGGTTGATTGAAGCTCAAGTTTCAGGTAGATTATTTAGAGCATGGCAATGAGAGTAAGACCATGACAAATGCCGGAATCTACCATGTGAAAGAGCCAAACCTTATGAGAAGAGTCTCATGGCTGTGAAAATAGTTGGTATGCATAATGGGTTGTTAAATTTGAATTGAGAATTTAAGAAATTGCTGACAACTACTAATCACTATTGGCTTGCATAAGATTGTGTCAGAAGGACGCATTGTAAGTGGGTATTCATATTATGCTAGTAAGCATAAAACTATAATGGGCATAGTGGTGCTGCTTACAAGAGACCCACAAATGAGGATCACCTCATTGCTAAGCAAATCAATTTTTGTAGTAGACAGAATTGCAAATTCCTAATCAATTTGATTACTAATGTCATTTCTTGGTTATGGAACAATCAATTTGGATTGTATTATCAGATAATGATTGGTTGTTTGGCTATTTGATGAATGTGCCAGGGGTACACATTGCAGGAAGATCATGTGTGATGGTTGGCAAGAGCCAAACTTCATGGGAAGGTTTTCCCTTATCTTGGAAATGGGTTTCTGTTGAAACTCCATTGGACATTTTGGAAATGTCTCATCTGCACTACATGTTTGGTAAGCAACATGAGTGAGATGGTATAGATTATGTTGGTAAGACATGTGTGGATATGAAATGTAAAAAGGAGTTGGGATGGCTAACTGAGGGACTTTCAACACGGAGAAGGGAGCCCCATTCCTCCTTAACAAAGGAAACTGCGTCGGCAAATGGATAAGTGTTCTGTGACCCTTGCTAAGAATATGCATGTCAAATTATTAAAATTCCATATGCAGAACATGTTTTGATTTTATTTTCATGATGACTAATTGCTTGAGTATGAATAGGGCCTACATGGCACACACCAAGAAAGGGTGCACACTTTCCGATGTCGAGTCATGAAAGGGTTTTCAATATTGACTACACCCTAGGGAGTGGACACACTCCTGGTGTCTCAATACTTGATAGTGAATGATATGAAATATGTTTACAGTTTTAGAGAAATAACGTTGATGGGTTTGCTTATATTGCTTGTGTTGATAGGCTAAATAGATGCAGTTGGGTGTTGCACCCTAAAGAGAAAAGGAAAATGGTTGTTGTGAGGGGTTGCGGAGTAAGGGTTATTGTTGATATAAGTGTATGTATTATTGTTGATATAAGTGTATGATGGTATAAGTGTATGTTGGAATGTTATATGGCTAGGGATCCATAGTAGATCCTAGACCTCGAAATGGTCATGGTAAAGTTCCAAGCCCAGTCGGCATGAAGGCATACTCGCTGGTGTTATAGCGGATTTCACCACTCCAGGTGAATCACACTTTGTATGGCCTTCCCTTGTCCCGCTGCAGACTCCTTAGACCCTATGGACCACTTTTTGTCTTTTGATGTTTCCTTGATCATCCCTAAAAACACATGAAAAATGTTGTACGTGAATTTTAAACCTATAAGCGTGTACATGCACAGGTTTGACCACTAAAACCGCGTACATCGGGATGTGTGCATAATCCAAATCCTTTTGGATTTTTCCTTGACATGGATCCGACTCATTTGACTCTTGGCCTTCCCTATGCCTTGATATCGCTTGGATTCGACCTTTCATTACCCCTTTGAAAAGCTATATAAGGAACCCCTTGGTACGTTGAAGGCATAAGAAAGAATTGAGAGAAACGAAACTATAGTCCATTGTTGCCGGAACTTATGCTTGAGTCTACATGCCTTTGTCCCTTGGAGTAATTTTGTGTTCTTCCCAAGCTTTCCTTTTGCTTGTGAGCTTGCTATCGAGAGATGGAGGATTGAAGTGGTGGAGGCCCAAGTGGGGGATTCAGTTTCTCCAGTTCGCAGACGTGCCGTCAGAGGTTGTATCTTGTAATCTCTGATTTATATTAATAGAAATATCTTTTCCTTGTCCAATAATGTGTGTTTGAATGAATATGTTCTCCATTGGATTATGTCAAATGCTTATACATTATTGATTATATATGCTAGAATAGATCTAACACCATGATATATAGAATGCTTGTATTGTTTACTTGTTGTTGAGGAAGTAACAGATCAATTCAAGCTGAATATTGGAAAGCTCAACGGGGATCTACTTCAACCGTCTGGAATAAGGTACGAGGTCTGATCCTTTAGTGTTATACATTTAATTTCTATTGCATATTGGAAAGGATTGATTTCTGGAGTCAAGATGTTTGTTGTGGTACCCCAAGCCATAGGAATTTCTCTCCATAACAGAATTGGTGACTCCACTGAGGGCCGCAATAATTGGTTACGTACCTCCACTTGTAGTGTATGGGAGTTTCGAGCCTCTCCTAGGCGAGACATACCTGCTGCATTCGGGAGCTCACATATCCTCCCCTTGGTTTGCTTGTATTTTGGCTATAGATTTTCTTAGGAGTGTGCTCTTTGTGCGCTAGTTGGCCTTTCAGATCGTGGTTACTTGAGTATAGTTATGCTCTCTTGAGTTTGGGTCCTTATATTTTTGGCATGCCTAGTATTCTATCACTCATCCTTGGTCCTAGAGCAGACCCTGGTGTCAGACTTGGGGGCATCACAACCCCTTACCGTGCTCATAGATTTGGGAATGGTCATATTCCATCCTCTACTCCATTTGTGGAGGATTTTTATTTGTTTCGCTCGGTCTTTACACCAGTGGTCACCCTCATGGGGGTGGTAGTGGATGCATGAATGTTGGTCCCACACCTTACTTTCCTTTTTATGTCCCATCGTTCACCACATTGTTTCCTTTGAATTTATTTGTCATGATCATTCCTCCCTATATCCTATAGTTTGGATTCTTTATTGATTATTTTGGGTTGTTTTGGACTAATATGGTTGTCATGTAGGGTCCAGTTTTTGTACACTCTCTCTAAGGTTTTGACCTATTCGTGCCTATCACAGGTATTATGTCTGAACTGGCATATAGGTTAGGATATCACATCCGCTTGCACTTATGCATTGCCTTATGACCATTCCATCTTAACCTTAGGTACGAACCCATTCCATGGTATCATGGAGCCTTCATGCTATTGTTAGAAGTGATATTATGTGAATGGTAGAGCTTTCCCATACATGGGTGTCCTAGTTAGCTCCCCTTTGCATTTGGTACCCATGCTATGAGTCCTCTCTTAGGTCCGGGAGTCCGTTGTATAGTATTGCCATGACATTTTGCAAGAGCCTCATACTCCTCTTGATCTTTTGCTGGCCCATTTCCCTCAGGACTCCCTCATGTCAAGTGGTGAATGCATTATCATGAGCTTTGCCTGCCTTATTGAGCTTTATGTAGGCTCCCTTGAAATTGCATTTCAGCCATATAGCCTGAGCTTGTCTCATGTCTAGCCATGCAGAGCCATTTTTTATATCCTTCACAGCTTGATTTCCTTTTTACCGGGAGGGGATTTTCCCCCGAGTGTCGATATCCTACACATGTATTCTTGCATTGAGCATAGGTATGTTCCACTGCTTGGAACTAGTTTGTTTTCCCTTATGACACTCGTATCCTCCTAGTTTGTAACTATAGAGCTAGTTTATTCTTTTTCCAAGCTTTTCAAATAAATGAAAAAGTCCAAAAAAAAATCAAAAAACCAAAAAACCGGACAAGGAAAGATGTTATCTTTGGAAGCTGTCGAGTCATGTCGCCTTCGAACAGAGCACTGTATATCAAATCCATTGGTTGGGTTATAGTTTGACTTTAGGAGCTGTACTCGCTTATCTAAGTTTATCTCCACCGACTGGTTAAGCTTCTAGTATCTATGGAGCCTCTGTTGATGCCTCCTGTGTCACAGAGATGTCCCAATTTGTATATCGAGTCTATGATTCCTTCATTCAGTCACCATACGCTGTTATGATCTTGTTCGAAGGAAGTTGAAACCTGATTCGGCCATTCCTCAGTTATCTTGACTTTGCATGTTAGCCATTCCCGGTACAGTTACTAGTCCGTGCACTTTATGATCGAGTCCTTCCACATTATAAAACTTTGCTGAGTACCTCGTGTTGGATGATAGGGGATGCCTTAATTCCCTCCTTCCAGCGGATTTCATCCCATCGACTTCAGATCATTTATTCTGGGATTGGAGTCTAGATTCATTTTGAGTGCCTTGAGACTTGCAGTCATCAGTGGCAGGTTCTCTTGCCATCGACAGTTTCTTGGGAATACATCAATGTCCCCTAATCGATGGATCCTTTCAAGTGCTAGAGCTCAACACATTTATTCACACTTGTTAGTTTGCACTCTAGTACCTTGATTCTCATTTTCATTATCGGTGGGTGATCTCGCATCTATTAACGGTATACATTAATGACTGGTAATCAAACAATGGACTACTATGTTCGACCTCGACACCTCTATTCGCATAGTAGGACATGTACTCGTAGCAGTTTGTGTAGAAGACTTTCTAGATTGGTGGCATATTTTATATGCTACCTCCTTGATCGTGCCAGTGTTCATGAGATTTCAGTGCTTGTGACTTGATTCCAGTGTATGTCAGACATTTCCAACCACTATGGAGATCTTGATCTATTGTATATCTTCAGCAATTTTGGAGATCATGGTCCTTTGTATATCTTCATCATGGAGATTCTGACCTATGTATATTGTACGTGGCAATGACCACATATGTGATATCATGTATCATGCCTATTCATGGCCATTGTACTCTTATGTATCCGGGACTGCTATATGTATTGGCAGTTAAATGCAGAGTTGTATTATTGTACTATGTTGATTGGGTGGCTGGTCTTCCATTTGGGATCCTTCATCACTCCACTTCTGGGATGGACTTATAATGTATTTCAGCCATCGTATGACCCCTCTGACCTCACACATTAGGGGGCATCTGTTATAGCAGATTTCACCACTTCAAGTGAATCACACTTTGTATGGCCTTCCCCTATCCCGCTGCAGACTCCTTAGACCCTATGGACCACTTTTTGTCCTTTGATGTTTCCTTGATCATCCCTAAAAACACATGAAAAATTTTGTACGCGACTTTTAAACCTATAAGCGTGTACATACGCGGGTTTGACCACTAAAACCACGTACATCGGGATGTGTGCATAATCCAAATCCTTTTGGAGTTTTCCTTGACATGGATCCGACTCATTTGACTCTTGGCCTTCCCTATGCCTTGATATCGCTCGGATTCAACCTTTCATTACCCCTTTGAAAAGTTATATAAGGAACCCCTTGGTACATTGAAGGCATAAGAGAGAATTGAGAGCAACGAAACTATAGTCCATTGTTGACGGAACTTATGCTTGAGTCTGCATCCCTTTTTCCCTTGGAGCACTTTTGTGTTCTTCCCAAGCTTGCCTTTTGCTTGTGAGCTTGCTATCGAGAGATGGAGGATTGAAGTGGTGGAGGC
The DNA here is from genome assembly GCA_001517045.1 of Pseudotsuga menziesii. Lineage (NCBI taxonomy): Eukaryota > Viridiplantae > Streptophyta > Pinopsida > Pinales > Pinaceae > Pseudotsuga > Pseudotsuga menziesii. Next base: position 45,290 of record LPNX010377347.1, read on the forward strand.
CCAAGTGGGGGATTCAATTTCTCCGGTTTGCAAACGTGTTGTCAGAGGTTGTATCTTGTAATCTCTGATTTATATTAATAGAAATATATTTTTCTTGTCCAATAATGTGTGTTTGAATGAATATGTTCTCCATTGGATTATGTCAAATGCTTATACATTATTGATTATATATGCTAGAATAGATCTAACACCATGATATATAGAATGCTTGTATTGTTTACTTGTTGTTGAGGAAGTAACAGATCAATTCAAGCTGAAGATTGGAAAAATCAACGGGGATCTACTTCAACCGTTCAGAATAAGGTACGAGGTATGATCCTTTAGTGTTAGACATTTAATTTCTATTGCATATTGGAAAGGATTGATTTCTGGAGTCAAGCTGTCTGTTGTGGTACCCCAAGCCATAGGAATTTCTCTTCGTAACATCTGGACATTAATTATTTTATGTTGTGGAGCAGCCTGCGTGTTGACCTAACATCCAAGTCCATAGGAGATCCCAAGGCTTGCAAATCGAAGCAGGATCCTGTGGACCAACGAGGAAACACACAATACAGAAAAGTATTGGATTATTTTGCTTATGAATATACATGTGTATATGATTGGTTATGATGTTTGAAGCTCTTGTTCTAGATATAAAACTGATGAGAATAAACTAAACATGTGAATCTATTCAATGTTTGGATATAGGTATTGCTGGGAGCAAGGACTATGAGAGCATCCTAAGGGTGCATGTGGACATGTGACTATCCTGGAGAGTTCGGAATGAGCGATAATGAAAAAGGTGCTAGTGGGACTGTGAAGGTCCTAGCAGCCAAGAGTTGTAGACAAATCATGTGGAGAGACTCCATGGTTGAGAGGTCTGAAATAGACCAGAGACACTAAGTGTCATGACCAAGAGGGATTGGTCCAGCATTCGCGGTGAAGTAAAAGAGGCTGAGAGCATGAAAAGCCACAGTGGTGGTGTGGGTTCCAGGATGGAACAAAACAAATAGGGGAAAAACTTTTGCTGCTCTCTCTTGCCTTTTGATTATATATACATATATATTTATGCATTTTGAAAACAAAATATTGTTGAATGCATGTATGATTGGAAATGGAATGTGTGTATTTGCTTAAAGTAAATTGTGAATGCTAGAATAGTTAATTCCCTGCCCAAGAATGGACATGAATGAGCATGTGTGCCTATTGGGAAGGCATAAAAAATATGAAAGTCTCCTTGATGAGACTTGGGATGTCATGCCAATTGGGCAATTAACTAACTGATTTTAATGTCTATATTATGCTTGGACTGATAGAATTTCAATGGTGCATTTCACAGGTGAGAAAAGCGAAACCCGGTGGTGCACATTGATCATGGCAGCAGATCAAAAGTTGTTGGACTTGGCTGGAAGTCTCCTTCAAATGATTGCCAAGACCCAAGAGAATCTTGGAGAGATGCACAAGATACAGAAAAGGCAGAATGAAATGAACCACCAAATTTTCCAGGACTCTATTGGTTTGCAAAGGGAGGTGAAAAGCCTTCTGGGAGCAATCGACAAAGGAAAGGAAGGTGGATCAGTGATGGGACATTCGTCCAAGCGAATCATTAAGAAATGGTCCAGGCATGAAGGCTCAAGGGAAATTGAGCAGGTAAAGCTGAAGTAGCCAGTGAAATGTTGGGGATGTTGGGGATGCAGAGGACATCATTTACGCCGGGACTGCCCAATGCGGGAACATGAAGAGGGAAACAACCACAAATTTCCTAGGCTTCAGGATAAGCTAAAAGCTGAGAACTAGTAGGAGAAGTTCATGGAAGCCAAGGGGCTTGGTCCTAAATGTTCAAACTAAATAATTGAACGTGGGACAAATCTGCAAAATTTTGAAATTTTGGATGTGCAAATTGTATATGTATTCCTATGTATTGGAACACTGAGGACGATGTTATTCCAAGGGGGAAGGGAATGTAACACCCTGGTTTTGACCTTGTTTGCATGATGCATATAATGTAATTAATCGTGGTGAGGAGGTAAAGGAAAAATCCCCACCATCGATTTGGTTGTGTATGTTTCGGAAATAGGGCTAGTTGCCGATAATATATCGTGCTATCCAGCACAATATAGTTTGGAATCATGTAAATACACACATCAATTAAAATAAACCTACAGCCAGCTACGATGGTGGAACGTTGAATGAAAATGGAATGATTCCAAAGGATAAGGGTGGGGGATGTCAAACCTTGGGCTATGGGGGGGCAGATCCATGTGTCACCACCCTGTTTGATTTGCCCATCTTCCCTTGCCTCATCCAACTACCACATTAATGTTTTGTTGAGTAGTTGAGGCAGTTATGGCTGGGACTGGAGTGTGGCAGGACTGTCATTCCTTGCCCACATGCACACTCCACCAGCGGGTTGACCTCACGTTGGCAAGCAAAACCACCACCGCCATTCTCTCCATTCTCTCCATTGTCAGTTCACTCTCATGCAGGGATGCATAGGAGGGGGCCAGTTAATCTTACTCATGCATGGATTCGACGTTCTTTCCTCCACCATTGCTAAATTGTGAAGAATCGCTATGGTTTTCTTTTATTGTTGATGGACTATTTTTTTCCATATTTTTTGGCCGCGTCCTTTCCCCTCATGCACAGATTGATTGAGAATTGGCTCTTTTCCCAGTTTTGTCTGTGTAACTTTCTTCAGCGTTGGCGTTTGAGGTGCTGTGTGCTGTGGACTTTTATATGTTGGATGGTTGTTGATTCCACATCCGTTGGTTGAGTCCTCACATGTCTATGCTAGGAGTTCTGCTTCTTTCCCAATTGCAGACTGCATAATGTTTCCATCGTTTCATTGTGATTTTGGGCTGCTGATGTACCCTAGTTTTGGGTTGTTGCTGAGTTGTTTTGGCCATGCAAGGGCCAAGAACAACTCTGAGTTGTCTTGTGGATTTGAGTCGTGTTCACCTTTTGTTTGGGGTTGTCACCCGGTTGTCTTTGCCTTCTTCACAGAGCTGTGAATGGGTTGTTTTGTTGTGGTATGCAGTGGTTGGTCTTCAGACTATTGAGAGTGGGAATAGAGGCTTGGTATGCTTGAGAGGACTGGTTTTTGAGACCACCAGCTTAGCATTTATCCTTTCCTAGCTCCTTGATGGCTTGGTAAACCCTACGGTGTGGGTTTGGCTGATTTGTGAAACTTGGCTATGTGTAAGCCTGCTTGACCCTTATTCCTTGAGAAATCATGCCCATATCAGGGGTGGAAGTGTTGCTGAGAGATTGATGAGCACACTGGCCTATGGTTGGGTGGAACATTGCAGTGACGTAGCTGGTTCAGGGGTGAGTTCTTGATTGAAAGATAAGTACTCCTGGCTATTTTATCTCTGCAATTATATCTATTGTTTCATGAGAAATGATGAACATGTTGAATGGTGGAATGTATATGTTTTCTTCTGGTGAAGGTTGAGTAACTATGTATCCTTGTATGTTTTATCCATCTTAGTATGTATTATGTTAAGCTTTTTAATTTCAAAATTTATCCCTGTTCATGTTCATGGGGCTGTTTTCCCATTTGTTTGGCGTTAGTAGCATCCTCTTCGTCGGTCGGAGGGTCGAGGACACTATAGAAGTTGTTCTAATACCTTGAAGGAGGTCATTCAACTCAACAACATTGTTACTCTCAAACCCGAGTTTGCCATGGTAGAGATGAGTGATCTGACTTGCTTTGGTTCTGAAGGCGCCTCCAAAATCTGCAAGAACCGGATTACCTTTAGAAGCACCATCAAATATGAGCTTGTAGAAACCATTGGGGGGGCACTCCAAGAGGTAGGGGATGAGGGGTGAGGAGGGAGAGAAATGGTCTCTGTGGTTGAAGGAGGGATGAGAGTGAGCCAATGGTTAAGAACGAATTTTTTTGGAGGATGAGATTGGATATCTTTTTCCTGCCAACTAGTAAGAAGAGTGGTGTCCTTGATGGACTGTTGACACTGGAGCCAGATGGTTTCCACAGAGTTGGATTTTCCTTCAAAAAATATTATGGTTTCACTCCTTCCAAAGACCCCAAATAAGGAAACTCGGGATTAGTTTCCAGATTCTATTGAGGATAGGATTTTGAAAGGGGTGGTTATGCCAATTTTTAATGGTGGCCATGATGCTATTAGGACAACGATAATTTATTTTGCAAGTGTAGGCTATGTTGGTCTAGAGTTGATTAGCAAGAGGACACTAATTGAGAATATGCTCCATGGTTTCTTCCTGGTCTTTGCAAAGGGGACACTGTGAAGGCCCTATGAAGCCCCTTTTGATCAGATTGTCCCAAGTGAGGATATGTTTGTGTAAGACAAGCCAAATAAAATTGGTGAATTTGGGACAGGTTTTTAGACCCCAGATCTTGATCCAGGAGGTATCAGATGGCTCGCTAGGATTGGTAAGGATTTGGTGCGCTTCTTTGGTGGTGAACATGGCTTTTTGTTTGTAACCCTAGAGAAGAATTTCATTACCGAGTCTATATCTAATACAACATTGTTGCAGTTCCTCCCATAGAGCTTCGGAGTAGAGTTGTTGTTGCTGCGGATGCCACTTGTCCCATGTAATCCATTCCCTAAAATCCTCTTATATGTTCTGAAGCTAGAAAAAGTGGATTTTGTCATGAGAAGGGATCTAAAGTATGTCCTGCATGACCTATAGGTTGAAAGTGGTCGCAAGACGACATAGCTGGTTCCAAGAATCTGTCCAGAAATTGGCAAGGGAGCTGTTGTGAACTTCCTAGAAATTGTGCTACTGAATTATAGGTCTTTGCGAATTGGCTGCATTCTTGATGAGCGATCCTTTTATATTCTTTGAAAACCTGACAAGATGTTGTGTTGGCCAGTCCGCCGCGTACTTTTATTCCAGAGTTGGGCCCATTGAATTTGATTATTAGAGATCCAGTTCCACCAAATTTTTGTACTGATAATTTTGTTGCTTTACGAAGAATCCCTCAACCCAAGACAACCATTTGCCTTTGAGCGGTAGACAGTTTCCCATTTGACGAGGGGCCAGTGGTGGGATTTTTTGTCCGCGTTCCATAAGAAAGTACATTGAAGCATTTTGATGTCTTTAAGTACCCATTTCAGAGTAGCTAGGATTGAGAAAAGATAGAGAGGCATAGCCTGTAGAACATGTTTGATGACAGTTAGGCGTCCTGCAAGATCGAGGGAACGCAAAGTCCATTGAGACAGGCAGAGTTGCAGCTTGGTAAGAAGTTCCTTCCAGGAGGAGTGTTTAAGAGAATAATATATGAGGGGTGAACCAATATATTTTGAGGGAAGAGTAGCAGCCTTAAAGCTCAGAATGCGGGAAATTTTTCACTGGGTTGGGAGAGGAGCATTGAAGAAAAAGGTTTTTTATTTTTCCTGGTTAATGGTCATGCCTGATGCTTTAGAGAAGGTGGAGAGAATACTGTTGAAAGTTCTGGATTCCTAGACAGAGGGATGTCCCATAAGGATATTGTCATCCACAAAATGTTGATGGGTGATGGGGATGTGATCATGGAGAATAAGACCCTTGAGCATACCTTGGGTTTTATTCTGAGTGATCATATGGCCAAGACCTTCAGACATGAGAATGAAAAGGAAAGGAGAAAGATGATCTCCTTGTCTTATTACCCGAGAAGGGTTGAAAGGATTAGAGGGAACACCATTAAGGAGAATGGAGAAAAAGGTTCTTGAGAGTAGATGAATCATCCAGTGAATCTAGGAGGAGTCAAAACCGAAGGGTGACAGGACATTCTCAATGAAGACCTAGTTGAGCTTGTCAAATTCTTTGGAGAGGTATAGTTTGAGGAGCATGCCAGGGTTTTTAGAGGACCTAAGGGAGTGAATAGTTTCATGAGATGGGATGATCCCATCTAGAATATGTCGCCCTTCAACATAGCCAGTTTGTTCTGCAGAGATGAGAGATAGAAAAAGGGGTTTTATGCAATTTTCTATGATCTTGGTAATGATTTTGTAAAGCACATTGTAGAGGACTATGGGCCTATACTTGTTGGGAGTGGAATCCTTGTTTTCCTTGGGGATGAGAATGAGAAAAGTGGCATTGAGGGCAAGAAGGATTCTCTAAGAGGTACGTGATTCCACCACCATTTCCTAGACCTCGTGCTTTAACAAGTTCCTGTAGGAGTGAAGGAAGTTGATAGTGAAGCCATCAGGACTAGGGGCTTTGTCCTCTTTCATTTGACTGACAGTCATCGTCACTTATTGAAGAGTAGTGGGACTCATGAGCATGGAATTTTTCTCCTCAATGAATAGGGAGGGTATATGAGAGGTGAAATCTTGGATAGTTGTGACAATGTCCTGATAATTCTCGGTGAGGATATCCTTGTAGTAGGAGACCAACTCGGTTTCCATGTATTTGTGGCTCTCTAGAAGAAGACCATCATTATTCTTGAGGTTGGTGATGCAGTTTTTCCTGCGGTGCTATATGGTAGTTCTATGAAAGAAGGAGGTGTTGCGTTCCCCTCCCCGTAGCCATTTGATGCATGACTTTTGTTCCAAGTAGATCTCCTCTTGTTTAGTTCATTCCACAATATATAGGAAAAGTTGTTGTTTCTGAGAGGTGGATTCCTCTGCACACCCAAAGGTGATGATATTCTATTGAAGGTGTTCCATGTCCTGTTCCAGAAGAGCTTTCCTGGTGAATATGTTCCCAATGGTGTGTTTGTTTCAGTGCTTAATATGATGCTTGAGAAGTTTCAATTTGATTTGTAGTTTGTGCATGTGCGATATCCTATGACCTGCGTGTTTTGCCACCATTCATTGATCATCTATTGGAAAGATGGATGTTTGAGCCACAATTTCTCAAAATGAAATGACTTTTTTTGGCCTTTGCGTCAATACTTGGTGAAATAAAAAGATATGTCTATAATTTAACTTGTTTTTGCAATACAGTGTGACGTTGTCATTTGTTTGTTTCTAAAACTCAAACTGTACAAGGAATGGGTCATGGTCTTACTTAGTCGTTACGACTAAAGCACGATCCTCTGTTCTCTCATGTGCAGACAAAAAGGTAACTTGGCACAACCAATTCTACTTTAAGGCACTATAAGGAATAAAAGGAAAAGCAACCTAAGGTTTAACCCTAAACCATTTTTATCCTTTTCAATTTTAACAAATAAAGTAATAGTCCAAAGAACCTTCTAACGAAACTTCATTTGTTCTACAGGCTTGGATGTTTATCAAGGTATGACATAGTTTGTATATACCAAATTTTATAGTATATAACATGGATACAACATCATAAGTTGAACTAAATGCTAGACATTATATTATAAGGGTTCTATATTGTATATACTAAAGGTTGAACCTTAACATTGTGGGTTTGTAAAACCATACAAACTATAATACTACACTAAAATCCACGGTGGTATACTATACCCAAGAATTTGGGTTTGGGTTCGATGTGATAGTTTGACAGTCAAATTAAATTCAATTTGGACTCGACACCAAACAAGGATAGGACAAGATTTTTTCCTTTAAGGTAGACCATACTAAATCGCTACGTCACCCAGTTGTTATCAACTATCGAGCACTAAAACCCTAAGGGTTTTAAAGGGTCTTGAAATCTGTGCGTGCTATTTCATTAAGGTTCAGGAGTATGCTAAAATTCCTTCATTTCCTCAAGGGCCTTCGGCTAAATGTTTCATTTCTACTCTGTCTGTAACCAGTGGTGCAGGAACCACCCAAATCGCCCTTTGTCACCAACTGAGCCGATTTAAACTCTGCTCAAGTGTTAATGGAGTTTGCAATATCTGCTATGGTGTTGAATGTGTGTTGAAGCATTTTCAGAAAGGTAATTGTAATATTCACTATTATTCTTTTTCTTATTACCAGTTCGTTTCCTAAATTGCTCACGGCTTAACTTCCAGGACGATGTGTTACATGCAGGACGTCTCTGGAACGAGGTGGAGGACAAAAATGGTCACGACGCCTTCCCCTTTAACTAGTAAGACCTCTATCACTTCCTTGTGGCTTTTGAGGAGAAACTGGTTTCATGGTTTTCTTTCATGGAGTTGGGTCTTTCTCCACTCCGTGTTTGATATGGAAATGATATAATACTTTCGTACTTATACAGTTTATTAAGATAAAGGTGTTAATCACCATCTGTGGAGTCGTAGACGACTATGCCACTCTATACATTTATTTGGTTATATACTTGTTCTATTATTGTAAGTACCCATGAGGGTTTTGATACTGAAACTCTGAATTTCCTAAGTTTAAGCGACTGGGTATACTTTTCCAGAATGTGAATGAATTGCTATGGAGTCTTACGACTAAGCCACTTTTCCTTATGAACTATGTGGTTATAAGGCCCTTCTATTTGATTTTTTTCATCTCTTTTTTTTTTATATTTAAGATAATACAGATCCTGGAATTGTTTGAACCTGTATGGGATTTTTACTTACAGTTCCTTAAATTTTAAGGCCGTGAGGCTCTACATAGTTGATTTGTTTTGTTTGGATTTAAAAAGGAGGCTATTACAACTTCATATTTGATAAAGGATGGATCTAGAAAAATATTTAACATTGTTTATCAATTATGTATAAATTGGAAAAAAAAAAAGGTCGTGAGGAACTTACTGTCAGTTCTTAAATTTTCGAGATGAAACGTCATTAAAATTTAGTTGCATTGAAAAAGCTTCGAGATAAATCCCATGAGGTTTTCTGGTTATACTTCTTGATTAAATTTTTAAAACAAAGGCTATGTCTTAATTTATACAAATTTCTGTTTAGTGAGTCCATCTTTTATTTATAATTGGCATTGACAAGAAGGAAAATCGGTTGTCAAAAACTCTGCTAGTTGTTTTCTTATTTCTTGAAGGGGTTTTTATGAGAAATTCGAGCTTAACTTATTGCGTAAAGAGAGTTTGGATAAAAATATACTCGTGTCAAGTCCTTATATACTATATAATTATTCCTTTTGATTAAAAGTCGAATGATTCTTAGTATTCTTATTATGTGTTTATGGTTATGATGCTATGTAAACCTTTACTTAAGCTAGAAAATATCTACCTTGTCTATAAATTATAAATGTCTCAATGAATCTGGTGAGAGCCCCTTTTTTTTAAATACTTAGTTCTTATATATTTAAAGAGGTAATGAGACCGTAGGTAAATTTAATTACTATTTTTTAAGAATTATACTTTGTTTAGTCAATCATAATAATTTAAAATAAATTTTGTTAAGTCATAAGGACGTCTATAACCTCTTTCTGCAAGTAGACTATTTCAGAAGACAACACCTGTCCCACCTGAAGTCTGTAGCCAAAGCTACGGTCTGTTGAAAAATTTCCACTTGTTATAAATTTATCATTAAGAACTTGACTTAGAAAACCCTTAAGTGAAACTAGCTTAGTTAAATTGTTTAATTTAAACCCTAGTTATTCTAAATTAAGTTTAGAGTTTAAATAAAGGAATAACACTCGATCCTATAAATTTTAATGGTAAGGCACTGATATTAAGGAGGAAACTTATATCTGAGTGTGGAAATTATTATAATTTACAGATCATGCTTAAATATGTACAATCTTAATTGTGAATATAACTATAAGTACCTACAGTGATAATAAAAAAAAGTCTTAACCTATCGGATTCATATCACTAATGCTATTACACTAAACTATGATAATGAAGATACTCAATGATTTAATCATTCTGGTACTACCAATCCAATATAATTTCACATCTTCCTGTATTAGAGTACATCACTTCGTGAGAGGAAAAATACGGGAGATAATTTGAATTCATTTCTCTAACAAATCGATTCTATACAATTACTCAATCACATAATCATTGAATGAATATCTATTAGCTATAAACTCATTCGAAAATAATTACAGTTTGCATTAAATAAGAGTAATACAATAACATAATATAGATATAGGATTGGAACCTAAATGTGTTGTAGAAAAGGGACTAACACCCAAGGGAGACTGTTCCACCTAACATTTTCCTGAAGTATCCAAATTACTTGCTTAGGACCCCTGAGCTTGTTCACTGAACCACTAGGACAAGGATATCTGCCACACAGTAGACTTCTGCAACCTAGCACTCAGTAGCAGACTTAACTCAGCAAATCACTTTAGCTATCCCCTCATCAAATTCTTTGTGTTCCTGAATTTTCAGTTTCTAGCAGTCCCAAAGTTTACTCTCTCAGAATCAAAATGAGTAGTGAGCCTCCTTCTCAATTTGATGGTTTATATAATATTTCTTAGGTATTTGGGTTAGTTTTATAATTTAATGATCCACCAACTCAGTTCCCCCTCTTAGGGAACATGACCACGTTTTTAGGGATTATGCTCCTGCAACAGCTAGAAAGTGAATGCTAGTGTTGCCACTTGTCAATCATCCTTCTATAGATTCTACTTCCTCCTAGTGGGTTAGTGAACACTCATTTGACAGTCTCCCTTGAAGAGGTGTCTCCTCAAATTAATTATTAAAATAAATAATTCTTCAATTACAGTCATCCTTGACCCACTTGGTCATAAAATTTACAATAAAAATTAACATAATGTTTTTTTTGAAATAAATAATAAATATTTATTTTCAGTTTTGGGTATGTTACAAACATCCCCCCTTAATCTCAACATAGTCCTCAATGTTGCTTAAGTTATTTTGAGTCTTCTTGAAATAGAGCTAGATATGAAACCCACATATTGCTCTCTAGTTCCCAGGTCGCTTCATCTAGAATGAGGTGTTTCCATTGCACCTTTACCTGTCCAATGGTGCAATTCTGGAAAAAACTTTTGCTCCTGTCGAGAATACAATCCGGTTCCACAAAAATATCCTTCTGACTCTACCTAAATCACATTCCAGTTAATCACATGAGTAACATCATGTATATACTTTTTCAAAATAGAAATGTGAAAAACATGGTGTATTATAACATTAGGTGGGAAAGCTAGTTGATAAGCCACTAGATCCACTCTTTCCAATATCTCGAAGGGTCCACAATACTTGGGTGCTAATTTAGTGCAACTCCCTAGTTTAAAGGAACTCTTTCTTAGTTTTTCCTTAACAAACACATGCTCACCTACTTGGAATTTCTTGGGAGTTCTTTTAAGGCCGGCATGACTCTTTTGCCTGTCTTGAGTAGTTTTCAAGTTTCCTTGTACCTGTTTCACTGTTAGTTCCAATTCTTTCAACATGTTAAGTTCTAACATCAATAGACCTGTGAAAATATCATCATATGCAGTGAGTGTTAATGTAAGGAGGAAACTGCATTTATGCTTTTAAAGCTCGACGTTTCGATCTCATTCTGAGATCATCATCAGGAGTGCTTCCACAAAAGGCAAAGAGAGACCAGAGAGCTGTTATAGACCTACTGGATTACTCCATGTAATGGGAGTGTTACACTTTCTACCATATAATATTTCAAAAGGACTAAGATTTGCTGAAGCTTGATAATGGTTATTATAAGCAAATTCAACCAAATGCAAATAGTCTTCCCACTTGTTAGGATAGTCTCTAACATACATTCATAACATGTTTTCTAATACTTGGTTGACTCTTTCTGTTTGTCCACCCGTTTGTGGATGATAAGCAGTAACGAAATTCAATTTAGTATTTAATCCTTTCAATAAAGTTTTCCAAAAATTACCAGTAAATTTGGGATCTCTGTAAGATATTATTACCTTTGGAATTCCATGCAGACAAAATATTTATTTCATAAAAATGTTAGCAATATTAGTAGTTTTATAAGGTGTTTTAATAGGGATAAAGTGTGCTTATTTATTTAATTTATCCACAACTACCATTATTGAATCATTCTGTTTTTTTATTTTTAGGTAGACCAGTTACAAAGTCAATACTGATGACTTCCCATTTCCAATTTGGAATTGGTAATTACTGTAAAAGGCCTGCTGGGTGTTGATGTTCAACTTTAACTTTCTGACATTCAAAACACCTAGCTAAAAATTCAGCAACCTCATTTTTCATGTTATACCAAAAGTACCATTTTATTAACATAGTTATCATCTTTTGATACCCCGGATGTCTAGAATAAGGAATTTAATGAATTACATTCAAAATTAGCATCTTAACTTCCGGTATATCTGTTACATAAAGTCTATTTTTAAATAGTATTAAACCTTTTTCATTAAAACTGTAATTTGTAATTACATTTTCAGATCTATTCTGAGTTAATTTTTCTTTTAAATTCTGGTATTCTGGATCCCACTTTATTCCTTCTTCCAATTTATCTTCCAAATCAGTTTTATAACTGTTGATGGAAGATACAAAACTTGTTACTTCATTCCTGCTTAAGGCATCAGCCACTTTATTTTCTTTCCGTTTAATATGTTTGATTTCGAAATCATATTCGCTAAGGAAAACTAGCCATCTAGCTTGCCTTACATTTAGATTTTGCTAATCAAACATATATTTTAGGATTATGTTATCAGACATTAGCAAAAATATTTTACCTATTAAATGATGAAGCCACATTTTTAAAGCATGGATTATTGCAGCCTACTCTAAATCATAAGTTGCATATTTATTTTCACGAGTTTTTCATTTTCTTGATTCGTATGCAATTGCATGAGCTCCCTATGTCAGTACCCCGCCCAAGCCTTCGTTGCATGCATCAGTGCATACGACGAAGTATTTGTCTCGATATGCTATTTTTAAAATGGGGGCAATAGTTAATAATTCTTTTAGTTTATTAAAATTGTCTTCGCATTTTTTATCCCAAACAAAGTTTTTACCCTTTTTATGTAATGAAGTTATAGGATTTGCAATCTTTGAAAATCCTTCAATAAAATTTCTGTAATATCCTGTTATCCCCATAAGTACATCAGTTACTTTCTTAGGGACAAGACAATCAATTATAGATTTTATTTTATCTGGGTCCACTGATATCCCTTCTTTGGATATTACGTGCCCTAAATATTGTATTTTATCTTTATAAAAATCACATTTGTTGAACTTAGCATATAGCTAATGTTCTCTTAACACTTGTAGAATTATATTTAGGTGTTCATCATGTTCTTATTTTGTCTTAGAATAAATTAGTATGTCATCTATAAAGATTACTACAAATTTGTCTAAGTACTTACTTAGGACATTGTTCATTAAACACATGAAGGTTTCTGGTGTATTTGTTAGACCGAAAGGCATAACCACAAATTCATAGTGCCTGTATATTGTCTGGAAAGCAGTTTTAAAGATGTCATCATCTTTAATTATAACTTGGTGATACCCATACCTTAAGTCGATATTTGAGAATATTATCACTCCACGTATCTGATCGAACAGATCATCAATGTGGGGTAGAGGATATCTATTCTTAATCATCATTTTATTAAGTTGGTGGTAGTTTATACATAGATGCCGAGTACCATCTTTCTTTTTAACAAAAAGGACCAGTGCTCCCCAAGGGGATACACTTGGTCTTACATAATGTTTGTCTATTAACTCTTGTAATTGTAATTTTAGTTCATTCAACTACAATATGTTCATTCGATAGGGATTCAAATTAGGTACCGCTCCGGGTACTAATTCGATTGTAAAGTCCATATCTCGTTTAGGAGGTAATCCTGGAATTTTTCTGAAAATACATTCATGAAATCTTGCAAAAACAGAATATCCTCAAATCCTGGTTTATCTTTTTTATCAATTTGTTCATTATTTATAATGTGTACAACAAATAATTTACAACCCTTCCTTACAACCTTTTTCATCTGTAAGGCTAAAATTTGTCTAACGAATATCTTCCTAGGTATTCCTGTGACAGTAATTCATTCTCCTTCATTATTCAAACAAGTAAAAATTTTCTGAAAATAGTTTAAATTCACTTGGTGTTTTTCAAACCAATCCATTCCTATTAAGACATCGTAATATCCTAAAGGTAACACATTTTTATTGACCTAAGTTTCAAACTGACTCATCATCAAATCACAACTTTCAACATAATTTACTACCTTTCTTTAAGTTCCTGTGGCTAACTCGACCAGGAAAGATTTTTCAAACTTTTTTAAGGATAAGTTACACTTTTCCACTATGCTAGGGTATATATAACTTAAATTAGCACCTGGATCAATTAAGATGGAAACATAGAAATTTTGGATCATACCTTGCACTTCCACCATGGCAGTCTGGTGATCCTCCTATCAGTTCTCTAGAGTTGCATTTATCTTGTGCATCTCACTGGCCACATCCCCAACTATTTCTTCTTCTTGGACCGTGTGTATGTTGTCTATGTTCCCTTTTCGGTTCGGATAGTACTTGATGTAGTGTGGTCCTTGACATTCCCAACATTTGACATGTTCCCTTTGTTCAATATTTCTATCAAAATTCTTAGACATATCCCCGCCTTTTGATGCTGCAGTATTCTAGGTTACTTTATTCTTAAAATCCGTTTTCAGATAGTTATTCTTGGATAAGTTCTTGGATTTACTCTCAAAACTCTTATTTGACTAAAATCCTCTTCTTCTTTGATCAAAATGGCTTGTCTTTTTAGTCTTCTAGTTGGGTAGACTATTCATTTTCTTGCTCTCATCATAATAGAAATCAGCCTTTCTCATATCTTCCTCCAATGTTTTCGAATTGTCAAACTCAATCCTATATTTGAAACTAGTAGGTAGACAGCTTAAATACCGTTGGATTTTTGGATTTTCATCTATTATGTAAGGTATGTATCTTAGAAGACTTAAGAACTTGCTGCTCAAATATTTCATGGACATGGAACCCGGTTTCAATTCATAGAACTCCTTGGCTCTTTATTAGTAGTATTGTTCAAACATAAACTTTATTTTAAAATACTTCTTAAAAACTCTCCAGGTTAAGTAATTCTCTTTCAAATTTTTTACCCTATTTATATCTTTCCACCAGATGTCTTCTTTTTTGATCAAATTGTAAATATCCATTTTGACATTTAATCTGTCAGAATAGTTGTAAATCTATAAGCATTTTTTCATTCCTGACAACCAAGCTTCTGCTTCCTCACCTTTCTCTACTTACCCATTGAAAATGGGAGGTTTTACTTTTTTGAATTCCCCAGAAATTTCTTCATAGGGTTTATACCTCTTTCTTCTAGGCTTTCGGTATCTTTCACTACCGTCACTTATGTATCTAATCCTTTCCCTACGTGACTTTGTTTTAACATCTGAGGAAGATTCACTATTAGGAGATTTTTCTTTCTTTCCTTTCTGTTTATAGGACACTATTTCAGAATCGATTTCGATATAATTTCTTTTACCTTTTTCCTGTTTATGTATTTTGTCTAGTAGATATTCATTCAACTCTAAAATTATTTTATTATCACGTTTCATAGTTTGATGTTCATCCTTCAACTCTTTGACCATTTTTAGTAATTCTAGATTATTCAATTCTACATAAAAGTTGTCCTGATTATTATGCTGAGAACCATTTTCAACAGAGACTTCAACACTCTCCATTTCCTGCAAAAACATATTTTATATTTTTGGATAGAAATAAATGCAAAAATAAAATTAGTACATTGTTTTGCTTTATATGTGAGTGATCCAATCAGGCCTGGTGTTGGAATCTCGCTCTGATTCCAAATGTAACATCCTTTAATTTCGTAAAATGAAAAAAAAATATTTACTGCATGTACTATTAGAAATTCCTAGACAATCTTTAGAGAGATGTTATTAGTCCTACTTCTTTTATTATGCATTACTGTCGTCATGTATCCATGTTGTTACTAGCTTTCTTATTTGGTGATCTACCGACATGACAATACTTTGTGACATAAAAAGATATGTCTATAATTTAACTTTTTGTTGCAATATAGTTTGATGTTGTCGTTTGTTTGTTTCTAAAACTTGAGTTGTACAAGGAATGGGTCCTGGTCTTACTTATTCATTACGACTCAAGCATGACCCTCTGTCCTCTCATGTGCAGAAAAAAAAGGTAACTTGGCACAACCAATTCTACTTTAAGGTGCTATAAGGAACAAAAGGAAAAACAACCTAAAGTTTAACAACAAACCATTTTTATCCTTTTTAACTTTAACAAATAAAGAACTAATCCCAAGAACCTTCTAACGAAACTTCATTTGTTCTACAGGCTTAGATGTTTATCAAGGTATGACATATTTTGGATGTACCAAAGGTTATAGTATATAACATGGATACATCATGATAAGTTGAAAAAAATGCTAGCCATTATATTATTAGGGTTCTATCGTGTATATACTAAGGGCTGAACCTTAACATTGTGGGTTTGTAAAACCATACAAATTATAATACTACACTAAAATCCACAGTGGTATACTATACCCAAGATTTTGGGTTTGGGTTTGAGGTGATAGTTTGACAATTAATATAAATTCAATTTGGACTCCACACCAAACAAGGACAGGACAATATTTTCTCCTTTAAGGCAGACCATACAAAATCACTACGGCCTCCAATTGTTATCAACCAGCAAGCAGTAAAACCCTAAGGGTTTTAATGGGTCTTGAAATCTGTGCGGGTCATTTCATTAAGATTCTAAAGTATGTTAAAAGTCCTTCATTTCCTCTAGGTCCTTCAGCTAAATGTTTCATTTCTCCTCTGTCTGTAACTAGTGGTGGAGGAACCACCCAACTTGACCTTTGTCACCAACTAAACCAGTTTAAACTTGGCTCAAGTGTTAATGGATTTTGCAATATCTGCTATGGTGTTGACTATGTGTTGAAGCATTTTCAGAAAGGTAATTGTAATATTCACTACTATTCTTTTTCTTATTTCTGTCCTTTCCTAAATCATTCATGGTTAAACTTCTAGGTTGATGTGTTATGTGCAAGACGTCTCTGGAATGAGGTGGAGGAAAAATTTGGCCGCGACGATTTCCCCTTTAACTAGTAAAACCTTGATCACTTCCTTGTGTTTTTTGAGGAGAAACTGGTTTCGTAGTTTTCTTTCATGGCATTGGGCCTTTCTACACTCCATGTTCGATATGGAAATGATATACTGCTTTGGTATCTTATACAATTTATTAAGATAAAGGTGTTAATCACCATCTTTGGAGTCATAGATGACTATGCCACTCTGTACATTTATTTGGTTATATAATTGTTCTATTATATTAATTACCCACGAGGATTTTGATACTAAAACTCTAAATTTCCTAAGTTTAAGTGACTGGGTAAACATTTCCAGAATGTGAATGAATCGTTGTGGATTCTTATGACTAGGCCACTTTTCCTTCTGACCTATGTGGTTATAAGTCCCTTCTATTCAGGGATAATTTTAGGGGCGAAATTTAGCCCATGGGCTATTTTTAGGGGGTTTTCTCCAAAAAAATATTTGCCATTTTGCATTTTTTGAAGCCCTATTTCGCCCAATTTTGATGGGGTAAACTTTTTTCACCCCAAAAATCGCCAAATTATTATATAAATGATATAAAATCCTTGGAAATTAAAATATTTTTTGAAAAACATCGCCAAACATTTTATTGTTGGTGTCTTAAGAATTTGCAAGATTCACCAACATTTATACACTTTTAAATAAGTATGGTTCCTTAAAATCATCCTTTCTTCTATTTGAATTTTTTCATCTATTTTTTTTATATTTAAGATAATATGGATCCTAGAGTTGTTTGATCCTGCATGGGAATCTTACTTACAGTTCCTTAAATTTTAAGGCCATGAGCATCTGTACAATTGATTTGTTTTGTTTCGATTTAAAAAGGACACTATTACAGCTTTGTCTTTGATAAAGGACAGCTCTAGAAAAATACTTAACCTTGTTTACCAGTTATGTATAAATTGGAAAACAAAAAAGGTCATCAGGCACTTACTGTCAGTTCTTAAATTTTCGAGCTGAAACATTGTTATCATTTAGTTGCATTGAAAAAGCTTCGAGATAAAGCCCGTGAGTTTTTTTGGTTATACTTCTTGATTAAATTTTTAAAACAAAGGATACGTTTTAATTTATACAACTTTTGGTTTAGTGAGTCCCTCTTTTATTTATAATTGGCACTGATAAGAAGGAAAATTGACTGTCAAAAACTCTGCTAGCTGTTTTCTTATTTCTTGAAGGGGTTTTTCTAAGAAATTCCAGCTTAAATTATTGCGTAAACAGAATTTGGAAAAAAAGATACTCATGTCAAGTCCTGATATATTATATTGTTATTCCTTTTGATTAACAATTGAATGATTGCTAGTTTTATTCTTATTATGTGTCTATGGTTATGATGCTATGTAAACCTTTACTTAAGCTAGAAAATCTCTACTCCGTCTATAAATTATAAATGTCTCAATGAATCTGGTGACAACCCCCCTTTTT
>LPNX010377347.1:65357-79608 GCA_001517045.1 Pseudotsuga menziesii
TAATTACTATTGTTTAAGAATTATACTATGTTTACTTAATCATACAATTTTAAAAGAAATTTTGTTAATCCATAAAGCTGTCTATAACCTCTTTCCGTAAGTAGACTATTTCAGAAGAAAACACCTGTCCGACCTAAAGTCTGTAGCCAGAACTACGGTCTGTTGAAAAATCTTGACTTGGTATAAATGTATCATTAAGAACTTGATTTAGAAAACCCTTAAGTGAAGCTAGATTAGTTAAACTATCTAATTTAAACCCTAGTTATTCTAAATTAAGTTCAGAGTTTAAATAAAGGAATAAGACTCGATCCTATAAAGTTTAATGTAAAGGAATTTATATTAAGGAGGAAACTTAGGTCTAAGTGTGGAAATTATTATAAGTTACATATCACGCTTAAATCTGTGCAATCTTAATTGTGAATATAACGCTAAGTAGCTACAGTGCTAAAATAAATAAATCAAGTCTTAATCTATCAGATTCATATCAGTAATGCTAATGTTACATTAAATTGTGATAATGAAGATACTCAATGATTCAGTCATTCTAGTACTACCAATCCAATATAATTCCATATCTTCCTGTACTAGAGTACGTCTGTAGCGCTCCCTATCGTCCCAAAGTCTATTAACAAGGAAAGTGCACATTTTTTTTCTTTCTTTATACTTTGTATGTCCCTTGTTGAACAACATAACATGATATCACATAAATGTGCAAAGCAAAAGAATGATAAAATATCTAGTTAATACATAAATTATTTAAATCATTCAAAATCAATTAATTCTGGATATAAATGTAAACAATCAAAAGTAACATATAACATTAGATCGAAGGCTAACTTCACTTTACTAATATTTGCAAGAATTATTAAATTACCTTAAATATATNGTGAAGCAGAGAAACAATGCCCTTTGTTAATGCTAAATATAAATAGCAGTTACTTACTACTTGAATTCTGACAAATATTTTTCTGACTAATTTTGTAGACTATCCGCACAAATCCCAACATAGCAAACTTGAGATCTTCAGAGAAATTCAACCTTCGTTGGACAAGTATGATGAACCGTTCATTTATGAGAATGCTAAAAATGCTATCAAAAGTCTATTTGGATTCAATAAAAGTAGCTCTTTGTGGGCAGATAGCTTCTTTGCCATCGCTGATGCTGGTGGTGCATCGTTTGAAAAACTAGGAAGGTGTGGCATTGTTGATTGCCAGCAAACAAGAAAATCTACAAAAGCAATTACCAAGTTGTAATTAGTTGTACGATATGAAAAGGTTAAAGACCAGGCATTTGATTTCTTATCGGATTCAAATTGTAATCACTATGATCTTTGTTCTGATCGCATCTTGAGGACCATTAATATGCTAACTCTTTCATATGTGAATCGATTATGTATTATTTTATGTCCATAAGTGTTGGTCACTAGAAATGGCAGGACATTTGTAAATGTCTATTAAGTAATAATTATAAAGGCAAGGAACTAATTTACATTCTAAATTTCAACTGATAAATTTGGATACTATGGACACAAAAGCGCTGTCAATGAGAAGTGGATAAAATGTCTGATAAGCTACCTACTCACGATTGGTAATTCCTTCCATGTTTTGTGTTACCATTACGAATAAAGCTTCTACCAGGGAAATAAAATTGCATGCAATAAATGTGAACTGTGCAAATCAACCCAGCGTCTACCAAGTATGCGATTTGGTTATGCACTGTGTGCATCCAAGCTGTAGTCAATAAAATCAGACTCTATCCAAAATGGCATCTGCAATGTATGGGAAAAGGGATGAAAATCGCATCAATGTGGCCACTACCAAGAAAATTCCAAGATGCAGATAGAGAGTCGCACTAAGATCATGCCTTTAAAAGAAGACACGGACATAAACGTTGGACTTTCAGTAAGTGCCGGCATCCTTTGCATGTCGCATATGGAATAATCCAATTAAAAATAAACGTTGGGGAAGAATGCTCTCTATACACCCTGGACGTATTGGGGTTCAAATCGCAAATCCAGGAAAAAGGAGCCAGGTCGTTGTCCAAGAAAAGACATATGCGAAATTACCTTTCCACTCTCGTTGGGGCTAAGGAGATCTACACGTCAGTCACAAAAATATTCTAAGTTTTGGATCTAAGCGAAGGCGCTGTACTGGTCTTGGATATATAAATATAAATATTGTAAGTGAACATTCTTAAAGGTAGATCGTAGGGTGTTTCCAGCAATATGGATCCGTCTCTCTTCAGTTTAATCCCGAAAGCATTTCCACCACAAGGTTAACACCGATAAGATTCTATAATGTCACTTGACAATGCTTCCACAAAACAGATCAGGCCTTTTTCCTTAATAAAAGTAAGTACCCAAAGGGACCGAGGATAGTCTAGTGGACTTCTGGGCGCACACCTCAAATTACAGAAAATTGGAATCACATACAGAATTAAATCATACTTTTTATTGCAGGCAAATCAGAAATCGCATGAAGGGATATAAACAGCAATCTAAATGCAGCCACCCAGGCATACAAACAGAAATTCTAAACCCAGATTTCATAATAAAATGCAAAATACAGATCTGAATGAAATGCAAATACAGATCTAACATATAAACCGAGATCTATATTAAAATACAAAATACAGATCTAAATAAAATACATTTCAGGAATCAAAATTACAACTACAATTTATCATTCCATAAAAACCTGAGCTTCTTGGTGCAGGCTTGATCCTTCTGAGATTGCCGCACCACGAACTTTTCCAGATTCCCACGAACTTTGATCAGTTCCCAATCACCAATGATCCACCGGTTGACCTCCCTGCCATTCGAATGGGTACTCTTCTTCCCCAAGGACCCCCGAGCTGAATGGGGTTGCAGGAAGAAGTACCCAAGCACGATCAAGTGAGTAGAATCTCTCTAAGGGCCTCCCAACCCTGTTCACACTGATAAGCCAAACTCTCTACAGCCACCATTCGTTTCCCACCCTCTCCTCCGTCCAACATTAGGGTAAAAAAAAGCTTCTTACTCCAAACCCTACCCCTTTATTTATATCATTTTCATAATGAAAAATTATTATCATTATTATTATTATTTTATTCTTATTTGAATTTATTTTTGTTATATTTCAATGGATCCTTGCCATATGCATTTATGTAATGCATTTATTCCATTAACTATTTCTAAATTTCATTCCGATATTCTTGCTGTTGATTTGCTATTTTTGTGTGTGTGCAAAGTGTTAGGATTTAGAATCTTCTTTTATTTTTATTTTTATTTTATTATTATTATTATTTTTATTATTATTATTATTTTATTTCTTTTTATTATTATTATTATTATTATTTTTAAATTTTTATTCCCAAAGGTTGTACTTTCCATTACTTTACTTCTAAGTCATGAGTTTTAGTTATTACATATTTACAACCTTATAGTTTAATAGTTTCTTTTGTTTCTCCAGGCGACATCAAGGGTGCCATGACCGTCTTCATGCCCTTCAAATGTCCCACTTTCCATGGCGGGGAGTTAGTGCGATGGCTGAGACCACGTTAACTCAGTCCAATCCACGCTGTAGAGAGACTCATGGCTACTGAGGAATAAGGTCGACAACTCATTTCGCGCCCCTCAGTTAATCCTCGTGAGTGACCGAGTCTGTGGCCTACCCTCACGGCAGCATGTCTCTTGCAGGTAAAAGCCTCTCTCGCTTTTCAACCTGCCACATGGAAAATATGTGCTAGAAATACGGGTACTTTCTTCCGTGCAACCCCATCATCCTTTGTGGATCGATTGGGAACCAAGATCATGTGCCTGCACACATGAAAACCATGTGCATTAATCGCACTACACAATTTAATCAAAATATTATTAAAATAAATTGTATCACCTGATATCCTGTTCATACTCAAACTGAAATTCATGTGGAATTGACACCACCTTGTGTCATTGCGCAGTTGGGTCCCTGTCACACTAGAAAACTGTCAAAGCATCTACCAATACATCGTAAGAAATGAAAATTGTTCATATATTTCATTCACACATTTTAATATCAATCATATCACATTATATAATCTATCTACCAATGTCCATTCATTCATAAGCAATCATGGTGACACAACAGTCAATACATATATAATAGTCGTTTTAATTCATCATATTAAACCGGGCCATTTGTACTCAAAATTCCCTGAAACCATAACATATTTTAACACTGAAATAGTCTGTCCAACAAGGCAGTACAATGTTGCATTACAAAATTTCATTTATCCAGGAGCACCCAAATGTATCAACATGATCAAAACATATAATTCAAAATTTAACCGGGTCATTTGCGATAAATGCCCTCAAATAATAATATAGTCGAACAATAAAAGAGTCTAACAAAATGGGGCACTACATACACCCCCTCTTCAAGAAACTTCATCCCGAAGTTTTCAAAACAAGTAAGGAAACTGCTGCTGCATTTCGGATGCATCCTCCCAAGTAGCTGAGTTAGTACTGTAGTTATCCCATTGGACCTTTACCTGATCGACTAATCGACGCCGAAGCTATCGAGTTCGTCGGTCCAGTATACGGATCGGTTCAGCCTTCAAGACCCCATCGTCTGATATCTACAAGTTACTCAAATTTATAATATGAGAAGGATCTGAAATATAATGACGCAAAATAGAAACATGAAAAACATTATGCATACGACTCAACGATGATGTCAATGCAAGACAATAGGCAACCGGTCCCAACTTCTCGAGTATCACAAATGGTCCTACGAATCGCGGTGATAATTTAGCTCCCTTCCCAAATTTAATGGAGCTCTTTTGTGGCCTAACCCGAAGGAATACTTTATCCCCTACTTCATAACTCCTATCGATTCTATGAGCATCAGCATAGCTCTTTTGTCTATCCTATGCTTCCTTCAACCGTGCACGAATAGTTGTCATTTGTTCTTCCATTTCTTGAATCAATTCTGGTCCTACAAGGACTCTATCTTCCAAGCGATCCCAACTCAACGGGGTTCTACATGGCCTCCCATATAAGAATTCAAACGGTGCCATCTTAATAGAGCTTTGATAACTATTGTTGTAAGCAAACTTGACCAAAGGTAGATATTCCTCCCAATGCTTTTGTTGATCCATCACATACATACGTAACATGTCTTCCAAGACTTGGTTCACCCTTTCTGTCTGGCCATCCGTCTCAGGGTGATATGATGTACTAAAATTTAACCTTGTCCCCAAAGCGGCTTGGAAACTTGTCCAAAACCTTCCAGTGAATACTGGCCCTCTATCTGAAATTATCTTGCGAGGTACACCATGTAACCTCACAATTTCATTTATGAATACTCTTGCAATCTCTGGTGCTTGATAGGTAGTCTTCACAGGTATAAAATGCGCACTCTTAGTTAAAGTATCTACGACCACAAAAATAGAGTCATGTCTTCTTGCAGTCATTGGTAACCCAACAATAAAATCCATTGATATAACCTCCCATTTTGATTCCGGGATTACATGTGGTTGTAGTAATCCCGTGGGATGCCTATGCTCAGCCTTGACCAGTTGACACTCTAGGCACCTCGCCACAAAGCTAACTACATCCTTCTTCATTCCACTCCAATAAAATAACGGTTTTAAATCTGTGTACATCTTCTTAACTCCAGGATGTGCCATATACACAGCCCTGTGAGCCTCCGACAAGATCAAATTTCGAACTTCTTCGTTGAATGGTACATAAATTCTCTTGTTATATCGCAATAATCCATCTTCCTCAAACACATACGCTTCATACTTTGGGTTCTTCAATACCTCATTATCTAACTCGGTCTTAACCTCTCTATACCACTCATCTTCCAATTGTAATTTCAATATCTTTTCTCGTAAATTTGTTTTTAAGGGCACTAGGGAAAAGATACGAGGCCTTTGACTTAGAGCATCTGCCACCTTATTCATCGTCCCCTTAATGTATGATATTTCGAAATCGTACTCGCTCATTAATTCAGACCAACTCCTTTGTCTAGCATTGAGGTCGCTTTGGTTAAAAATATATTGTAGCCCATGGTGATCTGTCTTTAACTCAAATTTCCTCCCTACCAGATAGTGTCTCCATAAACGCAAGGCATAAACCACAACAGCAAGCTCTAAATCATGCGTTGCATAGTTCTCCTCATGAGGTCTAAGTTTCCTTGAGGAGTAAGCTATCACCCTACCTTCTTGCATCAAAACACCTCCTAGAACTTCTTTCGATGCATTAGTACACACTAAGAAGTCTTTATCCATATCTGGTACCTTAAGAACTGGAGCCGTTGTCAACAACTGTTTAAGCTTTGCGAATGCCTCCTCACATCGTTCTGTCCATATGAACTTCTTGTTCTTCTTCTGTAACTCCGTAATTGGGATTGCAATTTTTGAGAATCCTTCTACAAATCTTCTATAATACCCCGCTAATCCCATAAAACTACGCACCTCATGTACATTTTTCGGTGTTGGCCATTCAAGAATGGCCTCAACCTTTGCAGGATCCACCGCTATACCGTCCCCAGTTATAACATGTACTAAATAATGAATCTCTGGCTGGAAGAAGGAACACTTTGATAGTTTGGTGTATAGCTTGCGCTCTCTCAAACACTGCAACACAAGTCTTAAATGCTCTTCATGCTCTTCTTGCGTCCTTGAGTAAATAAGGATATCATCTAAAAACACTTGTACAAATTTATCCAAGTATTCTCTGAATACATTATTCATCAAGTTCATGAAAACTCCAGGTGCATTCGTCAACCCAAATGGTACTACAACAAACTCGAAATGTCCATATCGAGTTTTAAATGCAGTCTTTGGTACATCTTCTTCTCTGATTCTTAGTTGATGGTATCCCGACCTTAGATCTGTTTTCGAAAATATTGTTGCCCCTTTCATCTGATCGAACAGATCGTCAATTCTTGCTAAGGGATACTGATTCCTTATGGTTGCTTTGTTCAATTGACGATAGTCAATGCAAAGTCTCCATGAACCATCCTTCTTCTTCACGAATATCGCTGGTGCTCCCCAAGGTGATATACTAGGGCGAATGAAACCTAAATCTAAAAGCTCTTGAAGTTGTATCTGCAATTCTTGTAACTCGGGGGTTGTCATACGATAGGGTACTCTAGATATAGGTTCGGTTCCTGGCTTAAGTTCGATAGTGAACTCAATCTCCCTCTTAGGTGGTAATCCGGGTAATTCTTTAGGGAATGCATCCGCAAACTAGGACAGTATGGGGTGTTGACTTACATCATCAGTGTCTTTCTGGTTATTCATTACTACCACCGCATACAACTCACATCCCTTACGCATTCTCTTTTTCAATTGCAATGCTGAAATAAACCTTAATGATACCCCTCTTCTAGTCCTTGTTAGGATTCTCTTATGCCCAAAATCATCTATGAATATTAGCTTTTTCCCCTTACAGTCTAACATAGCTGAATGGGTTTCTAACCAATCCATCCCTAAGATAATATCATAGGATCCTAACACTGTAGCATAAAGGGATACTTTTGTAACACACATGCCCAAGTCTACCTCACAATCCTTGACCAATTCTCCTACTCTTTGAGTGATACCCGATGCCATTTCGACCATATTGAAATCATCTTGCTTGCTTGCCATCACCTTACATCTAGACAATGCTTCATAAGAAATAAAACTTTCAATTGCTCCAGGGTCTACTAAAAGAGAGAATTTCATACCATTTATTTTACCTGTCGCCTCTAACACGGTGGACGGATGTTCTGCCTGGCGGTTGTTGACTGCAGCATGGATTCGGTGAGCCTTGCCCAAGTCTCCAACTATAGTCTGTCCCTTTCCCTGACTAGAATCTATCTTGGCTTGCGGACAGTCTCTTTGGAAATGTGGTTCTCCACAACTCCAACACTCCCCTTTTGGGGCCGATCTCTGGACACTCGATTGAGTAAAAGTAGATCCACTGCTATACTAGGGGCGTTGCGCTACTGGATTTCCACTCTGATATTGTGACTGCATTGGTGGCCTATACAGTGGTCTCTGACCACCGGGTGCACGTCTCTGACTCCCTTCTGTGGGACTCTTAAATGAATTTTGGCGTCCGATTGCTGGTCTCGGAGCACTAGCTGACTGTACTCCTGGTTTATGTACCACTACTCCTGAAGGTCGAGGTGGTCGAGACTGTCCACCTCCTACAAACTCTTCCTCAGCTATGATAGATTTTTTCACTGCTTCGTGCAAGGTACGTGGCATCAAGATACACACTTTTTCCCTGATGTTGAAGTTGAGCCCATACACAAATTTATTTACTCGCAACTTCTTCGTACTCAAATGTGGAGCATACCTCAATAGTTCCATAAATTTAGCTTCATAGTCTGGGACTTATCGACCTCCTTGCCTCAAGGAATTGAATTCATTCAATTGTCTTTCAATAAACTCCTCAGATAGGTAACGTTCTCGGAAATGTTCTTCAAATATTTCCCAAGAGACCTCTATTATTTCAATTCCAAGTTGCGGCAGCAAGGTCTTCCACCATAGCAGCGCGCTTCCCTTAAGTTGCAATATCGCCATGTGCACTTTCATGTTTGAGGTATAATCGCGCAATGAAAAGCACATGGACATGTTCTCAAGCCATGCCTCAGCTGCAATGCCATCGGGTGCGCCCAAAAATTCAGGAAATTTCACCTTCTCAAGTTCTCTTTGAGCATTTTCCTTCGGCGGTTGCTGAGATCCTTTTGCAGGTGCTATGGCATCTCTATCCTCCCGGTCTAACTGACTAATCAATGCCTCAGACATCCGCTGGAATGAACGCACCATATTCATCACTTCACCTGCAGGTATATGGGTCGGTTCTTCCACTGCTGGTGGATCACGTGGAGGCGAAGGCTGCAAAAGAGGTGGTGTACCACGCCCCCTAGCACTTCTACCTCTCCTTCCTCTTCTTCCCCTAGAGTCCATGCTTCCTGAGTTTGCAAGGTGAATAGTTCATGTATTAGTTTCCAATCACTACATAAAAAAAAATACAAAATAAACAGAAACAACTTAAAGAGCAACGAGCCCAAGGTCCTAGAGTTAGAACCATGCTATGATACCATGTGTAGCGCTCCCTATCGTCCCAAAGTCTATTAACAAGGAAAGTGCACATTTTTTTTTTCTTTATACTTTGTATGTCCCTTGTTGAACAACATAACATGATATCACATAAATGTGCAAAGCAAAAGAATGATAAAATATCTAGTTAATAAATAAATTATTTAAATCATTCAAAATCAATTAATTCTGGATATAAATGTAAACAATTTCAAAAGTAACATATAACATTAGATCGAAGGCTAACTTCACTTTACTAATATTTGCAAGAATTATTAAATTACCTTAAATATATATATATCATATCACAAGGAAAATATATCAATTTCCATAATACTAGTTTAATAATTAATTTTTGAATGAATAAAAAAAAAAGGAAAATGCTAACAAGCCATGACTTTATATAATTTCAAATTAGAAAAAGCCATGCTCTCTATATGAATGGAAATAGATTAAAAGGCAATGACTATATATAATTTCCAAAATAGAAAAAAAAACATGTATTGAATCATATTTTGTGGTTTGAACGAAATTAGGTGAAACTAAGAGTTCTTTGTATTAGAATGTAATATTAAAATCAAATTTATTCAATAAAATAGATAGAATGTTTGCGAAGCAGAGAAACAATGCCCTTTGTTAATGATAAATATAAACAGCAGTTACTTACTACTTGAATTCTGACAAATATTTTTTTGACTAATTTTGCAGACTATACGCACAGATCCCGACATAGCAAACTTGAGATCTTCAGAGAAATTCAACCTTCGTTGGACAAGTATGATGAACCGTTCATTTATGAGAATGCTAAAAATGCTATCAAAAGTCTATTTGGATTCAATAAAAGTAGCTCTTTGTGGGCAGACAACTTCTTTGCCATCGCTGATGCTGGTGGTGCATCGTTTGAAAAACTAGGAAGGTGTGGCATTGTTGATTGCCAGCAAACAAGAAAATATACAAAAGCAATGACCAAGTTGTAATTAGTTGTACGATATGAAAAGGTTAAAGACCAGGCATTTGATTTCTTATCGGATTCAAATTGTAATCACTATGATCTTTGTTCTGATCGCATCTTGAGGACCATTAATATGCTGACTCTTTCATATGTGAATCGATTATGTATTATTTTATGTCCATAAGTGTTGGTCGCTGGAAATGGCAGGACAGTTGTAAATGTCTATTAAGTAATAATTATAAAGGCAAGGAACTGATTTACATTCTAAATTTCAACTGATAAATTTGGATACTACGGACACAAAAGTGCTGTCAATGAGAAGTGGATAAAATGTCTGATAAGCTACCTACTCACGATTGGTAATTCCTTCCATGTTTTGTGTTACCATTACAAATAAAGCTTCTACCAGGGAAATAAAATTGCATGCAATAAATGTGAACTATGCAAATCAACCCAGCGTCTACCAAGTATGCGATTTGGTTATGCACTGTGTGCATCCAAGCTGTAGTCAATAAAATCAGACTCTATCCAAAATGGCATCTGTAATGTTTGGGAAAAGGGATGAAAATCGCAGCAATGTGGCCACTACCAAAAAAATTCCAAGATGCAGATAGAGAGTCGCACTAAGATCATGCCTTTAAAAGAAGACACAGACATAAATGTTGGACTTTCAGTAAGTGCCGGCATCCTTTGCATGTCGCATATGGAATAATCCAATTAAAAACAAACGTTGGGGAAGAATGCTCTCTATACACCCTGGACGTATTGGGGTTCAAATCGCAAATCCAGGAAAAAGGGGCCAGGTCGTTGTCCAAGAAAAGACATATGCGAAATTACCTTTCCACTCTCGTTGGGGCTAAGGAGATCTACACGTCAGTCACAAAAACATTCTGAGTTTTGGATCTAAGCGAAGGCGCTGTACTGGTCTTGGATATAGAAATATAAATCTTGTAAGTGAACATTCTTAAAGGTAGATCACAGGGTGTTTCCAGCAATATGGATCCGTCTCTCTTCAGTTTAATCCTGAAAGCATTTCCACCACAAGGTTAACACCGATCAGATTCTATAATGTCACTTGACAACGCTTCCACAAAACAGATCAGGCCTTTTTCCTTAATAAAAGTAAGTACCCAAAGGGACCGAGGATAGTCTAGTGGATTTCTGGGCGCACACCTCAAATTGTAGAAAATTGGAATCACATGCATAATTAAATCATACTTTTTATTGCAGGAAAATGGGAAATCGCATGAAGGGATATAAACAACAATCTAAATGCGGCCACCCAGGCATATAAACAGAAATTCTAAACCCAGATTTCATAATAAAATGCAAAATATAGATCTGAATGAAATGCAAATACAAATCTAACATATAAACCGAGATCTATATTAAAATACAAAATACAGATCTAAATAAAATACATTTCAGGAATCAAAATTACAACTACAATTTATCATTCCATAAAAACCTGAGCTTCTTGGTGCAGGCTTGATCCTTCTGAGATTGCCGCACCACGAACTTTGCCAGATTCCCACGAACTTCGATCAGTTCCTAATCACCAATGATCCACCGGTTGACCTCCCTTCCATTCCAATGGGTACTCTTCTTCCCCAAGGACCCCCGAGCTGAATGGGGTTGCAGGAAGAAGTACCCAAGCACGATCAAGTGAGTAGAATCTCTCTAAGGGCCTCCCAACCCTGTTCACACTGATAAGCCAAACTCTCTACAGCCACCATCCGTTTCCCACTCTCTCCTCCGTCCAACATTAGGGTAAAAAAAAGCTTCTTACTCCAAACCCTACCCCTTTATTTATATCATTTTCATAATGAAAAATTATTATCATTATTATTATTATTTTATTCTTATTTGAATTTATTTTTGTTATATTTCAACGGATCTTTGCCATATGCATTTATGTAATGCATTTATTCTATTAACTATTTCTAAATTTCATTCTGATATTCTTGCTGTTGATTTGCTATTTTTGTGTGTGCGCAAAGTGTTAGGATTTAGAATCTTCTTTTATTTTTATTTTTATTTTATTATTATTATTATTTTTATTATTATTATTATTTTATTTCTTATTATTATTATTATTATTATTATTTTTAAATTTTTATTCCCAAAGGTTGTACTTTCCATTACTTTACTTCTAAGTCATGAGTTTTAGTTATTACATATTTACAACCTTATAGTTTAATAGTTTCTTTTGTTTCTCCAGGCGACATCAAGGGTGCTATGACCATCTTCATGCCCTTCAAATGTCCCACTTTCCGTGGCGGGGAGTTAGTGCGATGGCTGAGACCACGTTAACTCAGTCCAATCCACGCTGTAGAGAGACTCATGGCTACTGAGGAATAAGGTCGACACCTCATTGCGCGCCCCTCAGTTAATCCTCGTGAGTGACCGAGTCCGCGGCCTACCCTCACGGCAGCATGTCTCTTGCAAGTAAAAGCCTCTCTCGCTTTTCAACCTGCCACATGGAAAATATGTGCTAGCAATACGGGTACTTTCTTCCGTGCAACCCCATCATCCTTTGTGGATTGATTGGGAACCAAGATCATGTGCCTGCACACATGAAAACCATGTGCATTAATCGCACTACACAATTTAATCAAAATATTATTAAAATAAATTGTATCACCTGATATCCTGTTCATACTCAAACTGAAATTCATGTGGCATTGACACGACCTTGTGTCATTGCGCAGTTGGGTCCCTGTCACACTAGAAAACTATCAAAGCATCTACCAATACATCGTAAGAAATGAAAATTGTTCATATATTTCATTCACACATTTTAAGATCAATCATATCACATTATATAATCTATCTACCAATGTCCATTCATTCATAAGCAATCATGGTGACACAACAGTCAATACATATATAATAGTCGTTTTAATTCATCATATTAAACCGGGCCATTTGTACTCAAAATGCCCTGAAACCAAAACATATTTTAACATTGAAATAGTCTGTCCAACAAGGCAGTACAATGTTGCATTACAAAATTTCATTTATCCAGGAGTATCCAAATGTATCCACATGATCAAAACATATAATTCAAAATTTAACCGGGTCATTTGCGATAAATGCCCTCAAATAATAATATAGTCGAACAATAAAAGAGTCTAACAAAGAGTCTAGTCTCCTCTTCTACGATTCAGTAGTCTCTTCTTTCCACATGGATGGTTTACTTTTTGAAAAATATTCAACTCCATAAACTTGTGCTATTGTTATTGTTTCTCATTAAGTTTTGTATGTGTTTTTTTTAGATGAAAAATAGTCGTTCCTTGTTATTTATAATGAATCAAAGGTAACTTGTACAAAAACGTGATATGAGAATCATATAAGGGCTGAGGGAGAGAGTTGCATACATACACATAAGGAATACCATTCTTACAAGGAGACCAAATAAAGACAATCTCATATAGGAGACCCACCCAACAAATCCACACAAAAGACATAAAGAACCCAACCCGCTTATCCAAGGAAACACTTGGGATGAGTAAGAAATCTCCAAGACCAAAGGGCACACGAAACGAAAAAAAATTCCGAAACACGAAAAAACAATAAGAGCCCCCAACTCCAAAAATAATGAATGGTAAAAATGCTCAAAAACTCTTAAAAAAGTTTTATAAGGCCTTCGCTTATAGCTTTTCCTTCTATAAGTTCCTACAAGTTTCTCATTAATTTAGCCTTGTTTTGTTTTTTCACTTTTTAAAGTTGGTTTCTTGCTTCTTAATGCTTCCAATTTTTTTTTGGCATTTTTTTTTTCACTTTTTAAAATTTGTTGGTTGCTTTTCATATATAAAAAATTAAGATTGTTATTTAATTAATATAATCATTTAATTTTCTATTGGTGAATGTCAATAGTATCAAAAAATTATATATTTTTATGAGTAAACTAAGAGTCCACTATACTTCATATGTTGTCTATGCATGCATGTACTAGCTATGGGTTATTCATTTATTAACCATCATTTATTTTTATATTTTTGTTATCTTTCATATTCTTTTAGTTATCTGGCATGAACTGTTGGTTATCCATGCACCAACTACAAGTTATCCATTCATTGGCTACTAGTGGGTCCATTCCAAATTCTAAAATAACTAGCACACCCACATAGTTTGTGTCTAGATCACACCAATAGGGATCAAATGGTTCATCGATAATGATGGAATGGAAGATGTTTTGATTTTTTTATTTATTTAGTTTTTCACATTCTTCTA
>LPNX010377353.1:11561-54400 GCA_001517045.1 Pseudotsuga menziesii
TATTTGATCAACTTCATTTCTCCATGCTTGAGAGCGTCCCTGACTGTAGACATTTGTCTTCTGATCTTCAAATCTTCTTGCTGATATGTATGGAGTACTTCTTCTTGGTTGACTTCTTTGACTGGCACATTCATGGGCTTTGTGTCCAAACCCACTACAGGAGTAGCATCTCAATGTGTGACATGTGGCAGCAATATGTCCGACTTGATTGCATGTCCAACATCTAACTGGGTCATTGGGGCTTCTAGCCCTTCTTCTTCCATAGAATCTACAATCCATAGCCTTATGACCAAAGTTAGAACAAAAATAACAATAACCATTGAAGCCACTTTCATACCTGGGTGTTGTAGTTGTTTCCTTTATGAAGTTGCCAGACCTAACTCCTTGTTTCATCTTTGAACTTCCAAAATCCTTGTTGTCATGTGCAGGTGCCTGGGGAGCAGCTTTGGACGTTGATGGACCTGCTTCTGGAGTCTTCGGAGACCAAGTGTCATCTTCAGATTTTTCTTTGTTCTTATTGTAACCAAGACCAGTTTTGTCGAGTGGAGATCTTTGGCAATCTAAGATCTTATCTAGGACAATTGAACTGCCCTGGAGCTTGACCAAGGCTTCGTTCTTCTTACCTTTCTTCCTGAGACCAACTATCTCCAATTCCAGCTTTTGGACTGTCTTCTCATTTTCTCCTAGCTGACTCTTCAAGATTTCTTCTGTCCTCTTGGCTTCCTCCAGCTGAGTCTTCAGATTATGATTGACCTCTCTAGTTTCTTCAAGCTCTTGAGCAGGATTTTCTGATTCTACCTTTTGATTGATCAATTCAATCTTTAATTGTTCAATTTCAGCATCCTTGTCTTTCATTTGATCTCGTAACTCTTTGTCATTGTCTTTGAGCTTTAGAAGCAACACTTTCATTGACATGGTCTTCTGCTTATATTCATTCAAGGAGTCCAAGATTTCCTTTTTGAGCTTTGTGAAATCACTCTGGTTTAGTTTTATTGTGCTTAGAAACCAATTGGCTCTAAGATCAATATTTAACAACGTGATATGTATCTGATATGCGGTCTTTGATAGCCCTTCATCATCTTCTGCAAGAACCTTCTCAATTTTATCACACAAGCTATTATAATCACAAGAGTCCATACCTTTAGAGTCCTCTTCTTGATTGAGCTCTTCTGGGGGCTTGTCTTCTGATTTCTGATCTGTCTTTTCGGGTTCTGGTCTATCCTTCTGATACTCACTCTCCAGCTTGAACCACAGTTCTTTTGCCGAAGTGTACCCTCCTACACTTTCCTTCACTGAGCTGGGAAGTCCATCCATGAGGAACTTCAAGGCTGTAGTGTTGTCCTTCTTCGCTTCCTTCTGTGCAGCTGGTTTTCCTTTCTTGTTTGATGAAGCGGGTGGATTGATGACAATTTCACAAATACCAAACTTCTTCAGATAAGTCTTCATTTTGCTTCTCCAACTGAAATAATCTGTAATATCAAGTATATGCACGTCATTGCTTGATGACTCTTTCTTTTCCTCCATTGTGTCTAAGGATCTCCTTCAAGCTTGCTAGGCTTGTGACGAAGGCCTGCTCTGATACCAATTTTTAGACACTGAGAGGGGGAGTGAATCAGTGTAAAGCAATTGTTACAACTCTTCTTAACTTGTCACACTTCACTACCAAATCATCATTCCATTATTCTACCAATCTCATAATCATTTCATAAACTTCATCATAGCATTAAATCATCAAGAACCATAACACAAAAGAACACCACATCATATAAATTTGTAATCTTTTATATTAGTTTTGGTTCGGCTACAACTGTTAGGAAAAATCAGCACCTACTGATACATAGAGCATCTATTCTACATCCAGGACCCTACCTGGTTTTCTTAGACCCTGCTAAGAAGGGTTTGAGGTATCCTAACCTCAAAAGCAAGACAGGCTTGCTCTTACATTAAGTCTTACTATCACATCAACTCATCCATCACTTGTCTCTTTAATCTGTGGTCAACTGTCTCAGCTCATTCTCATCTGCTCATCATCAACGCTGCTCATCATCTCTGCTCATCATATAAACTATGTTGTAACACTGCTTATCATTACTACTGTTGTTTATCAACACTGCTGCTAAACAACCTTTGGTCAATACTTCATCTGCTGATCAACTGCTCATCAACACCTCTTGTCATAACATCAGGATCTTGTGCATGTCAAACTTATGTAATTGCTACCTCATTTAGGGCATTCAAAACTTGGTCTGCAAAATCTCAGACACAGTTCATTTGCTGCCTCAGTCCACTGTGACCTCAGTCAAGCTTCAACCTTGGACTATAAAAAGGACTAATCAAGCAACCAAAACCTGAACTGTTCTAACAACCCAACGCACAATAACATATCACCCAGATTGTGGATGATCTCCAAGAATTCGGGCTGTGTAGATGACCTTAAACTCAGACCATTAGCCACACTAAAACATCAGACTTCGATCTTCAATCTTGGACTGTACATTCTCCAAAACTTGGGTTGTGTGGAATATAATCACCAAACAAATTTGGAATTGTTTAGGCATGTAAAAAGAGAGCAGTGATGAACGTCCAAACCATAGCTTATACTCCACAGTATGCATACAACATTCCTATTCACCCATTTGATTGTACAACATTGTACATCACTATTTATATCACTTCCATTGTATCATATCTTCATCTTAGTGTATAGGAGAGCATGATCATACCTTGATTTTGCAATAGGGCTTTGTATACCTTCTTCAAACAAAAACATCAGTCATTTGGCTGCTAGGAGTTCGGGTCTGTTTCAACAACACATCATTCTTCATACTGCTGCTGCTCTGCTGCTCTGAGAAATAATTCGGGTCTGCTGTTGCACATGCTTGAACTGTTGGAGGTTAGGGCATCACTCCTCTGCTTATGGATAAGTGCTGTAGATGACTATAGTTCAGGACTTATTATGACCTGCTTCAATAGGGCTTGAACACTGAGATGTATCAGAGTTTGACCTTCCTTCTTAAGGCCTTCATATATGCCTCTTTATCCTTACTTATGACTGCCTTGTGACTTATGGATTAGCCAGAGAAAGGAGTAACTGTAGGTTCAGAATGTTGGAATATCTTCACAAGAGTAGCACTTCCTTCCTCCTCTTTCACTGCCTCCGGCTGTTTGACAGAGAGCAAGTCACTTATGACTTCAACAGGATAAGCATTGGAGTTGTCACCTTGGAGACCTTCGGATTTGTAAAGCTTTGACTTCAGATTTTTCAAGAATATCAATTGGCTGTATATGTCTTTATTGTGCACAAAAAAAACTCAGCAACAGATCTGGAAAGATGGCAGCTTGTTGACAGTGAGAACGTCCTCCTATGGATGCAATCTTCCTCAATCCTCCACTCTAATGAGCAGTAGAATACTCTTCTGCATCAATTCGACCTCTGTAGGTGACTGAATGTGCCCTCCAAGGGACTGATATAAATCTTCAGTTGGTGAACTTCCTTTTTCCTTGTAACCAAGCGATGATTGGGCCCACAAATATCCAACCACGATAGAAAATACCTCAGATCTGATCAATGCAGGGTCTTTCTTCTCCTCAGTGAACCACTGCAAGTTGGCGGTTATATCCTTACAGTGCTGCAAACTCACTTGCATAGAGCAGTTGCATCCTTACTCAGACTTGGGTTGATTTTCCCTCAATAATATGACCTCCCTTCTCAATCTGGGCAGACAAAAAGGGTAGTGCGTCTTCTCCCTTCCTCACACGAACTAGAGAATGAGAGCATTCAGAAATAGCACAAGAATGAAGTCCGAAACTTAGATCAACCCCTTAGCTGGTGTGCTGCCATTCACGATGTGCCCTTCTTCAAAGAAACCACTAAAATCTTGACTCTAAATCCATGGATCCAAGAAAAACAGTTGTACTCAACTACGACAATGAAGTTCATGTGAGAAATCTGACTGTTCTCTCCATCAAACTTCGGGCCATTGCAGCAGCAATATATCATTCATTAACCACTTTAATGCAATATATATATATCTCTGAAGAATTCACTGTGGCTTCTCTGCTACATAAAAAGAAAATCAAAAACCAGAAATTTTACTATAATTGACTGCTCCTTCTCTACAATTCAGGACTGTGGAAACCCTCCAACAGTCACCTCCGAAATTCCTCAGTCTATCCTCAGCGAGTTTACATCTCCACAATCCACTTTTAGCTGCTGCTACATATCAGTCTTCAACTTTTTGATTGTGACTGTCTTACCCCCGAAAATTCAGAGCTCTTGTACCACCGAAAATCACACCCTCCGCTGCATCCGAAATTCTGATTTTCAAAGAAGAAGAAAAAACATAAAAAAATATCAGACTTAAAGAATCTGCTACTGCGTCACTGCTGCCCACGAATTTCCATAATCATTGCTCCTCCTGCGCGTGCCTCAGTCACTAGACGAATTTCCTCATAGCTAATCAAATGCACACTCTAAAATGAGGACGTGAGGCCTCTATTTATACACAATTTTCAAAAAATTGTGGGCCGACATGCATATATATTTATTTTTATTTTAATTTTAATTCTGAGCCGACATATAATATATTTTTATTGGGCCGACATACCAAATAAGCATTTGATGTTTTTAATATTAAATGGAGCCGACCTTTGAAGAAATTCCACGTCATTTTACACATTGTTTGATTGTTTGAGTAAGGGCTGGCCACGTCCATAGTAAAAGCTGTGTTTAGAAAGGTTTTGTCTAAACTAGCAAGAGCTTTAAGGGTTTCTTTAGGGCTTCTTTAACAAGATTGTCATCATCTTCAAAGTGGGCTTCTTTAACATGGTTGTCATCATCAAACACTTCATCAAACCCACAAAAGGAACCATGCATCATCAACAAGTTTCCAAATGTGTCCAAGTGCCATGTTCTTCATGGTCATATCATCATCGAAGTGCCATCATGCCACCATATGAGTGGGTGCAAAGACTTCCTCATGCCCTAGAACCATCTCCAAGGGTTCTAAGACCCCATGAACCTCCAAGAACGCAGGGACCATCAAATCACCAAGTGAGGGCTCTTCATAGGCTTCTTCAACATCCATCAAGGCTTCAGGACCATCTCCAGGGTCTTCAGCATCATCAGCAGGGTCTTCAACTTCTTCAGCAAGGTGGTGGCTTCAAGATTCAAGCTTGTGGGTACATGAACTCTGTCAACTGGGTACAAGGTGCTTCAAGGCACAAACTGTCTCTGTAAGGGATTAAGGCACTGCAGGTGGGACTTGGTGGCATCAATGACATCCCGTGGGGCCACTGCAAGTCCATGTTGGCATCAATGACAATTTCATCAACAATCATAAGCATTTGAATCATCAAGAACCATAACACAAAAGAACACAACACCATATAATTTTGTAATCTTTTTGTATTAGTTTTGGTCTGACTACAACCGTTAGGTAAAATCAGCACCTACTGATACAAAGAGCACCTACTCTCCATCCAGGACCTTGCCTGGTTTTCTTAGACCCTGCTAAAAAGGGTTTGAGGTATCCTAACCTCAAATGCAAGTCAAGCTTGCATTTACAATTAAAGCTCACTGTCACATCAACATCATCTGTTTCTTCACTCTGTTCTGCTGCTGGTCAATACTGCTGATCATCTGCTCAACACTCTCATCAATACTGCTGCAACACACTTCTCAATCTGTTCATCACAAGCACTACTACTGGTCATCTGCTCATCAAACATGTCATATACACTGCTGTCATAGTCAAGTCAATCAACTTGTCTCTACTGCTGGTCATCACTACTGTTGATCATAGGTATGCTCACTATTGTCATGTCATCTTCTTCACTTGTCACATCATCAATATGTCTTCTGCTGAAGGTATCATTGTCATGCTGTTGTAGGTGTCATTGTCAATCATGTCATGCATACATCTCTCTAAACCATTCAAATCATCTTTGGTTAGCTCATCAAAGTCTGCATATGTCAAAGATATCAGTCTATCACAATCAACTAGTCCACTGCATCATTAAGTCACTTGTCGAATCCTCCTAGTCTGTCCTCTGCTCATAAATGCTTGTGCTTATGTCAAAACATAATGCAACTAACATCAACTACTGTACTATTACTAGATTGTTAATGTCATATACAAACCATGTCAAGTCATAAAGAAGTTTCGGTCATACATTACTTATACAAAGGCAACAAGGAATTTGCTTATGCACATCATGCCAAGATATCAAGGAGTCTGTTGATATACTGTTTATGTCAAGACATCAAATAGTCTGCTCATACATTGCCCATTCTCTCACCTACTCAATCATTACCCATTTTGTCTTATCAAGTCAATGCACAGTCATAAGGACTATCACCTTCTGAACTCAAAAGGTGCAGGACTAAATCTTGGAGAGTCCTTCAACCCTTGAGTCCTGATCAAGGTTCTTATGAACAAAGTGCTATGTATATGCTTCAAAGGACTGTCAGCACTTTTATCTGCATATAGATCTGCTCTTACCACTTAAGAGCTTGCTTTCAACAAGGCATCATCTTCATTCAATATATCACTAAATCACTGTCATCACGGTCTGTTAGCTATTCAAACAAGTCTTCAAACTTACTGTATGAATGTCATTGAAAAGCACTGAACATATTACAAATTCATTACTGTTAGGGCATCATCCCAATATCAACATATCATCATTATACTTGGTTAATCAACAACTTGACTATGTATATGCTTGAACTATATATTTCATGAACCCCAAACAAATCACTGTGTAACCACTATATACAAAACTTAGCAGTGCATGTATGTCAAGACAAGGTACATGCCATCACAAAACTGGGACTGTTTTCACCTTATGGATAAGTGATGTAGAGGACTATAATTCAGGACTATAGAAAACCAAAAATATCAAACATAAGTAGCAATAACCTTAACTGACTGTTCACACTTCATCTTCATGCAGGGAGTGTCTTAGAAATGCTTCAATACTCGTCTTACAAACCCAGATCTCTGCTGCACTGTGTGTGTTAGCTTGTTCTCAATCAAGCTGTGCATACCTTCTTCAGACTTCGTGTGCCATGACCTCAATTTTGGGTCTTCAACTGTCTCCTAAGATGATCTTACTTTAACAGGATTAGACTTAATGCACCTGTGGGTTCTAAAATCAGTGCAAGCCAAAATTCTGTTCATAAAATCAGTCCAATGAATATTAAAAAAAAAATGGAGCCCAAAAATAAGTGTAATGTACAGTAAAAAGAAGATTGAACTCCTGTCCCAAATCAACAAACAAAGGAGCCCTTTATCCTTGAGATAATCCAACATGGAATTCTTCAAAACTATTCCAAAATAACTTCAAAATTCCTCATCAATGGCTATACCAAATTGATCATATATCGACTTCCAAATCAAAGTTAAATCAGACTTGATTCTTCCTCTACTGCAATTGTCTTTATAAGCTTTAAAAATCAGCCTTCCACTGGTTAGATCACTTCTAGATCAGTCAAGATACCAAGTGTGTATATAGAGATTATCCAAGTATGTACATAGATGTGGAAAGCAAGTTATGTACAGAGGTCATCTTCTGTTGTTCGAATTCTTCAAGGATCAACCATCTTACTGTCTACAAATTTGTCCTCCTTCGTTGTTGCTGCTTCCCAAATATGCCTGAAAAACCAGAGATAGAATGTAACTTATCTCCTCTATTGCAGCTGCCACATTTGTGTGGAATATATACCCAAAAAAAACTTTACTTAATCTTTACTGCTGCCTCAATGCACAGACCCGAAAATCCACCTCAGTCTAACCTCGGAAATTGCCTCAGTCTAACCTCCGAAATTGCAACAGTCTGACCTCCGAAATTGCAGAGCTAATCCGAAATTGTAACATCTAAAATGAGTGAGGGCGTTGGTCTATTTATATGCATTTTTCATGAATTTTAATTCGGCCGACATGTCAATTTTTTTTTTAAATTTTAATTTTAAAAACAATTCTTTTGTTTGGTCGGCTGCCCCTATAAGATGGTTTAGATGTGTCTTGTTATCTTCAAAAATTAATATCTCATCGACCATGAGGAACCACGTGACGTGCCACCTACCGTTGGAAAGGGCATGACAAGGGCTATCATCTTATGAGGGTCTTGCTTGCATTGACAAGGTACTTCACTCATATTTTCTTCAATTTGTGCAGACCGTCATGAAATGACTTGAATTCTTTTTTATGGCTTCTTCACGTACTTTTATGGCATCAAGAGCTGCAACACCAACCAAAGGTTTCAATAATGCATCAAGGTCTTCATCAAGCTTGTGGGCATGAGTGCAAGAGTCCCATACACACTTCAAGAGCTCCATAATATGTCAAGAGCTTCATTATGTCAACTAAGACTTCTTCAACCAACTTGTGGGATTAAGGACCAAGTTATGAGCTTCTTCATTAAGTAGGAGGCTTCATGGGCTTCTTCAACCACCTCAGCCACACTAGGAGACCTCCAAGGGTCAAGATCCATCATGACATTACCTATGGGGTTGCTAGGCCTTCTTCTGGGGTAACATGACACCAACAGAGCATGAATGACCACATAATGGGTCATTAATGCTTCTCCAAACCATTTAGGGCTTCTTCATCGTCTACCAAGGCTTCAGGACCATCTCTAGGGTCTTCAGCATCATTAGCAAGGTCTTCAACATCTTCAGCAAAGTGGTGGCTTCAAGATCCACCCTTGTGGGTACAAGGACCTTGTCAATTGGGTACAAAGTGCTTCAAGGCACAAACCCACTCTTTTTTGGATCCAAGGCACTGCAAGGTGCAAACCCACTCTATAAGGGGTCAAGGCACTATGGGTGGGATTTGGTGGCATCAATGACATCCTGTGGGGCCACTGCAAGTCCATGTTGGCATCAATGACAATTTCATCAATAATCTCCCCCTTTGTCATTGCTGACAACAGCTCATGCTCCCCCTATGAGCATGCTCCCCTTTTGTCTTCATCTCTCCCTTTGTGTTCATTTCTCCCCCTTTGGCATCAATGGAAAAGGGTGTCCACATATCTGTGTCTGAAATCTTTGATCACTACTAATTGCTCCCCTTGTCAATATGCACGATCCTAGGACCTGTCTGTATACCTGGAGTAACCATCCTTTCTATGTTGAGTTCATTCTCCAACCTCATGAAATCAAGGTGTGTTAAGGCCTTTGAGAGACCTTACACTTGGCTTTCCATATGGCAGCCATCCTCCTTGCTCTGATCAACCTCTCCTATCTGCAACTGCTCAGTCTTCCTCATCCATACTTGCTTCTAGTCATCTGTCCTTTGAGCATTTGTTCCTTCATTTGTACTGGCTTTCCTTGATGAGTTGTCTAGGTAACTTCTCAAGGATTGTTTTCGTGTACTCCAACAATCTTGAGCTTTGTGCTCAAAGCCACTGCAGCTATAACACCTCATCATACGACAATGTGCAGCAATGTGACCAACATTGTTGCATGGCCAACATCTGACTGAGCTGTTGGAACTTCCAACACTTCTTTGATCAACTTCATTTCTCCATGCTTGAGAGTGTCCCTGACTGTAGGAATTTGATTTCTGATCTTCAAATATTTTTGCCGATGTATATGAAGTACTCCTTCTTGGTTGACTTCTTTGACATGCACATTCTTGGACTTTGAGGCCAAACCCACTGCAGGTGTAGCATCTCAATGTGTGACTTATGGCAGCAACATGCCTGACTTGATTACATGTCCAACATCTAACTAAGTCATTGGGGCTTCCAACCCTTCTTCTTCCATAGAATCTACAATCCATAGCCTTATGACCAAAGTTAGAACAAAAATAACAATAAACATTGAAGCCATTTTCATACCTGGGTCTTGGAGTTGTTTCTTTTATTAAGTTGCTTTGAGGAATAGACCCAACTCCTTGTTTCATCTTTGAACTTCCAAAATCCTTGTTGTCATGTGTAGGTGCATGGGGAGCAGCTTTGGACGTTGATGGACCTGCTTTTGGAGTCTTCAGAGACCAAGTGTCATCTTCAGATTTTTCTTTGTTCTTCTTGTAACCAAGACCAGTTTTGTCGACTAGAGATCTTTGGCAATCTAAGATCTTATCTAGGACAATTGAACTGTCCTGGAACATGACCAAGGCTTCGTTCTTCTTACCTTTCTTCTTGAGACCAACTACCTCCATTTCCAACTTCTGGACTGTCTCCTCCTTTTCTTCCAGCTGACTCTTCAGGATTTCTTTTGTCCTCTTGGATTCCTCCAGCTGAGTCTTCAGATCATGATTGACCTCTCTAGTTTCTTCAAGCTCTTGAGCAGGCTTTTCTGATTCTTCCTTTTGACTGATCAATTCAGTCTTTAATTGTTCAACTTCAGCATCCTTGTCTTTCATTTGATCCCGCAACTCTTTGTCCTTGTCTTTGAGCTTTACAAGCAACACTTTCATTGACATGGTCTTCTGCTGATATTCATTCAAGGAGTCCAAGATTTTCGTTTTGAATTTCGTGAAATCACTCTGGTTCAGATTTACTGTGTTTAGGAACTAATTGGCTCTGAGATCAATATTTAGCAACGTGAGATGTATCTCATGTGCAGTCTTTGATAGCCCTTCATCATCTTTTGCAAGAACCTTCTCAATTTCATCACACAAGCTATCATTATAATCACAAGAGTCCATACATTTACTAGAGTCCTCTTCTTGTTTGTCTTCTTATTGATTGAGCTCTTCTAGGGGCTTGTCTTCTGATTCATGATCTGTCTTTTC
The DNA here is from genome assembly GCA_001517045.1 of Pseudotsuga menziesii. Lineage (NCBI taxonomy): Eukaryota > Viridiplantae > Streptophyta > Pinopsida > Pinales > Pinaceae > Pseudotsuga > Pseudotsuga menziesii. Next base: position 22,307 of record LPNX010377353.1, read on the forward strand.
GGGTTCTGGTCTTGCCTTCTGATACTCACTCTCCAACTTGAACCATAGGTATTTTTCCGAAGTGTACTCTCCTACACTTTCCTTCACTGAGCTGGGAAGTCCATCCAAGAGGAACTTCAAGGCTGTAGTGTTGTCCTTCTTTGCTTCCTTCTGTGCAGCTGATTTTCCTTTCTTGTTTGATGGAGCGGGTGGATTGATAACAATTTCCCAAATATCAAACTTCTTCAAATAAGCCTTCATTTTGCTCCTCCAATTGAAATAATCTGTAATATCAAGTATAGGCACGTCATTGCTTGATGACACCTTCTTTTCCTCCATTGTGTCTTAGGATCTCCTTCAAGCTTGCTAGGCTTGTGACGAAGGCCGGCTCTGATACCAATTGTTAGACACAGAGAGGGGGGGTGAACCAGTGTAAATCCAATTTTACAACTTTTCTTAACTTGTCACAATTAACTACCAATTCATCATTCCATTATTCTACCAATCTCATAATCATTTCATAAACATCTTTCACTTCATCATTCGCATATCATAAGCATTTGAATCATCAATAACCATAACACAAAAGAACACAACACCATATAATTTTGTAATCTTTTTGTATTAGTTTTGATCTAGCTACAACTGTTAGGTAAAATCAACACCTATTGATACAAAGAGAACCTACTCTGCATCCAGGACCCTGCCTGGTTTTCTTAGACCCTGCTAAGAAGGGTTTGAGGTATCCTAACCTCAAATGCAAGTCAAGCTTGCATTTACAATTAAAGCTCACTGTCACATCAACATCATATGTTTCTTCAATCTGTTCTGCAGTTGGTCAATACTGCTGATCATCTGCTCAACACTCTCATCAATACTGCTGTAACACACTTCTCAATCTGTTCATCACAAGCACTACTATTGGTCATCTTCTCATCAAACATGTCATATACACTGCTGTCATAGTCAAGTCAATCAACTTGTCTCTACTGCTGGTCATCACTACTGTTGATCATAGGTATGCTCACTGTTGTCATGTCATCTTCTTCACTTGTCACATCATCAATATGTCTTCTGCTGAAGGTATCATTGTCATACTGTTGTAGGTGTCATTGTCAATCATGTCATGCATACATCTCTCTAAACCATTCAAATCATCTTTGGTTAGCTCATCAAAGTCTGCACATGTCAAAGATATCAGTCTATCACAATCAACTAGTCCATTGCATCATTAAGTCACTTGTCGAATCCTCCTGGTCTGTCCTCTGCTCATAAATGCTTGTTCTTATGTCAAAACATAATGCAACTGACATCAACTGCTGTACTATTACTAGATTGTTACTGTCATATACAAACCATGTCTGTTGATATATTGTTTATGTCAAGACATCGAAGAGTCTGCTCATACATTTCCCATTCTCTCACCTACTCAATCATTACCCATTTTGTCTTATCAAGTCAATGCACAGTCATAAGGACTATCACCTTCTGAACTCAAAAGGTGCAGGACTAAATCTTGGAGAGTCCTTCAACCCTTGAGTCCTGATCAAGGTTCTTATGAACAAAGTGCTATGTATATGCTTCAAAGAAATTTCAACACTTTTATCTACATATAGATCTGCTCTTATCACTTAAAAGCTTGCTTTCAACAAGGCATCATATTCATTCAGTATATCACTAAATCACTGTCATCATGGTCTGTCAGCTATTCAAACAAGTGTTCAAACTTACTGTATGAATGCCATTGTAAATCACTGAACATATTACAAATTCATTACTGTTAGGGCATCATCCCAATATCAACATATCATCATTATACTTGGTTCATCAACAACTTGACTATGTATATGCTTGAACCATATATTTCATGAACCCCAAACCAATCACTGTGTAACCACTGTATACAAAACTTAGCAGTGCATGTATGTCAAGACAAGGTACAGGCCATCACAAAATTGGGACTGTTTTCACCTGATGGATAAGTGTTGTAGAAGACTATAATTCAGGACTATAGAAAACCAAAAATATTAGACATAAGTAGCAATAACCTTAACTGACTATTCACACTTCATCTTCATGCAGGGAGTGTCTTAGAAATGCTTCAATACTCGTCTTACAAACTCAGATCTTTGCTGCGCTGTGTGTGTTAGCTTGTTCTCAATCGAGCTATGCATACCTTCTTCAGACTTCGTGTGCCATGACCTCAATTTTGGGTCTTCAACTGTCTCCTAAGATGATGTTACTTTAACAGGATCAGACTTAATGCACCTGTGGGTTCTAAAATCAATGCAAGCCAAAATTCTGTTCATAAAATCAGTCCAATGGATAGTAAAAAAAAAAATGGAGCCCAAAAATAAGTGTAATGTACAGTAAAAAGAAGATTGAACTCCTGTCCCAAATCAGCAAACAAAGGAGCCCTTTATCCTTGAGATAATCCAACATGGAATGCTTCAAAACTATTCCAAAATAACTTCAAAATTCCTCATCAATGGCTATACCAAATTGATCATATATCGACTTCCAAATCAAAGTTAAATCAGACTTGATTCTTCCTCTACTGCAACTGTCTTTATAAGCTTTAAAAATCAGCCTTCCACTGGTTAGATCACTTCTAGATCAGTCAAGATACCAAGTGTATATATAGAGATGAGCCAAGTATGTACATAGATGTGGAAAGCAAGTTATGTAGAGAGGTCATCTTCTGTTGTTCGAATTATTCAAGGATCAACCATCTTATTGTCTGCAAATTTGTCCTCCTTCGCTATTGCTGCTTCCCAAATATGCCCGAAAAACCAGAGACAGAATGTAACTTATCTCCTCTACTACAGCTGACACATTTGTGTGGAATATATACCCAAAAAAAACTTTACTTCATCTTTACTACTGCCTCAATGCACAGACCCGAAAATCCACCTCAGTCTAACCTCCGAAATTGCCTCAGTTTGACCTCCGAAATTGCAGCAGTCTGACCTCGGAAATTGTAAAGCTAATACAAAATTGTCACATCTAAAATGAGTGAGGGCGTTGGTCTATTTATATGCATTTTTCATGAATTTTAATTGGGCCGACATGTCAACTTTTTTTTTTAAATTTTATTTAAAAAACAATTCTTTTGTTTGGTTGGCTGCCCCTACAAGATGGTTTAGATTTGTCTTGTCATCTTCAAAAATTAATATCTCATCAACCATGAGGAACCACGTGACATGCCACCTACCGTTGGAAAGGGCATGACGAGGGCTATCATCTTATGAGGGTCTTGCTTGCATTGAAAAGGTCCTTCACTCATATTTTCTTCAATTTGTGTAGGCCCTCATGAAATTACTTGAATTCTTCTTGATGGCTTCTTCACGTACTTTTATGGCATCAAGAGCTACAACACCAACCAAGGGTTTCAATAATGCATCAAGGTATTCATCAAGCTTGTGGGCACGAGTGCAAGAGTCCCATACACACTTCAAGAGCTCCATAATATGTCAAGAGCTTCATTATGTCAACTAAGACTTCTTCAACCAACTTGTGGGCTTAAGGACCAAGTTATGAGCTTCTTCATCAAGCAGGAGGCTTCATGGGCTTCTTCAACCACCTCACCCACACTAGGAGACCTCCAAGGGTCAAGATCCATCATGACATTACCTGTGGGGTTTCCAGGCCTTCTTCTGGGGTAACATGACACCAACAGAGCATGAATGACCACAAAATGGGTCATTAACACTTCTCCAAGCCATTTAGGGCTTCTTCATCGTCTACCAAGGCTTCAGGACCATCTCTAGGGTATTCAACATCATTAGCAGGGTCTTCAACATCTTCAACAAAGTGATGGATTCAAGATCCACCCTTGTGGGTACAAGGACCTTGTTAACTGGGTACAAGGTGCTTCAAGGCACAAACCCACTCTTTTTGGGATCCAAGGCACTGCAAGGTGCAAACCCACTTTGTAAGGGGTCAAGGCACTATGGGTGGGACTTGGTGGCATCAATGACATCCTGTGGGGACACTGCAAGTCCATGTTGGCATCAATGACAATTTCATCAACAACCTGAAGACCTGTGCCTGACTGTAGTGCTTCGAGAAGTCCCATGTCACTCTTGTGCACTATCCTGCTTTGTCATCTTGAACTAGTTCAACCTCCTACTACTGCTAATATGAGCTTCTCACTCTTCTCTTTGAACTAAGGACTGACTACTCGATGTGACATCAATCCTAGGAGGTTCTCTCTCTTCGTTTGTCTCAAACTCAGAACATGTTATCCACCCATATCCTTTTGATGTAGGATGTCCACGCACTACATACTCCTTATATCTCTAATGACCTATCAATACTGGATCAATCGGATCCACTCCCACTAGATAAATGAGTATGTGTCCCTTTATGAACATTACTACATATCCCTCATCTTCCAAGGATGGAACTGAGAGTCTGTTATCCTTCAGCTCTGGAACATAGAGCACTTTTGACACCTCCAAAAGTTCTCCAAACTCTATTTCGAACCTCACACATCCAACTCCCTTCACTGTATGCACTGTGCCCTCTAAACTCTGTACGAGTTGATTTGGACCTATCTCTAAAAAAGGGAATGCATCTCATCTTCCTGCCATGTGGCTACAAAACCCACTGTCAATTATCCATTTCTCATCAACCTCAACCTCTAGTTGATTAGTGTCACAACCAACACAAATGATACAAGGGGGAACTCTTTCTCGAACTTTGTAGTATACTCATCCACCTCCACGGCTACTACAACCTACCCATCCTTCTCCTTCTTGCCCTTTTTTATGAGTACATTGGCCTGCTTAATGGCAATACTCGTTACAAGCGTAACAACAAATATTGCTTAGATCCTTGTCTACTTTCGAAGTAGAAGCACCTCCAAAATTCCTTTTACCTTTTCCCTTGCTCACAAGTGCTACGTCCTCATCATTTCCCTGCCTATGGTCTGACTAACTAGATCCCAATCTCAACTCCTCTCGAGTGAAATCATCCCACAATCTATCATAGCTAGGAAGATTCTCTTTAGCAATGATACAACGATCAAAGGTCTCCCATGGTTTGGAGAATCTTTTTAAGGCTGCCCCAACCAACTCTGCATATGTAATCTTCTCACCCACCGCACCAAGTTCATCTCGAACTTGAGTAACTCTAGTAAGATGAGATGTGACACTTCTACCGCACACCGTTTTCTTGTTTTCATTGGCACTCTGGAAAAGGTTCGTCAATGCTGCCCACATCTCATAAGCATGTATCTTTCCTCTTACATGCAGAATCATATGATCCTTCATGAAATCAAGATGGATTCGCTTGGCCTTCACCTTCCTTTTGTTGTACGCGGCCTAACATGCTGGATATGTTGGAACAATAATGGGATCTTCGACTATATCACATAGTTCATTCTCTTCGAATGACAATGTGATTCTTTCCTTCCATGTGTTGAAGTTGGATCCCCCATTTCTTCAAATCCCAGTTCAGTCGCCATGACTGTAGATTTGACAAACTGTGATTCAAGCCCTCCTGAATCAAACTGACCTATAGATCTGTACTCATTGAACAAGATAACCCTCTCTATCTCAGATATGGTCTCTATTCTCATAGATTTGAACTATGCTCTCACAGATCTAATAGGTCTGATGTGTTCTCTCACAGATCTGGACAATGCTTTCATAGATCTTGCCACAGATATGGACTTTGCTCTCACAGATCTAATGGATTTGCCACATATATGATGGATCATTGCGCACTCTTTGCAATAACATTGTGTAAACCCTTGGTTTCTCTTGGAGACAATGCTTTGATACCATGTTAATTTTTATATATACTCTTGCTTGAGCTTAACTTTGATTACTACTTTCAATAAATTCTCAGATGCATACACATAAATAAATCTCAGATTTGATTTAAAAGAAACAATACATAAATTCATTGACTTGTCTAACATGCGCAACGAAACTAGAAACCAATTACACATTATTTAAAACAATAATTTTCCCTAGAAACTCCAATGGGGAAAACCAACAACTTAGGGCTTTCTTCAATCTCGAGCTAGAGAGAATATAAAGAATGCTATACGATAAAAAATTATACAAGTAGAGAAACTTGATGCCTTGGAAAAGCATGATAGAACTATGAGAAAAACCCCAGCTCTACAACAATCGAAATTGCTGCTCTAAGGAATGTGCCCTCTACTCTTCTCTACTCTGTAAACTTTGATGAAATGCATCTACCAATATTTGGAAGAAGTCACTCCCTCTCTCTCCTTGAAGAAGTTCTCTCTCTGCCACTCTTCTCTGCTATGCTCTAATTGATGAAGAATGTGCCCCTCTCTACCACAAAAGTTTGCCTCTACTTTGGAGTGCACCCTCTCTCTCCTTAGAAGTGCGCCCTTAGTCTCTATCTCAATTAACCCTCCTCTATTTATGAAGGAAGACCCTTTTATTCTCTTAGCCCTCTTGGCTTCAAGAAGTGCATCCTCTCTCTCAGATCTGTGCCCCTACTCAGGAAGTGCGCCTCACCTCTCTCTCTCAATCGATATTTGATGAGATAGATGTGAATACCTCTCTCCCTCTCAGAATGATGCACCCCCTCTCAATCTATGAAGGATGTGCACCCCTCACTTTTCCCTCAACCCTCTCAGCTCAGAGATGCACCCTTCCTCATGCATTGTGTTATGTAAACAATCACAACCAAGACCTTGAAGACAAAATCAAAAAGTTCGAAGATATGACGAATCACTGTATAGAAGTGATAATGATATAGAAGAAGATATAAGTGTTTAAACAAGCTCATCATGGACACAAATGATGAATTGGTGCAAGTCTAGAGAAAGATAGAAAATCAAGAAACAGAGATATGTCGACATCGACAAGGGAAGGAAAAACTCTAGTAGAAGTATGACGACATTAAGAAGACGCACAAACTGGAAATTAAGAAAAACAATGACAATTTAGTAAGCAATAAGAAGAACTATTTCGACTAAGAATTCATAACAAGACATTACTTACGAAAAATCAAGAAGCTGAAACATAGTCGGAAGACAAAACTTTCCAATGAAGACCTCGAAGGAAGAATATTATAAAATCAAGAAGAAAACCAACGCCTAAGAAATCTTAATCAAGAACTAGAGGAACAAATCAATAAGTTAAAAGACAACAAAAAGTTGCAAGATGAAAGGTTCGAGAAGTTTGCGAGTAATAGCAATCTATTAGAGAACAGGGTAGCACAAATTCAGAAGGAAGCATCCAAATTCTCCGAAAAGAAAATTCAAGTTGAGGAAGAAGAAATAAATACAAATTCAATCCTTGCCAGTTCAAAAAGAAGTCAATCCAACAGAAAATCAAACAACAAGAACTCCTTATTGACACCCCAATTATAAACGTAATTTTGACCAACGACAGGGTCAAAGTGAACATACACAGAGGAGTTATGTTGTTAGACAAGCAATAACATCAAATCAACATACTAAGCAACAAACGAGAAGATTGATCAAACAGGGAAATCAACAATCATCTTCGATGAAGGTAGATCTCAGATGGACCACATCATAGAGGACATTTTTTCTTTGGAATTTGTTATTCGTATCGTCTCGTTTCATCAAGTGTCTCAAGTACTAAAAGAAAGGATCTAGAGAGATGGCGATTCAAGAAAAACATCAGACATAACCCTTGTCTTCAATAAATCTTTGAGGACAAAGCTTCCACAAAGGGGAAGGCAAATATATATATATATATATATATATATATATATCTTAGTAATAAGATAACAATTAATAATAATAATATTATTATTAATTGTTAATAATAAACAACTATAAGTTAAGAGTCGTGACTTTACAAAATGGTACAATGGGCTTATATAAGCCAATCAAATGTAAATTGTAAAAACATCTTATCTATCATCTTATCAATTATATTTTACTATTCATCCATTTATGGAGCAGTTGTCTTATTTACGCTGGAAGTTTACATAGAAGAAAGATCTCTCCGCTTCACATTGATTCGTTCAGCTCTAAATCCTCTCGCTATCTCTGCCATGTATCACACAAGTGAGTGCACTTTTACCCTCTCCATACCTTTTCTAACTCACTGGTGAAATTATGGTTCAAAATACCTAATTTGAATTTCATGAAAAAATATTGTCATGAAAAATTTAATTAAAAAAATGCATCCATGAAAATCTCGCATGCAATTGGTGAAAATATTAGAAACCTATGCATACTTCCACCACTGAAGCCATGCAACCTGGTAGTGTGTTTCTCACTTGCTACACTGATGCCTACCTTGATAATCTCCCTTCATGCTAGGCATAAGCACATGAAGGACATCCCAAGATACAAATCTCAACATTTTTCTTGCCCTAGGTCTATTCCTTTCTATACAAAAATGCCCATGAGTTTTCCCTCTTCAAAACCAAGTTTTAAAGGAAGGAATTTCATTAATTTGTCGTTGTTTGTTTAATTTGAAGTAATCGTGTTTGCTAAAAAATATTTTTTTTCCTTGTTATAGGTTCAAACTTCATTTCTTTCCAAGTTTCCATACAAACATGTCGAAGGCTTTGGATCCATTTTGGGAGTATGGTGGTCTTGTTGAGCCTCATAACCGACAAAAGCTTACTTGCAATTTGTGTGGGAAGGAAATGACAACGAGAATAGGTAGGCTCAAATACCACCTTGCACAAATTACAGGGAATGAGGTGGATATTTGTATAAACTCAACTCCAATAATCATTCATAATGCCAAACTCTCAATTCAAAGTATTGGAGAAAATGTTGATCAAATGGAATATTTTAAGACATGAACTTGGATTGAGAGTGGCTTTATGATCCGAGACAACTAGACACACTTTGAAAGATGGGGGAGTGAGAACTTCTCCTCACCTTTCTTTGGTGCCTTCAACTACATCACCTTTCTTTGTTCCGAGATCCACACTTAGTGGACAACCTTTTACAAGATCAATGGTCAAGATAAACGAGAAACACGAATCATGCAACTTGTGGGTCAATGTCTTTTATGGAGTGATTTTCCTTTCAAATTTGCGAGGAACCCACTCTATGTGCCTATGTTTGAGGTTGTTGCTATTGTTGGCTTGAGGTATAAGCTCCCCACTTAGAGGAGTTGAGAGGGCCCATCTTTCATAGTGAAAAGGATGATTGAACTTGTAGGTTGCAGGAGCTTCATGACGCATGGGAGGTCACATTATGCATTGTGATGTCATATGGTTGGAATGTTGGTAAGGGTATGTTAGTTATTGGATGGGCTCATCCAAGAGATAGGTCTATAGCATGTTGTTGAAATCATAACAAACAATGCTATGAATTATGTGGCAGTTGGAAGGATGCTTATGGATATGTATCCTACATTGTTTTGGACTCCTTGTGCCGCTCATTGTATTAATTTTATTTTAGATGATACATGAAAATTGATTTGATCAAGTATGCCATTGATTCAAAAAGGAGCATCACAAAATTTATATACAATCATGCGTGTGTGCTTAGCTTGACGAGACAATTCAATAGTGACAAGGAGTTGGTGTGTCCTACCATCGCACTCTTTTCCACTAGTTTCATTTATCTTTAGTCTCTCTTGAATTTTATGTGGGGCGTGCAAACTATGTTATTTCAATTGAGTGGTGCGCTTTATCAATTAACACTTAACATGAGGGACATGCCATGTTCAGTCCAGTATCATACCAATAAAGTTTTTGGGATGGGGTGAAGGAGGTGTGTACCATCAGCGAACCTTTGGTAAAGGTTCTTCACTTGGTTGATGGAGATAATCGCACAATGGGATACTTGTATAAGGCCATGGATAGGGCCAAAGAGGTCATTTGTGCCTATTATTAGGACAAGGGGTATGAAGCGCATGAGAGACAACAATTGATATGGAGGGTGTTTGATGAGCGATGGAACTATACACTCCATCGCCTCATTCATGCTACATGTATATACCTCAACTAATGTTCTCTTGCTTCTATGGCATCAAGTTTGATGTAGAGGTAAATTATGGATTCTTGGAGTGTATCCATAGGATGGTGCCAAGTGAGGCTAACCGTTCAGATATTTTCAAAGAGTTGGAAGTCTATAGGAGGGCCATCGGAATATTTTGGGTTTGAGATGACTATTAATAACATGAAGAACATAATATCAGGTAAGCTTCACCTTATTTCAAATTTCAATTTCTCTTCTTTCTTTATTTAAATTTCAATGTCTTCTCTTATGGGTAATGAGCAAAAAATATATAATAATTAAATAAACTAATACTTAATGAAGAGACACCTAAATGAAATGTTATGCCTCTTTACGAAAGGGAACCCAGTATGGCTATTTATACAAACATCATTCTCATTGTAATCACTTATATTATCAACCATATATTTTATTATTCATGGACTATTGTAATCTGGCTTATTTGTGCTAGTTATTTCATTAAAGAAACGATTTTGTCGTTTCATTGGTATTAGAGCCCCTTCTTGGGCATTCACTCTGATCCCTCCTTTGGCAAAAAATTTCAGACCTTGTCTGACCTGGATTTTGGCCATAGTCATCAATATTTTAGAGTTTCTTTGAGCTGGTCTTTGACCACAACCTAGCCTTTGTCGTTCACCGTAAAATAAAGTAGTTATGTTGCAAAAACATCGAGGCATTGTAAGAAGTCAAAAGTTGTACAACACTATCCACCATTTATTGCATATACACAGCACAAAAATACATTTAGGTTAAATCTTGGTTGATAAAATTACAGGCTCATCCACTTGCACCATAAATTTAAGGGCCGACATCACACATTCCGTGAGGTTAAAATACATTTAACATCACATCGTTGCAAAATATTAATTAGCTTGTTTGTTTTGGGGTCAATACAAGGCTCGGGTCATACGGTTCTCATGTCAAAAATTCTGGCGTCAATACAAGGCTCCTGTTGAAATACATGTGATTGCTGACCGGATAAGATTCACAACTGTCTAACGTTTGACCCATTCGACCGTTTCTAGAGTGAGGTAATCGAACGGGTACATTAACCACGATGATTATTCATACGTCGCCTTGTGACAAGTTGTGCCCATTCAAAACAACTTTGAAATCGTGAGTTGAAGTAAAATCATGGCTAATAGTTGTTAACCCTGCAAGTCAACCATCGTGGAAGCTGTTGGTATAAAAAGACCCGACTATCCGAAAATATTTATTCACCGTCGAGAAGTTTTATTGAGCATATAGTCGAGAAGTATACAATAAAGATTAAAAAAAACTATATATAGTTTATAAAAACGTCAATAATATTATTATTATTTATTAATTAATTACTAATTATTATTGTTTAATTTATTTTTAAGAAAGCATAATAAAATGGAGTCTCATGGTGAAAAACAAGGAAGATTTCTAAGCACCTTAAAAACTTATGTTTCAATTTTATTCCAAATAAAACGAACAATTAGAGGGAAATACATTACTATTTCTATTGCTCTCGGTGAATGCAACAATTATATTAGTGATGAATTTGCTAATGAGTTAGCGATTCCAAAGTCAAATATAGGTGACATGTTAGACCTTTGGAACAACAAAGAAAATGCAATAAGCGAGTTACAATGGAACAATAGAGATTATATTGGCGTCTCGCAATTTATAGTTAAATCCTTGTGGAGTAGTTGTTGTGCCCCTGCCCAACAGCCTTAAAAAACATTATTTCATCAAACAAAATCCTATTTTGTTTGATGAAATGTTTGAATTTTAAGGAGCAAATTTAATGAATCACAAGCTGCTGAAACAATGAGATTCTGCGAACTACTGAATCAGTGAAATTTATGTTTTTTAAGCAGCCTTTGCAAACCATAGGTTATGTGACAAAATCACCATCATCGAGTTATTATATATTTACAAAGGAGGAGCATTAATAATTCTCACATCTTTTATCATGACCTAATCTTGAAATCTTATCCAAAACATTATCAATTGATTTTATTATTTGGTTTTGTTATTATAATTATTGATAAGGTTGAGATATTGGAATGGCTGATCTTGGTATGATTTCTCGCATTACCATAGATTTTATTTCAAGGTTGATTAATGGTCATGCAGGGGCGGTTTGTTATAACTTTGGTAAATCCTAGAGTGTCGAAGGCCAAATGTTTTACGTGCCATATCCTAAGTTTACAAACCATAGTCGATATTATCATAACCGTTTATGGTGATATTTATAATATGATCTATATTGCAAGGTCTGGTTTCGTCGTGATGGTTTGTATTATTATCACGTGATCGCCACCTTTGGAGGTTGACATTATTATACTGTAAGGTTTATGCATTGATCTTCAAAGGTTTAATCCTTGTGATTTTTATGACCTCTGCCATCGCTTCCGAATACGATCCACATGGTGCGAAGCCGATATGGTATCATTACACTGGTACTGAACTCTGTCCGTCACATTCAAGCCTCCAGTACTTGTCCTCCATCATGGCTATCTGTCAATGGAACACCTGTTTCGTGTACAGCGAAGGGTTTCATATCATTAATGCCGGTTAAATAATGATAACATGAGTTATCTGGAGTCTTTGACCATCATTCCTCATTACTTGATTACCTCTCTGAGTGATAATGCCTCTGCCCATGCCGGGTTTACAGGGGTGTAGTCTGCATCCGCGTGTGTTACAGTCAGTTTGTGAATGTTTAGGGTTGCATTGCTTAAGGTTTTTGCTGAGTTTGCATCCCGAGTGCTCACTATCTGGTTCTCTGTCCTGTGTCGAGCTGTGGTATTTGTTTTGTGTGTGGTTACATGCCTTGACACAGTCAGTCATGGCGCCAGTGGTGAGGGGCGAACCTTGTGAAATGAAATTGCTGGATTCGAACCCTGAGCTGTTAGCGAAGGTCGAGGCTGTTGGATGGCTTCCATTTGTCAGTAAATGCTCTAATTCGAACCCCGAAGTCATAAGGGTCTTCGCTGTCTCCTTGGTTGATTTTTAGGCAGAAGTGGGTGATCTCCGTTTTCGGGTGGACGAGCGATCAGTGGCGTTTGCCACTGGTCTGTCACTGACAGGCGAGAGGTGGTTTAAATATAAGAGGATGGACATTACTGAGTGGCGGCAACTACTAAAAAACCCTTGTCAAGAAGTATCATTTCGAGCTGGGGTAGCACCCAGATACTTCAAAAAGGAATGGCGCCCGGTCCTGGATTTACTTCACAGGTACATGACCTGTGAAGGTTGGTTTTCCTCCGCTTATGCTTACCATCTCAGGTTGATGTCTGCATTTATAGGTTTTCCACTGAACTTACCTTATTACCTGGTGCGAAGTTTGATGAAAATGTCATTTGCAATTAAGAAGGGTCCTAAGCATGTTAGTCATAGTCTCTTTCACCATGGCTTAGTCCGTATGTTGATTGAGTGGGAGCTGTCAAAGTCAAATCGGTCCTGGGATGAGTTCATAGACTCTAATGGTTTTTCGGCCTTCTGCCACTGTCAGTTTGACAGCCCTGAGGATTGCAATAGGCATAAAGAGCTGAATCATGTTTTAGTTCCTCCTCTACGAGAGCCTCTGTTAAACCCTACCGGCCGTATGAGCCCCGAAGCTTGTCGCGACCCTGTGTCCACTCCGGCAGGAAGCTCGGGTACTCCGCTGGTTTCTAAAAGAATGAGGAAATCTTAGACTTTGTCACCAGTTACACCAAAGAATAGTGTTGATAAAACATGCAATCGGGGAAGTAACAGGTCGAGAGCTAAAGTGATAGGAAGATTTACTAGGAGTATGGCCAAAGGTAATATTGTTAAGCCACTGGTGAATGATGCTATTCCTGTCGAGACTGTCATTATCGACAATGATGAAAGCAACCCTGTTTTTCCTGCGGATGATCATAATGTTGGTCCTCAATCTACCTCGAATCCTGTCGAGGATGGTTCTCCCGCGTTCGATAAGGATGTTCAGCCTGACCCTGTTATTGATCTTCCAGCTAAAGAGAATCCTGTAGAGACAAGCTCGTCTGGTTTTCATGACGTTGGGGATGTGATCCACCCATTGTTTGTTAACTGTCTCTTAGACAAGATACGCAGGATGGAAGAAAAGGTGGATGCAGTAATAGCTAATCGCGATTTGATGAAGGCCGATAATCTTAAGTTAAAGGAGAAAGTAGACTCGAGTGATAAGCATCTCTTACGTTTAAAAAATCACAAGAACAAGCTGATTAGAAGGGTTCTTAAAGTATAGAATGAGAATGATAAGAATGAAGAAAAGGTAAGGGAGCTTAATGCTCAAGTTGCACTTATGCAGTTTAAGGGTCAGTCGCAGAGTCAATCGAGTGGTGTGAACATCCAAGTCTTCAACGCTCCTGTAAAATTATGATGTTTTGGGGTATATTTTCTATTGGTTTCAAATTTTGAAATTATGATGGATTAATGATCAGGTTATTTCTGTACAGGTATTGGCTTGTTTTATTTTTGTTTATTATATAGTTTTTGTTATTTTGATTTTTGTATGTGTGTTAATCATATCACTTTCATGTGTTGCATCGCAGGCGATATGGTTGCTATTCTTGGTCGGATTTTGATGACTGTCTGTTTTTGGATGATCCCCACATAATCGGAACAAATCGATTAACAGGTCTTTCAGGTGTTGTTTCATCGTTGATGTTCTCGATATTTATGGATCGAATCTTTACCATTTCTAGGCATTTCCACGTATATAGAAAAATGACATGTATTACCTATCATTTTTAAGGGAAATCGGTTAAAGGTTTCGATTTTGCTATCTCTAGTTTTTAGGACTGTTTATCTTTGAAGATTACATGTATTTAAGGGGAGATAGCATATGGGATAAGGGGTCGATAGTGGGGAAAAGGAGACAACAAGACTGCGGTTTGATCTTCTGTAACTCGAGACAGTTTCCTGTCAGCAGATACAATCTTTAAACCAGTGATAACTTATATATATGTTTACAGTTTTATACTTAGCACATGTGTATGCTATCCCTAGTCTTGTTACTGTTTTTCTATATTATTCATGTTTGTCATAATCTCTTTTAAGAAATTGTGCAAATATATTATGTATGGCTATTGACTTATGTTGATTATCGATCTGTAAATGAATGCCATGTTGTAAATTTGATGATTGACATCGTTACGTATGTGGTTTACGCGTCTATTGTATGATCTTTGTGATTTCTAAATTTATTTTGAAGATTTTCAAGATTATTGATAGTCCTATTAACAGATTTGATTTCAGTTTAAATCTTCGCATTGCTCCTGATCAGGATAGGACTTAGGTTAGGATAATATGTTTTCTTTTCTGTTAATTATATTGTTAATTTTTTTTATTTGAAACAGATGTTTATTCTCATGTCATATTCAGATTATTCCTTTCATTTTTTATCAATGTACAGGTGTATGCAATGTATCTTTGTTATTAATCAAGCTTTTTAATAGTTATTTAATTTTCTATCTTTGTAATATAAACTGATTTAACTTAGTTGATTAATACTGTAATTAATAACATTCGGTAACTTGTACAGACATAGGTATATATCTGATAAATAATCAGTAGTGTTAGATCTATCTCTTAGATTTTTATTTAGTTAGACTTTCAGGCTAACAGAGCCTTTAAACCTGTCGGGAACAACCATTCCAAACATCTTGGAGCCTGCTTTAAGGATCTCGGTCTGGGTTGTTTTCCCCCATTGCATGCATAGTCACATATGCCCATCAACAGTAGTCATGGTGACTTAGTTTTGGGATTACATTGGCTAGAAACATTGGGGAATTTTATCTTAAATGATGAAAATAAGTTTATGACATTGTCCTACAAAAAAAAGAAAATCACGTTGCAGCACATCAACATGAAGTCAGAATCAAAAGTCGCATCATCTGAAGACCTCAGAGAAATATCAAAGGTGATGTCGCAGGGAAATGAGAAATTAATACAGATAATACACAAGGATTTCGACAAGTTTGTTGTAGGAAAAGAAGAAACGATCTCTCGTTTGACATATCATAATAAGAAATTAATTATGTAAATCAAGTAGGAAAAGAATAAAGTTCAATGCAGTGAAAAATTAAAAGAGAAGATTCAAGCTCTCTAGCAAAAATTACTGGGAAAGGATGAAGAAAATTCCACCATGAAGAAGGTTAATCAAGAACTAGAGGAACAAATTGAGAAGTTAAAAGATGACAAACAGTCGCAAGACAAAACGTTTGAGAAGATTCAAAATAATAATAATCTATTAGAGAACAAACTAGTTCAAATCCAGAAGGAAGCATCTAGACTATCCAGAAAACTAATTCCATTTGAGGAAGAAGAAACAAATACAAATTCGGTTCCCATCACAGTTCAAAAAGAAGTCAATCCAGCAGAAAACCAAGCAACAAGAACTCCTTACCGACACCCAAATTACAAAATGCATTTTCTCCAACGACAGGGTGAAAATGAACATAAACAAAGGAGTTATAAATTCAGAAGCGAAAGAACACATAATATACAACCTAAGTAGAATATGGGAAGATTGATCCAACAAGACGATCACCAATCACCTTCGATGAAAATAGATCTCGGATGGACCACATCACAGATGATGCGACATTTTTTTCTTGGAATTCATAACTTGTATCGTCTCATTTCGTCAAGTGTCGCAAGTACTAAAATAAAGGATCGAGAGATAACATTACAACCAAGAAATCAGACGTAAGCCTTGTCTTCATAAATATTTGAGGACAAAGCTTCACTTAAGGGGAAGGAAATGCAGTGAACAAAATATATATAATAATTAAACATTAATAATTAAATAAACTAGTACTTGGTGAAGAGGCACCTTGATGAAAGGTTATGCCTCTTTACGAAAGGGCACCCAATATGGGTATCTATACAAACATCAATCTCATTGTAATCAATTTTTTTTTCCTTAAGAAAAAAATATGATCTCATTGTAATCACTTATCTTATCAATCATATCTTTTATTATTAACGGAGTACTGTAATCTGGCTTATTTGTGGCGGTTATTTTATTACAGAAATGATTTTGTTGTTTCATTATGTCTCTTTGATTCATTGTGGATACTTGGTGGGAAACTTATGGCTCAAGAGTACCTCATTTAAAGAAGATTACCATTTAGGTGCATAGCTAGACCAATGTTTTAAAACTCATACTAGACCAATGATACCCAATCTGATACCATGTTAAATTCAATGAAGCATATGATCATCATCTTGCAGGATCCAAATGGATAATTGTAGAAGAGTGAGAAGCATTGATAAACGAAGATCAATAATTCATGGAGGATAAAAACACTCCTGAGACCAATAATTGGAATAATAATCATATATCCATTAATCAATATATAATTAAGTAATACAATGGTAATACATATAGGATAATTTGAATTCCTAATATAAGATTCGAATCTACCAACCTAAACTGACTCTAGAGCTAACTCAGTGTGGGAAAATCACAACTAGAGATCACTAATGCAACTCCGGATCACTGAAACAACGCCCAACCAGTTAACTAAAGAGGGTATGTAATGCCCCAGTTTTGACCCCATGATATTGAAATTGTACATGATGTATATATTGTATTTGAATCATGGCAAGGAGCTCAAGGCCAAGGCCTTGCCATTGATTTGGTGACTATGTATAGGTGATCAAGGTTGATACCTATGGTGATAGTTCTAAGTCAAGCACAATATATATTTTGATATATCATGTAAATATGCAATGAATAAAATACCACATCTATCTATGGGACTGCAACATGAAAAGAGATGGGGGCATGATTTTCACAAAGGAACAGAGAGGGATTAAACCAGCAGATGCCAGGTGAGTGATTGCAGGTTCAATCCTCACAAAACTCAGTTTAATCAGCATAAAAACCTTCCCCGATTTACCCAAGTGGATGTGCGACGAAATAAATCCTTTTGGATAGAAATTTCGTGCCCTCTAGCTGATGTTAAACAACTTGCTAGTTGAATCAACGAAATCCTTGTGGACCATTGGATATGTGTCCCCACTAGATCAATGGTGGACTCGAAACTTGATGAAGTGGATTACATTGGAATTTCGTGCACATCAAAATTTTGTTTAGCTGCGCAAGTTCAATCAGCGAAATCGCTGTGCGTCGTCGATCTGACATTTGATGGTCGATCCCCAACTGTAGATCTATTCAAAAGTTTCCCGTTCTTTAACCATCCACCCTGGTTCGTCCCTGTTCTTGTGCATTCAATTTTCTTGCAGAAAATTGGTTGAGGCAGTTAATTCCTTGGGCAGAGCAAGGCATGGCAGTTGATTTCATGACTGAGCAATCCTGCAGTTGCAGAAGTCATGTTTTTTCTTATGAGGCAAGTAAAACCCAAAAATTGCGTGCCCGGTCTATCAACTCGGTCGTAATCTAAACATTGTGGTCATTCGATTCATTCTACCATTCGATCGGATCGATTGTGCAGTGTTGTTCACTTTCCTGTGTCGGGGACGGTTGTTCTATAGTGTTTCTCTTGTGTTACAGTGTTATCCTGAACTACATTGTGTTACAGAGTGGTCTACAAACTTGTTTCTCTGTGTTATAGAGTAGAGCATGTGTTGTTGCATCTCCCTGTGGTTTGTTGTGTTGTGCACCCTAGTTTGGGTCTGAACTGTATGCAATACTAAGAAGTGGAAGAGAAGAGGAATGGACTTGATAAACCTAGTGTAGAGAGGAACCTCATGAAAATGTAAGAGTGACTGGTAAATCTTCACTGCATGCCTTGAAGAGCACTGGAAGGGAAAGCATATCCTGAGGGACTGTGGGGCAGAGAAGGGGATGCTTCCTTGTGTTTGGTGTGTAGGTGACATGGATCCCAATCCAGATAGACCTTGCGGAGGTGTCCCTAGCTCTTGAATGAGCCACTAGCTTAGTCATTCTACCTTTCCACTCCATTAGTAGCCTAATAAACCCAATTGGATATTGGCTTGGCTATGTCTTGTTGTGTTTTGGAAATGTGTAATACTTGGCTAGACAACCTGAGAAACCCACCGTGAATGATGGCTTGGCTGAGTGCCCAATAAACCCATTTGGTGGCTTGGCTGGTCCTTATTGTGAAAGTTGGCTTGACTGTGAACAGTCTGATAAACCCAACTGTATGTTGGCTTGGCTGAGTAAGCATGATAAACCCAACATTTTTTTGGCTTGTAAGCCTGCATCCTGATAAACCCAACGTGGTGTTGGATCGATTGGATAGTCTGATAAATCCAGCTAAAGGTTGGATTGACTGTGTGTGTTTGATTTGGTTGTGTGTAAGTATGTTGTTCTCTATATCCTTGTGGAAATCATGCCTAGCTTGGGGGTGGCAGTTGTGTTGAGAGATTGATGAATACAACTTGCCTATGGTTGGGTGGAACGTTGCATCCACATAGCTAGTTTCTATACAATTCCATCACCCAAGATAAGTATTCTCTGTTATTATTGTTTATGCAATGTATTCTCTGTTATTCTTATTTATGCAATACATTGTATAAACAAGAATAATAGAGAGTACTTATCTTGGGTGATGGAGTTGTCCAACAACTAGCTATGTGGCTGCAACGCTCAACCCAACCATAGGCCAGTTGTGTTCATCAATATCTCAACACAACTTGCACCCGCAAGCTGGGCATGATTTCCACAAGAAAATAGGGAACAAAAAACTTACACACAACCAAATCAAACACACACATTCAATCCAACCTTCAACTGGGCTTATCAGACTGTCCAGCCGATCCAACACCAAGTTGGGTTTATCATGCTATAGGATTACAAGCCAAACAATGCTGCGTTTATCAGGCTTACTCAGCCAATCCAACACACAGTTGGGTTTATCAGACTATGCACAATCAAGCCAACTTTCACAATAAGGACCAACCATGCCACTAGATGGGTTTATTAGGCACTCAACCAAGCCATCATTCATAGTGGGTTTCTCAGGCTATCCAAACAAGGATTACACATGGCCAAAACACAACAAGACACAACCAAGACAATATCAAATTGGGTTTATAAGACTGCTAAGGAAGTGGAAAGGTAGAATGACTAAGCTAGTGGCTCATTCAAGAGCTAGGGACACCTCCACAAGGTCTATCTAGCATGGGATCCACATCACCTACACACCCAACACAAGGAAGCATCCCCTTCTCTACTCCATAGTACCTCGGGCTATTCCTTCCTTTCCAGTGCTCTTCAGGGCATGCAGTGAACATTTACGAACCACTCTTACCTTTTCATGAGGTTCCTCTCTACACTAGGTTTATAAAGCCCATTCCTCTTCTCTTCCACTTCTTAGTCTTGCATAAAGTTTCGACAAAAACTAGGGTCCACAACACAACAAACCATAGGGAGACGCAACAACACAGGCTCTACTCTGTAACATAGAGAAACAGGTTTGCAGACCACTCTATAACACAATGTAGTTCAAGATAACACTCTAACACAAGAGAAAAACTATAGAACAACCTTCCTCAACTAAGGAAAGTGAACAACACTGCACAATCGATCCGATCGAATGGTAGAATGAATTGAATGACCACAACATCCAGATTACAATTGGGTTGACAGACTGGGAGCGCAATTTCTAAGTTTTACTTGCTTTAGAAGCAAAAACACGACTTTTTCTTCCCAAGGCATTAACTACGTCAACCAATTTATTGCAATAAAATTGAATGCGTGAGTACATGGACGAACTGGGGTGGATGATTAAAGAACGAGCAACTTTTGAACAGATCTATGGCTGGGGATCGACCATCAAACAAATCGACGTCGTACAATGATTTCGTTGATTGAACTTGCGCGAATAAACAAGCTTTTGATGTGCACTAAATTCCAATGTAATCTGTTTCATCAAGTTTAGAGTCCATCATTGATTTGGCGGGGACACAGATCTAACGGTCCACGAGGATTCTGCTGATTCAACTAGCAAGTTGTTTAACATCAGCTAGTAGGCATGACATTTCTATCCAAAAGGATTTATTCCGTCGTGCATCTGCTTGGGTAAATCATCGAAGGTTTTTATGTTGATTAAATTGCATTTTGTGAGGATTGAACCTGCAATCACTCACCCGACATCTGCTGGTTTAATCCCTCTCTGTTCCTTTGTGAAAATCATGCCCCCATCTCTTTTCACGTTGCAGTCCCATAGCTAGATGTGGTATTTTATTCATTGCATATTTTCATGATATATCAAAATATATACTGTGCTTGACTTAGCACTATCACCATAGGTATCAACCTTGATCACCTATACATAAACACCAAATCAATGGCAGGGCCTTGGCCTTGAGCTCCTTGCCATGATTCAAATACAATATATACATCATGTACAATTTCAATATCATGGGGTCAAAACTGGGGCATTACATTCCACTCCCCCTTGGGGTCAAAACCGGGGTGTTACAGGGTAGGTGAGTAAATGCGTCCTACTTCCCCTGAATCATGGAAACTGGCACTAGGATGACAGAGAGTGATCTAACTGATGGGAATCAGAGCATGACTAGACTTAACTAAATAACTACTACAGTCAATTGCTAGAGATATGTGGTGGCACTCAGAGTGGGTTCCTAATTATAGGGATTGGTCCCCGAGACACCTAAACTCATGCAATCAGGTGCAGTAAGTGGCAGATGTCCCCTAGGTGTGTCCCCCATGCACTAGTGGAGTGATGAAGACCTCCTAATATAAGGAAATGGATAAATATATTATGTGGTCCAAGTGATGATTAATAATAATCCCAACAGATATGAGGCCACAAGGGTGAAGGAAACACCTACAAGCTTCTCTCACTCAACCCACAACCCATTACACTCTCTATGCCTAGCCAAAACTCATACAAATTTCTACATACTATCTCACTTAGCTATCACATCCATGGAACTCCTTCCAACTTCCCCACACAACATAAGTAAGGAATTCCACTTCACTCATCCACCATTCCCTTAGGGAATCCAACCCTTATAGTGTTTACCAGTGTGTGCAGTAAGATCCCAATCTACTGTATGTTGTTAGATAACCTTCTGTAGCATAAATAATGGCTTCTCAAGCATTCAAAAGAACTCAATGGGTAAGTGTTCCTAGCTTTCCCAACCTCTGAAGCTCACATACAACCAGCAATTTTCCCTTCCAAATTCAGTTTTGTCTC
The DNA here is from genome assembly GCA_001517045.1 of Pseudotsuga menziesii. Taxonomy (NCBI): domain Eukaryota; kingdom Viridiplantae; phylum Streptophyta; class Pinopsida; order Pinales; family Pinaceae; genus Pseudotsuga; species Pseudotsuga menziesii. Next base: position 44,378 of record LPNX010377353.1, read on the forward strand.
TAAATTCAAATTTATGGGTTCAACACAGTCTGGTAATGGCCATGAACAACAATAGAAACTCGACGTAGTGTAGAAAACATGCATGGGAGAAATGATCAAAAGGATGTTGAATCCAAGGGATATGAGATGATGGTGAAAAGTAAACTGACATAGCTTCTGACCATAGAAGAAAATGACTTATGACAACTGACATAAATGTCACAATCCCCATGCTTCAATAACTACATGAAGTGACTTTCCCCACTAACCCCACACATTCATTCAATGATTGAGTTATTAGTAAAAAATGAATTAATTGGCTAATTCAAAGCACATGAAATATTTTAGGATGAGTTCTAAAGTCGAAACTTGGAAACATGGGATTTGGTTTCCCCATAGCCCCCCCTCTTTCCTCTTACCCTCTGGTGGAATCATATCCCCTCTAGTGTTCTTTACACAACCATCTTGGACCATTTTATTAATTTCCAACTTAATATTTACATATATTTCTAATTGGCATGATAAGCTAATCATATGGTACAAATAAAATATATACATCATACATGTCGATCCATTCACTAGTCAAGACTTTGCCTTAAGCACTGCACTAAGAATCCATACTCGCATAATTACATCATTTATATAATTTTGGTTAAATACATTCCAAATCAAAATTGGGTTCACTATAATCCCATCCCCCTTGGAATAACACCATCCTTGGTGTTGCTCAAAATCAAAATCAAAATGGGCATGCCTCTTTCATGGCTTCCTCCAACTACCATGCAGCCTCATCAGGACGGAAGTGCTTCCATTGCACATTTACCTGTCTGATGGCTTGGTTTCAGAGCAATGTTACCTTCTTGTCTAGGATGCATAGTGGCTCGGTTTGGAGCTGTCCCTTGGGTTCCATTTGAATCACATTCCTATCAATCACATGGTTAGGATTATGTAGATATTTCTTAAGCAAAGAAACATGAAAAACATTATGAGCTCTAGTAGTAGCAGGAAATGCAATTATATATGCAACTCGCCCTATTCTTTCAAGCACTTCAAATGACCGACAATATCTTGGTGACAACTTGACACAACTTCCAAGCTTCAAGAAACTCTTCATTTGCCTCACTCTAAGGTAAACATGATCCTCAATATGCATTCTATTCTTATCTACATAGATTTTTTGTCCATCTTGGGATGCCTTTAAATTTTGCCTAATTTTTTCAACCTCCTATTCCATTTCCCTAAACAATTATGTTTACTGGATTGTCCCATGTCACTAGTATCCTACACTTTCTACCACACAAAGCCTCAAATGGACTCATGCCCAACGAATCCTGCTGCCCATTGTTATAGGAAAATTCTACCAAGTGTAAATAATCTTTCCACTTGGATGGTTTTTCCACCACATACATGTGAAGCATGTCTTCAAGAACTTGATTTACTCTCTCTATTTGTCCATCTGTTTGTGGATGGTAGGTAGTGCTAAAATTCAATTGTTTACCCAAGTTTGCAAAAATACCTTTCCAGAAATTGGAAGTAAATTTTGTATCTCTGTATGAAATTATTTCCTTTGACAATCCATGTAACCTAAAGTTCCCTTCATAAAAATATATGCAATGGAATTTGTTTTATATGTAGGTTTGAATGGTATAAAGTGTGTTGATTTTCACAGTTTATCCACCACAACCATGATGGAATCATGTCGCCTCACAGTCATTGGAAATCCTATAATAAAATCCATGGAATTTTTTCCCATTTCCATTCTGGAATTGACAAAGGATGCAATAAACCTACTGGGTGTTGATGCTCAACTTTTACTTGCTGATATTTTATGCACTTAGAATTATACTCAGCAATGTCTCTTTTCATCCTTGGAATTTTGTTTTTGCTTCATAGCTGTAGCAATTGTTTTATGATATCATGGGTGAGTAGAATATGACATTTTATGGATTTAATCCATAACAATTCTTCTCATATTTTCCATGTTAGGAATATAAATTCTATTTTTATAGATAAGAAGTCCATCCTCTTCCAACCATCATACCTCTTTTAAAAAATCTGCTGCTGTAATTTACCTTTTATTTGCACATACAGTTCATCTTCATTAAGGTAATTCACAATCCGTTGTCTTAAATATTATTGGCAAGTACTGATGGCTGCCACATGCATTTCTTGCTCCTTCTTGCTGAGCGCAATCAACCACTTTGTTTTCTTTTATTTTCATGTGTTTAATTTCAAAGTCGAATTCACATAAAAATTCCAACCATTTAGCTTGCCTAGAATTTAATGTTGGTTGCTCAAATAAATATTTCAGACCACAGTGGTCTGTTCTTAACTCAAATTTTCTACCCATTAAGTAGCGTCTCCACATTTTCAAAGCATGCATTATTACTGCAAGTTCCAAGTCATGGGTAGCATAATTCTTTTCATGCTCCTTCAATTTCTTAGAGTCATGACACACCACATAATTGTCTTGCATAACTTCTCTTCAAAGTCCTTGTTTGCATGCATCTATACACACCATAAGGTCCTTTCCTGGGTCAGCAATTTTCAGAATTGGAATCTTTCTTCACATTTATGTGTCCATTCAATTTTTATTCTCTTCTTTTGCAAAGAAGTGACTAGGTGTGCAACCTTGGAGAATCTTTTAATGAACCACTTATAATAACCAACAAGACCATAAAAAATTTCACATCTGTTACATTTCTTGGAGTTGGTCAATTCATAATGGTTTCAATCTTTTCTGGATCAATTGATACCCCTTCTTGTGAAATAATGTGACCCAAATAATGAATCTTATTTTTGTGAAAGTCACATTTGCTTAGCTTGCATACAACTTATGCTCTCTTAGCAATTGCAAATCGATTCTCAAACGCTCTTCATATCCCTCTTCATTCTTAGAGTAAATAAGAACGTTATCAATAAAAACAAGAACAAACTTGGCCAAATAACTACTGAAAAAACTATTCATGAGACACATAAAAGTAGCTGGTGCATTAGTGAGACCAAATGGAACCACTACAAATTCATAGTGTCCATACCTTGTTCTAACGGATTTCTTGTGAAAATATTCTTCCATGATTCTCACTTGATGGTAATCAGACCTCAAGTGTATCTTTGAAAATACCTTTGCCCCTCTCATTTGATAAAAAAGATCATCAATTCAAGGCAATGGGTACTTGTTTTTTAATGTCACTTTATTCAACTACATGTAATCAATACATAACTTGAGTGTCCCATCTTTCTTTTTCACAAATAGAACTGGTGCTCCCCATGGAGACACACTTGGACTTATGTACTTCTTTTCTAATAATTCTTGCAATTGTATTTTCATCTCTAATAAATATGGGGCACTCATTTTGTAAGGTGTCTTAGACACTGGTGCTTCTCCTGGCATAAGATCAATTGTGAAATCAATGCCCCTCTTTGGAGGAGGTCCTAGAAATTCATCAAGGAACACATCTTTGAATTCTTGTAGCACATGATGATCCTCTAATTTGGGGATTTCATTTTCTATTTTATTTAAAACGTTGGATGCATACAATTAGCAACCTTTTCTACAAAATTTCTTCAACTACGTGGCTGAAATATTCCTAATAGAAAATTTCTTTTGAATTCTTTTTACAACCCCGGGTTTTCTTCATCATCAATGCATTCAAAATTTTTGTTGCAATAGTCAAATTTAACTCTGTGTGCTTCCAACTAGTCCATTCCAATAAGAATGTCATATGAACCAAGTGGTAGAATTTTTAGATTTGCACAAGTGGACAGTCCACCCGTTTATAATGGACATTTCTCCAGCAACTCACTAATTGTTCTCTTGGTTCATGTGGGTAATTGGACCAACCATGATTTACTGTGCTTGGTTTTTTTAAAAGCACAAACCTCAACAACTTTAGGACTAATATAACTTTGAGTAGATCTAGGGTCAATTAACATAGAAATAGATTGCTTAGCAATCTTACCTTCAACGTCAACCACAGTTGATTGATTATCTGCTTGGGAGTCTTATAGCACAACATAAATACTAGGGATTGTTAAGATTTAAGGAACAAAATCACAAGATAGACACAATATTTTTCCTCGGAAACCCACTAGGGGTAGAAAACCCAACAAAACTTCCTATGTATAAGATGTATAAGATATAACCCAAAAACCAAGTATTCTCCTCCTTGATGTTCTCTCTCTCTCTCTCTCCTATGCGCTACACAAGTGAGTGAGTCTATATTATAATGAGGAACACAAGTCCTCTATTTATACACATTATGTCAATTGACTTTTACCTAGACAAGTCGGCCCCAGTTAATTGTCTGGGCCGCTTTCACCTAGGAAGACTCAAACAATATTTATATTATTCATTAGGGTACTAATGACCCGACTTACACTGGATGCTTTACCTCATGACTCTATGATGACCAATTACAATAGTAACATGCCGACGAAGGAATAATAACATCTCCCTTTGGTTATATTAATAAAATACATTTATAATATCCTTTGAAGTTACAATATTTCAACACTCCCCCTTAACAAGAAGGGTTCTCTATTGTCAACATCATCATAGACTATAGGAGTAACGACATAGAGTATCTTCAACATTGTCGAGGTAATACATCTATAAGTCATAGGATGTTTTCACAATCAGTAACTAGAACAATCACTCTTCAATGTCTTCATCTTTTGCATCACACGATCACTTGATCCTTTTGCAACAACACTTTGACCTTTCGATCCTTCATAGAAGCACTTCGATTTTCTTGATCCTTTGCAACAGTACTTTGATACTCTCGATGCTTTGCAGCAACACTTCGATATTCTCGATCCTTTGCAGCAATACTTCGATCTTCTCGATCCTTTGCAACAACATTTCGATCTTCATGATATTTTGCAGCAACACTTCGATCTTCTTGATCCTTTTTCTGCCACACTACCTGCAATACACATGATCTCTTTGCGGGATGATCAATCCCTATCACTTTAGGAAATAGGTCCAAGGATGATGCAATCCTCCATCATCTCACTCCCCTTTAATGAGGAGGGTCCATAGCATTGACCAACTAAATCATATACAATTAAATGTAGATCTTGACCACACGTAGATGCAAGACCTGTCGTCTGTAAGGGCTCATTGTGGTGCATTATCAACTTCAAATCTAGGACCACTCCTGAGTGAGTGTTATACTACGATATCTACATATATATGTAGGCATACTCTCCATACAAGATTATTGTATGTAGTAGCAGATCTCGACTGCACCTAGGTTTCGGCCCTTATCGTAGAAAATCCTCATCCTCTTAGAGCTAGGACCACTCCATGCGAGTGTTATACTATGAAGTCCATGAGGACTCATCATAGAGAATCCTTGCAACTAAGGATAGGACCACTCCCAAGTGAGTGTTATTCTATGGCATCTACATATAAATGTAGGTATACTCTCCATACGAGAGTAATGTCTACAAAGCAGATCTTGACCGCATGTAAATGTCAACCCTGTCGTTTGTAAGAACTCATCGTAGAGCATCCTTACCACTAAGGCTAGGACCACTATCAAGCGAGTGTTATTCTAGGGTATTCACAAATAAATGTGGGTACTCTCCATGTGAGAGTAACGTCTGTAGGGCCATCCTTAGTAAGGATGACTCTCAAGAATAGAGTGTTATTTCATGCCAGACCATACTATCATCCATAAGTGAATGTCAGACCTTTTCAGCATCTTTAGGCACACTTGGCCTCTTTCATACTGGAGCATAATTGTCATCCCATCATCAATGTCAGTCTTATCATCACTCACCTTTTCCTGGGAGGATCTATATTATCAACATGCTCCCCCTTTGTTTGAGGAGGGTTCATATCTTCGTCATGCTCTTCCTTTTTGAGGGGATTCCATATCTTCGACTTGTTCCTCCTTTTTGAAGAGATTCCATATCTTCATCATTTGTAGTATCATCACTGTTCCTCCTTGCGAGGAAAGCATTTTCAGACTACACCAAGCTTGTTCACAGAAATATTCAAAATTTACTCGAGATAGAGGATTGGTCAACACATCAACAACTTGCTCATTGATACTCACATACTGGAGTTTTATAGATCCCTTTTGTACCATATCCCTTATATAAAAGTATTAGATTTCTATGTGCTTTGATTTATCATGGAATACCGGATTCTCTGTCATATTTATGAAACTATGGTTGTCACAAAGAATCACTATGGTGTGTGACTCCATGTCAAATAGTACTAGCATCAGTTTTCAAAGCCATATCACTTCACAACTACTGGAGCAAGCTACTATATACTCTGCTTTAGTTGTGCTCAGAGCAACACTAGACTGTTTCTTACTAAACCATGAGATCATGGCAGATACCAGACAATATCATCCACCTGAGGTGCTCTTCCTGTCTGTGGTACTTCATGCCCAATCTGAATTCGTATATCCATATAATATGTAGTCATGATATCTATCATAGTAAAGTCCCAAGTCTATCGAACCTTTTAGGTACCTCATCACATGCTTTGCAGCTATCAAGTGAACCCGTCTAGGTTTAACTAGATACTAACTTAAGGTGTTCACAACAAAGCATATATCTGGCCGTGTATTCGTCAGATACATCAATGTCCCAATGATCTGTCTATACTGAGTCATGTCCACCAACTCTGATGACTCATCAGATAACAACTTCAGCTTGGTGTCTATGGGTGTGGCCATGGATATACAATCCAACATATCAAATCTTTTCAAGATTTCTACTGCATACTTTCCCTGATTCAAAAAGATTCCATCTGGCCTCTGCCACACTTCCATCCCGAGGAAATAATGCATCAATACAAGATCTTTCATATTGAAGTCTTCAAATAGCTTCTTCTTGCAATCTGTGATCTGTTTCTCATTTCCTGTCAGAAATAGACCATCCCCATACATTAATAGTATGACTAGTTCATCATCCATAATATTCATATAAAGGCTGGGATCAACTTTTCTCTTGGTAAATACCAAGCTTGTCAAGAATATATCTATTACACCATACCAAGATCTAGGAGATTGCTTCATTCCATACAAATATTTTTTCAACTTACATACATGAGCCACTCTGTCTCCGACTTCAAATCCTTGTGGTTGTTCGATGTAAACCTCTTCCTCAATCATACCATTCAGGAAGGCTGTCTTTACATCCATCTGGTGTATATCCCACTTCATCATGGAAGTAAGTGCCATGATGGTTATGATGGAAGTGTACCTTGTTACTGGAGAAAATGTATCTTCATAATCAATTCCCTCTTTCTGAGAGAATGCTCTAGCCACAAATCTTGCCTTCCAATTTTCAATACTTCCATCAGCAACATGTTTTATCTTGTAGATCCATTTCGAGGATACCACACTGGTTTGGGTACTATATCCCAAACATCATTCTTCATTATTGACTGGTATTCTTCCGTCATCGCTTCAACCCATTCTTTCTTCTATGCATCTTCCTCATAGCTGGTGGGTTCTTGATCAACAAGGTCACACATCAAAGCTACATAACTAGAGTGTGGCTCTAATCTTTTGCTTGTTCTTGTGGAGTCTTCTGGAGTTCCATATGTCTCTTGTAGTAACCTCGTCACCACCTTACTTACATAGGGTAGTGCTTTGTAGTTGATGTGAGCAATCCTCTTATGCCACAATTCACTTGAGCTAGTAGTCTCATGGACAAGGGCTGTCTCTGGATATCCTTTGAGTTTGTACAATCCTCCTTCTTCTTTTCTAATGACCACATCATCTTCAACTGTCTTTCCTTTGGACCACATAAGTACTTGTCCATCTATAAAATCAACTCTATATCCTTTCTTATCTAGAGCTGAGATGGAAAGTATATTCTTTTTTAAACCTGGTACATACAGCACTTCCTTCATCCTCATGGAAGTCCTAGACTCAAGCGTGTATCTTGATTCACCAATACCTTTGATGGGACATTAGGTCATATCAGATCCAATAGTATGGAACAAAGGTTCCAACTGCCCCACCAAAATGGTAGATGCACAGTTTTCTCCTTCTTCAACAAAAATCTGAGTATTGGTGCATTCAATCATGTAGGAATTTGTTGGAAGCTCTAGATCAAAGAGAGTGAATGGATCACTCATAAAATATGATATTTATTCCAAAATATCCAAAGTATTAATTTCCTGCACACCAGCAATAATATTAGAGAGAGAGAAATCAAATTCCTCTTCATTTTCTGAAGCAACCACTGGCAAACTTTGCACATAATTTAAAATAAAAGAATCAATCGAAATTTTTTGCATAGAATGGAAGGAGAGTTTTTCTTCAATAACATATATTTGAATGTCTTCTTCTGGATCAGCTATATGAGAATATGAGATATCATAGATCTCATAAACTTTCAGAGTAGTAGGAGAAGAAGTCACTCCATGGAGGCTTTCTTCAATTTGAATTGACTGTGTTGAAGATTATGCTTCTTCTTCATCTAGGACAACTTGGTTTGTTGCAGGAGAGGAAACATTGGACTACATTCTTGAACTCATCGTGTTGTATTTTAATAGAACCTCTCCCAGTATCTGGGATTTGATAGTCATATCCCATATGAGCATTAGTTCCCCCTAATAGAGTGAGAGTGGTGAAGGATTCCCTGGAGGAAACTATGTTGTTGGATGCTCCTGAATCTATCAAGTAAGCCTTCGACAAAGTGAGGCCTACTTTTAAAGCATGGCACCTATCATATTCTTCAGTCTTCTCTCCAGCATCATACGTCTCTACACCATGTGAAAGGGAAAAATTATTTTGTTCAAGGAGTGTTGTCAACTGGTCGAGGGTCTTCTTCATGCACTAGCTTTCTGGATGAAAGCCTCTCATATGGTATGGACACCTAGTCTTCTTTTTCTTGGAACCTAAGGCTCCATCGAAAAATCTCTTATTCTCTTTTGGATTTGAGTCAGTGGCTCTGGGATCCTTCCCCTTGTGCTTCCCTTTATCTTGCGCATTAGTTGAGTCCAACATCATAAGAGCTTGATTCTTGGAAGTTTGAAGCACTCCCATTTGAACCAACTTATCATACTCATGTATTAAAGACTCAACAAACCCATCTAGAGAAGGCATCTTCCAATTGGGGATGGAAGCGATTTTGGAATGGAAAGTAGAGACGAAGACAGGGTAATCTGAGCCATGTTTGCTCAGTACTGAGAGCAGTTTCTCATATTTCCTCTCTATTCCACATTGTTTACACTGCAGTGCTGGTGAATTGAATTTTGTGAAAAAACTGTTGGATAGTTTTGAAATTGTTGGGCTGCAATGCAATGAGCTCATTCTCCAATATGCGCCCTCGAACCTCATCTTGTTTTCCAAACAATGATTCTAGATTCTCCCAAAATTCCTTCAGAGTCTTCAATCCATCAAGGTGAAAGAGAATATCCCAGGAGATATGAGTGCATAGGAAGCCAAATGCTTCATCCAACAGATTTAAGAACTTATTTTTCTTAGTAGGGTGATGGGTTATCTACCAATTCATCAATTCATTACTCTATCATAAACATTTCATTTCATAAACATCTTCCAGAGCATCATTCATAAATCAAAAGCAGTTAAACCATCAAGAGCCATAACACAGAAGAACACCACATCATATGAATTTGTAATCTTTTTATATTATTTGGGTCCGGCTACAACCGTTAGGCAAAATCAGCTCCTACTGATAAATAGAGCACCTGCTCTCAATCCAGGACCCTGCCTGGTTCTCTTAGACCCTACTAAGAAGTGATTGAGGTATCCTAACCTCAGAAGCAAGACAACCTTGCTTTTACATTAAGGCTTACTGTCATCATACACAAGACCACTCTGTCATGTCATCAATACTGCTCTGCTCTACTGCCGCTCAACATTGCTGCAATGGTCTTCTCAATCTTCTATGTTCATCATCTGCTGGTCAATCTTTACTGCTGGTCATCATCAACACTGTTGAATCCTCAAGGTCTGTTTTATGAACTGCTGCTGCCATCAATACTCTGCTGAATCATCAAAGTCTGTTCACACTTCTCCAAATCTGCTCTCACCAACTAGG